>CAUDMG010002729.1:380000-762500 GCA_958450375.1 Homarus gammarus | reverse complement strand
ATAGGTCAGAGTCATGTGGGGGATATATATCACTGTTCACTGCCACGCAGGACAGTGGTTCATATAGAATAGAAGTCATATTCTATTTGAGGACTAATCAGTGTGGGCTAGCAAATTTTGGTTGCACAGCAAGAATGTTCTCAAGCACTCCTGATTCAATGTAATAATTACAGAGTTCATGATACAATAAGCCAGGTGGCCTGAAGTCTTTGACAGTGTCACATTCAATAATAAGGTGTTCAAGTGTAGGCTTTAAAGGTGTATCACAAAGTTTACATGCTGAGTGTTCTGGTATGGGTACAGCGACATTAACTTGCCAGATGTGTCTGTATCCTAGCCTAATTCTGGCCACGACTACGTCACATTCACTGGTTCTGTCCTTATGCTGGCCATACCGGTACCTCTTGTCACAAAATTTGTCATATTTACTAATGCCACAACTGCCAGGTCTCTCTGCATTTCTCATTTCTTCTAGATCAGACTCATGATTTTGACTTGAATGTCTTTAAGTACAGCATTGGACAGGCCAAGGTCACGGTCAACATTTTCTTTCTTGTATGCCTCATTGGCCAGTCTATCAGCACAGCCATGATACCTAATTCCAACAGGGGATGGAATCCACACAAATTCAAGACGAAAGTTGTTCTCCTTAGCAGTTATCACATTTATTTTAATATCACAGACAACTTTAGACATAGAGCCTGACGGACTGTTCATTAATTTCAAAGCACTTTGGGAGGTACAGAATATCACCCCACCTCCATTTTCTTTAAGGTAGTCTGTTGCTAAGTAACTTCCCATTAGTTCAGTTTGTGTTGTGTTGGCCCAGTTGTTCAGCCTTTGCATGTTTGACACTCATCTCCCAGTCTTTATATATTACAAATGCACAACCTGTTCTACTTAATAATAATAATAATAATAATAATAATAATAATAATAATTAACGGTTTATTGAAAGAGCTTGGCAGCCAGAAGGCTGAAAATATACAGTTACATATTTGGGGAATGGGTTACGAATTACAAATAATATACAAGTAACATAAGTGTTACAAATAAGATATATAATAACTAGATGGAGAAAAGCTCAAACTACAGTGCATTTCAACATAGTGACAGTGCAAGAAGTAGTCTGGGAGTGAATACACTGGTTTATTACAAGTTATTGATAATTTTTACAATTGTTGGGACTGGGCTGTTCTTATAGCGATCAGTTCGTGCACGTATGGGCCTGATGCGGTTGTGGTGTCGAACAGCAATTCTTGGGCTAGGGATTTCAGGGGGTAGTAGGAGCCGGTGTTGAGGATGGTGTAGAAGCTTCTTACCAAATTTGCAGATGAGGTCGTGGTGATGGTCAGTGAGGGTCAAAAGGGTCAGTGTGTTGAGTGCTTCTTGATATGCGGAGTAGGAAGGGGAGAGAATGATCTTGCATGCCCTCTTTTGCACTTTTTCTAGGTGTTTACGTTGTGTGGCATTTAGGGAGGAAGACCAGGTAGGGGAGGCATAGGTGAGCTTGGGAAGTATGAATGTTGTGTGAACATTGAGGAGCTCGGGTGCAGGAACTCCGAGGGACTTGAGTCGGCGAAGGAGGTGGAGACGGAAACTGGAGGATTTGACAACTTCACTGACGTGTGGTTTCCAATTTAGTTTGTTGTCTATGGTGACGCCGAGGAGCTTCGTGGAATCTACAACCTGGAGTGTGTTCGGACCTAAAGTAATGGAAGGAGGTGGGACAATGTCGGAGAAGAGGTTGATGTGCATAACCATGGTCTTGGTATGGTTGTTGGTGGCCCAGTTTTGGAGACTTGTGTTTGTCTGCACAGAACCACCAGTAAAAGTATAACATTCATTTGATTTAATACTCTCTGTGTGCATGTTAATAGTTTCTAGTGTTATGCATCTCACCACATTGGTGTTTAACATTTGCTTACTACTAACAAGAGTGTAATTAATAGGAACTGATATATTCAGCCAAGGAGGAGTGGCATTAATGGGTTCGTGTGGGGTAATTGGGACATTCAGCTTCAAGCGATCTGCAACACTTTTATGAAACCACTCCCCAAAGACAGTCTTATGTGGAAGGTTAGCGAGATAGTCGGGATTACTTAGATAGAACATCAACTCAGTTTGAGCTGTAGTTTGAGAACCATTGTTCTTCAAAATTGTGACACAAAACATAATATTAAGTAGAGCTAGATTCTTAGATAGAGTGATACGGTATATATAATTTGTAGTAAAAGTTTAAAGTCCTGCTATAATAGTCGAGATAAGTTTATTTCTCTAGAAACAGGGCCGCCATTTGCAATGACGTCACAAGTTTCCCCGCAGACGACGTTCTCCAACAAAGCACCACTGCAATCGGAGGTAGTACAAAGGATGGCCTCTTCAGACCCCAAATGCCACGTTTAGGTAAGTTTTAAGTTTTTTTTTTTTTTTTACGGTCTAAGTCATGGACATTTCGTAAGTGGAGAAATGTGCGGTGAAGAGCAGCTTATGGACATAAAAAAACTCTTATGTTCACATCAGCTCAGCTGTCATGTATTCTTACCTGGTAGACTTTCTCTTTTTTTCCCAGTACATTTACAGAGTATATCAGTACTATAGAAATACGAGTCAGTTCAGAAGTAATGACAATGTCTGGACTTTGTTTTGAGATTTCATTGGTATATATGATCATTTATATAAATGAATGGGTAAAATTTTTCTTTAACTACCACAAGTATTTGGTTCTTTAGATTCGAGATGGGCTATATTGGGTAAATTTTAAGTTTTGGTCATCCCTGAATTTAGATATACAGACTTTGTTTTTTTTTTTGCTGGTTCGCGATGTGTTATGAACGATTTTGACCTTCATTTCTATCGGAAATCACTAGTTTTGAGTTACTACCCTCCCTTACCGGCGTATGTTAAGCTAACCTTATAACTTATAACTCATCATACTCTAACCTAACCTAACCTAACCTAACCTAACCTAACATATGACTTGTATTTTCTTGTGGGATCGAAAAATGTTTTGCAATAGAAATCCCGAGGAGATAATGTGTCTTATTGTTTAAAGTACTTAATCTCATAGTTAGAATCTTAAGGTTCCCCAGATATTGTCTGGAATGTTTATACTATGAAATTTGTTGTGTGGGCAGCTAATATCCATTAAATTATTTAATGTGCTTTGTATTATATATATATTCAATAAAGCACAGTAAAGCACACACAATTAATTATCTAATAATATTTATTTACTGAGCCGAGAAGGTTAAACAACTACTTCCAGGGTTCATCAAGGCAGAAAGAAATTTACTCAAAGTAGATGTCTTTATGATTGTAGAGTTTATCAAGAACGCCGCCATCCAGCTATGAAGTACGTTAAATTACATCTGTCATCTGATCATCTCAAGCCCATTCCCTGTCCATGGTCGTCCCTAGTGCTCCCACAACATTAAATATAGACATGAGTGACGAAAAATTACATTTTCCAGACATGAAATAGAGAATAGTGATGAAAACTGCATTGTTGGAGTTATCGGTTTTTTGCATCATTTTGGCACCCAGCAAGTAGATACACACGATGATACTTGAGCAGTAATTTATTTTAACCTATAATATGGTATGCCTGTGCATATCAACATTGTGTATGGTCACAAGTCCTGTATTTCTGCTGGTAACAACACATACACCACAACTGCCTGCCTCCAGGCTCCTGCTCGGCGGCTCGAGCCAACCTGTGACGTCACAACCAATCACAGAGTTTTTTGCAGTCACGTGACTTTTTAGCTACTGTAACCCTTAATTTTTAGTGTTTGACCCAATTTATTTAAAAATATCATTACCATAGTGAATTTAAACGTTTTCCTTACCCATTGACCAACCATCTTACGAAAAAATTCCGACCGACAACTCGTCTATCCTGATAGATTTGGGGCATCCTAGAATGATAAGCATGGCTTTATTTTGTACTACCTCAAGGCTCTTTAGTTGTTTAAAGGGAATAGTTACAAGATGGAGAGCATGATAATCACCTACAGATCGAATGAAGTGAAGAAAGATAGTACGAGCATAGGTGATGTTAATTCCATAGCTCTTCTCAACAAGGGTTCTGAGATGTTTAAGTGCTGCAATAGTTTGGCTTCGAAGGTTGCCGATGAAGTTCTCATCATTCACATTAATTCCATGATATTTATAAGAGCTACATAGTTCCAAGGGCATGCTGTTAATATTAAAGTTAAGAGGCAGAGGGTGAGCAGGACGAGGATTGAGGACCCTCGTCTTGTCAACAGATACTATGAGACCACATTCCACAGTCCTCTGGGCAAATACATCCAGCAATGCTTGGAGCCTGAGCTTGGTCTGTGTCATAATGGAGATATCATGAGCATAGCATATTACAGTCTCATTTGGCTGAACTGGATTGTCAGCTATAAGCTTGTGCATCAGTATATTAAAAAGCGTAGGACTTAACACTCCTCCCTGAGGCGTGTCAAGCTCAAATGCTCTCATTCTGGTATTTTTTACTCCCCTGAACAGAACACTGGCATACGTGTTGGAGAGATAACCCTTTATCCATGTCAGGAGGTCACCTTGGATGCCAAAATTAGCTAGTCGCTCAAGTATATGTCTCTATCAGCTACATTAAAGGATGATTTAAGGTCTATGAAGGCTGTTTGTGTCTTATCTTTTGAGTGAACAAGATATTCTGCAAAGCATGCCTGTGTGTTGCGCTCGGACATAAACCCAAACAGATTGGAGGCCAGTTTGTCTTTGACTTGAAACATGAGACGGAGTTAATGTGGAAGATTCTGATCATCGAATTGCAACGTTAGTTTTACCATATCGGAACATTAGTGTTACGATATCGGAACGTTAGTTTTAGTGTATTGGAAAGTTAGTGTTACAATATCGGAACTGCTACCGTGCACAATTGAACGCATCAGCAACATATGTAAGTGAAGATGCAGGCAGAATAGAAAGAGTAAGGGGGAGAGAAGAAAAAGTGAAGATGAGAGGGGGTCAGAGAAGGATGTAGAGAGGTGGAGCGAAAAGACTGTTTACAACTAAGATAGCCGACTAAACGACCGTAATGAAAAACACTTTGTCCGGACGGGCCCACAGCTGCTCCTGAGACAACCTGAGGGCAGAATATCGCCTTCTCCTGTGGAGGCAACATCTTGATTCTCGCCAGCCAACATTTCTCCTGTAGGACATCGTCTTTGTCCACGTTGGTCTACCCCTTGACCCGTAACACGTAAATGTGATTGTAAACTGTTGAATCCTCTGAGAATACTGAACGGCTTGAATAATTGTAGTTATGTACTGTATGTAGATATATGAGACGAATATGCCTGTAATATGTAACTCTGTACTATTTACCATTATTGATTCGGGTCTCTGTATTATATGTTTTATAATCACACTCCCTTTTGTCACCAAGTGTTAGTTCACGCTTTGGGTACATGCGCGCTGTACGCGCATGCGCAGAGAGATACCCAGAGAGATTCCAAGACAGGACGCTGTTTACCCTTGTCTCAACTCCTTTGTGTTTGTACCAGGAATAGAACTTACGGACTTGACATCAGAGTGTTTCCTTTACCCCTGAGTGCAAGGACCACCTGAGTATCATACATGGTGCAGTGAGTAGCTGGGACATCACGTTATTCAGAATTGGAGTGGACACAGAATCTCTCTCGGAGCCGCCATCTTGTCAACTCCTCTTGTCGGGTGGATCTTGGCGCGTACCTCAACACGATATTCCTGGATTTACAGTGCAGTGTTGTGAAGTGCTTTTTCAGTGTTGTGTGTGCCCTTTAGTGTCTTTAAAGTGTTTCCCCGTGTTCCTGCACTTTTTACAAAAGAGGGGAGCCTTTTTAAGAGCTATGGGAGAGCTCAGGTTTTGACATCCACCCCCGTTCATGTCTCGACCAGCACTGAGTGTCTGAGCCAACGAGGGGAGTTGCTGTAACCGCCAGCCCGCTAGCCAGCCTGCCCCCAGTACACGCACGAACGAACGCACACACACACACACAGACGCTCGCAGATATCTTCCATTTAAAGACGATTGCTCTTCTGCTCACTTACTAATTACAGTAATTGTGAGAGAAATAAACCAGGCCATATGGAAGATCAGGAATTTATTGGGTTTTCTTCAGATACCCAACAAGCCCTACTTCAGATGGATGTCGGTGCAGTAAGTGGACTCCAAGTGGATCGGGAAGTGGATCAAGCGGCCCCACCCACCCTTAGCCCCCACTACACACGTCCACAATCTGCCACAGGTGTCGACTTTCTTCATTTAATTCAGTTTTTGGAAGAAAACCGACGACAAGACGACATCAGGAGGCGACAGGAAGACGATGAACGAAGGCGTGATGAGAATCACAGACGTCAACACGAAAATGCCAGGTTCAGTGCCATTATCGAGATGTTGGCACCTGTTAACCTTCAAGCAGCTACTACACCTGTCTCTTCGTCCACAGGTGCACCTGCAGGGTCCTCTTCAACTTCTTTGCCCCCCCCCCCCCCACAGAAAGCACTCGCTCAGAGTCCACCGCCACTCCAAGCTGATGCCTCGTTCCAGGTATTCCGTGAATGGCGTCGGAGGTGGGACGATTATTCGAGATGGTCGATTTATCAAGGTTGCCTAGGGAGAAACAGCTGATCCAGATGAGGATGTGTCTCACCCTAGAGACGCAACGTATCCTGGAGCACACCCTGCAAATTCCCCACGACACAGACAAGAGTGTGAAGGACGTCTTGGATGCTCTGCAGACGCATATCAAGGGCCTCTGCAACGAAGCTCTCCGTAGGAGAGAACTTCTCAGTTGTAAGCAGCTGGAGGGTGAGTCGTTTGCCGATTTTTACGTACGACTCAGACGCATCGCTGAGGAGGTTGACGTTTGTCCTGGGAACTCGTTGACTTGTGAGGAAACACAAATGAAGATGATTATCCTCATGGGCGTGCGGGACGAAGAGCTAAGTCAGAAGCTTATCTCCCTCGACACTGCCTCTTCTCTACAGGATGTTGTCACCACCTGCCGCTCTTACGAAACCACCAGAAGTGCGACTTCTGCCATTCGTGCTCCATCTAACCAGCTGTGTGCCATCTCCGCATATAAGAAGAACAAAGGACGTGACCGGACTTCAGCTTCACATCCGACTTCAGCTTCGCATCAATCTTCAGCATCACTTCAGACTTCGACGCCAGGTCATTCCTGCCAGTATTGTGCTCGTCGGCATGGTTCTGAATGCCCTGCCGCTGACAGCACCTGCAATAACTGTGGCCGTCGTCGTCATTGGGCTGGGACACTGAAGTGCCCTGCCAACAACGCTCGGTGCCGCTCCTGTAGCCGCATTGGACACGATGACAAATGCTGTCAGTCAAAGAAGAAGAATAATACTACTTGCAAGTCTCAGGCGGCGAAGAACAAGCGCTGTCGTCGCGTGGGATCCTCTTCTTCCCCTGTCAGCAAGACACCTCAGCCCATCTGTGTTCACCTGTCATACGGCGACGTTACATCCCGTATCCAGATGCTTCCTGACACAGGTGCGGACGTCACAGTCATCGGCACAAGACACCTCGACATTCTGCGGATCCCTAGGAGCAGCTTGCAACCACCGTCAACTTCTACAACGCTCACCGCAGACGGTTTTACAATGGCACCTGCTCTGGGTACATTTCAGGCTACCCTCACCCTAGGTAAGCAGTCATGTTCTGCCAGGATTCAGGTCCACAAAGGTGTTCAGATGCCTCTACTGTCTTATGGCCACTGTCAAGAGTTGGCCATAATATCTTCAGACTTCCCTAAGCCAATTCTGGAAATAAAACATGTCAACAGGTGCAAGGAGCTGCCCCTCCCACCCAATACGTCACCTTCTGCAGCCAGGGAGTTCTTTCTACTGCAATTCAAGGACGTGCTGGTTTCCAAGGAGGACCTCAAGATGGCTCCACTCAAGCCAATGGCTGGCTCCCCCATGAGAATTCACCTGAAGGATGACGCAGTACCTTTCGCCGTCCACACACCGAGACAGATACCCTTCGCTTTCCAAAGCCAAGTTAAGAAGGAACTCGACTCTATGGTAGCCCAGGGGATCATTAAGCCTGCTGGTGACGACCCCTCGGATTGGTGTCACCCCATGGTAACAGTCGCCAAGAACATTACTGGAGTTCGTATCACCGTCGACCTCACCAAGCTGAATAGTCAAGTTTCCCGCCCGACCCACCCTTCACCGACACCCTTCGCCGCTATACGCAGTGTGGACTCGAAGGCAAGGTACTTTACTACAGCAGATGTCTTATGTGGGTACTGGCAGATGGAACTTGCGGAAGAAGATCAGCACCTCACGACGTTCATCACACCGTATGGCCGATTTCAGCACTGCAGAGGACCTATGGGTTTCGCGGCTACTGGCGATGCTTTCTGCCTCCGTGGTGACATGGCCCTTCAGGGTGTGGCGAACTGTGTCAGGGTCATCAACGACGTGCTCCTATATGACGAGGATTACTCCACGCATCTTGAGCGTATTCACCAGATGCTCACCAGGTGCCGCAAGTACGGGATCACCCTCAACAAGGACAAGTTTGTGGTCGCCGCAGCTAATGTGAACTTCTATGGGTACACCCTCTCAGGCAAGGGCATCTCGGCTGATCCTGGAAAGGTCAGCGCGATCCGGAACTTCCCAACTCCTGCCAACCTGACCGACCTCCGCTCGCTCATGGGCCTGGTAAACCAGTTGGCTGAGTTCACCCCCGACATCGCCGCTGCAGCACAGCCTCTACTCCCCCCGATGAGCCCCAAGAGAACATTCACCTGGACAGCTGACCATGATGAGGCATTCCGTCGCTTCCTTCGACCCGGCCCTGCCAGTTGTCCTCCAGACTGATGCCTCTCGCCTCTACGGGATTGGATACGCTCTGCTACAGGACCACGGCAATGGACGCCTTCGTCTGGTTTAGTGTGGCTCTCGGTTTCTCACTGACGCCGAGACTCGCTACGCCACCATCGAACTGGAGCTGTTAGCCGCCGTCTGGGCCATGTCCAAATGTAGGTTGTATCTGATCGGCCTACAACACTTCAACCTCATGACGGATCATCGGCCACTCATCCCGATCCTGAACCACTACTCCTTGGATGCTGTCGAGAATCCCCGCCTCCAACGCCTTAAGGAGAAGATCTCGCCCTACCTCTTCACAGCTGTGTGGCGTGCTGGCAAGCTGCTCTGCATCCCTGATGCTTTGTCACGAGCCCCAGTCAGCCACCCCACACCAGAGGACGAGATCGCATGTGCTGATGCTGCTGCACACCTCAGGACCGTAGTGACCGTGAACGCCGTCATCTCAGAAGAGTCTCCACTGCAGGACGCCGACAGGACTCTTCAGGAACTCCGAGCCGCGGCAAGAGCGGACCCTTCGTACATCCGTCTACTGAACTGCGTGACCTCGGGATTTCCCTCCAACTGGTAGGACTTACACAGCTCTTTACTCCCATACTGGAAGATGCGGGACGACCTCTATGCTGATGGCGACCTCGTCTTGTATGGAGCAAGAGTTGTGGTTCCTGCCGCCCTCCGCCGCCGCACCCTAGCCCACCTGCACGACAGCCACAGGGGTGTGGAAGCTACGAAGCGCCGGGCTAGACAAGCTGTTTTTTGGCCAGGCATCGACTCCGACATCGCTAGTTCCGTTCAATTCTGCGAGCCATGCCAAGTGCTGCAGCCTAGTCAGCAGCAGGAACCCCTCATGAACAACGACAACCCTACGAGGCCCTTTGAGTCCGTCTCTGCGGATTTCTTCGTTGTGGCGGGAAAGTCCTTTCTTGTCATCACCGACCGGCTCTCAGGGTGGCCTGTTGTCGTTCCCTGCGGAGGCAACACTACTGCCTCTCATACAGTACGTATGTTCTGTCGCTACTTCCGGGAAGTGGGTGTCCCTCTCCGCCTGAGGACTGACGGCTGGCCCCAGTTCACCAGCAACGACTTCCGGGACTGCATGGAGCGATGGGGAGTTCATCATGTGGTGTCCTCTCCACATTATCCCCAGTTCAATGGACATGCCGAGGCTGCCGTAAAGTCCGTCAAGCATCTCATCCTCAAGACGGCACCCTCAGGCAACATTGACTGTGAGAAGTTTGACCGGGGTTTATTGGAATTGCAGAATACCCCCAACTTCACAGGTCGCTCCCCAGCACAGATGTTATACGGCCACCCACCACGGTCATGTGTCCATGCCCATCCTGAGTCCTTCTCGAGGGAGTGGCAGGCCAAGACCGAGGACTGCGATCGTCGTGCAGCCGCCCGTGCTGACCAGGTAAAGGCACAGTACGATCAGCACGCCCGACCCCTTCCCAGGTTGAGTATCGGCAAACAGTTCGGGTTCAAGACCCGACGTCTCACCGCTGGGACAAGGTCGGGGTTGTCATGGGCTGCGGCAAGACCAGGGATTACGAGGTCCGTCTCCCTAGTGGTCGGGTATGGTGGCGGAATCGCCGCTTCCTTCGTTCAGTACCGTCCCCTAGTGGTGAACCCCTCCCCCACATCCCTGTGAACCCTTGCTTGGACGAGAAAAGTAAGTCCTCATTCAGTGACCCCCCAGTTTTCCCACGTCACTCTCAAAGGCTCCTGGAAAAAGAGTCCGCTCGAGATTGCACTACGAGCGTGAGGGGGGAGGGAGGTGTAGATATATGAGACGAATATGGCTGTAATATGTAACTCTGTACTATTTACCATTATTGATTCAGGTCTCTGTATTATATGTTTTATAATCACACTCCCTTTTGTCACCAAGTGTTAGTTCAGGCTTTGGGCACATGCGCGCTGTATGAGCATGCGCAGAGAGATACCCAGAGAGATTCCAAGACAGGATGCTGTTTACCCTTGTCTCAACTCCTTTGTGTTTGTACCAGGAATAGAACTTACGGACTTGACATCAGAGTGTTTCCTTTACCCCTGAGTGCAAGGACCACCTGAGTATCATACACTGTACATTAATCATATTGTTCAAGCTGTGTGTCCTGATGTATCAGCAGTTGTTACATGTGAGATGTATTCCAAGGTTTTGATCGAATTATATTCTTTGCGTCAATGTAGAGGGTCTTATTGTCCTGCACAGTCACAATCGCTCCAACGAGCGGTTACAAGAATGTTAATATTGCGATATTGGAACGTTAGTGTTACGATATTGGAACGTTATTGTTACGATATTGGAACGTTAGTTTAACTGTTTTCGAACGTTAGTGTTACGATATTGGATCGTTAGTGTTATGGTTTTGGAATGTTACTGTTACGGTATTGGAATGTTATTGTTACTATAACATAAGTTGTTGGTTTACTTACTCTGTTCGGCCGGGGCGGCACTGGAGTTAATTAAAGGTGGGTCACTTGACTACATATTCTGGTAACCATCCATCTGTTAGTAGTGGACCCCCTTTTTTTAGATTAATGTATTAGTTAGGAAGGGAAATGGAAAGATATATCTTCCAAGTTAAATTTATTCAGCGAAAACGTGATAATATGAAGTCATTTGCGTTCGTCTTATTTCTAACTAGATACCGTGGGGGGGGGGGGGGGGGAAGAAACTTACTATACACCCGCACAGCCACAGGAAAACATTAAAATACGCATTACCACCTCAGTACGACGCACTCAGGGCCACCCAGAATAACCCCCGCACTCTATCATTTCAAACTGCATGCTCGCTGCCGAACAGACATTCTCAGTATCCAATCACAGCAGGGTTTTTTCCAAAGGTCCTTATGTTATATTATACTGATTGGTTAGTCCACGGTATGGGCGGAGCTATCTTCATGGCATCTCATATGGGCCTACATCTGTTTTTCCTTGAGGCTGTAACTAAGTGCTTCCATTCTAGTCTGAAAAGTGCTATAACATTCTAACGGTCGTTTACGTGGGCGTATGGCGCAATGGCGCATGCATGTGTAGGTGTTCATGTTTATTACATTACGATATTGGAGCGTTAGTGTTATGATATTGGATCGTTACTGTTACGATATTGGAACGTTATTGTTACGATATTGGAGCGTTAGTGTTATGACATCATAATTTTAGTGTTATGGACCTTTATCGTCATGGGTGTTGAAGTGTATTTTGGGGATTAGTTTAAGTTTGTTCTGGTTTAGTAGTTACAGTCTCCTCTCTCGATACTTGCAACTGAGGCGTCGGGTCAGTTTGTAATAAGGCAACTTTTTGGCTGCAAGATGGACGCGGAAAAATTCATTATAGCTGATTTTTTCTTTCCCAAGTGAGGAAATTATCAGAGATCAATAAAGAATAGTTATTATCCCTTAAATATCATAATATAAATGCAAGTATGATAAATAGAATAATAAAGAGCAGCAGTGACTTTTCTCTGGTCCGCCTGCCTCAGTTGCATGCTTCAAGTGAAAAGACTATAGATATGATTAGTTTAGGTTTATTAGGTTAGTGTACCTTGGTTTCGGTAGTCACGTTAGATATAATAGATTGGGTTTGGTTAATTATTTATCTCGGATTCGTTTGTTAGGATAAATGTAGTGTGGTTTCGCGGATTAGTTTAGGTAGTATGGTTAAGTTACTCATATTAAGTTTAGGTTAAGTTTAGGTAGGTAGGTAGGTAGGTAGGTTGGGTGAGATAGAGTAAGTTTAGTTAAATAAGTTTGGTAAATTAGGAAGGTATTTTAGGTTATTTAGATTCAGTTCGTTAGGGTAGGCTCGACAGCCATGTTAGATTAGTGAATTATTGGATAGGTTAGGTTAATTGAGGTAGGATAGGTTGTGTAAGGTTAAGTTAATTTAATTTGGGTAGGTTAGGCTAGTTAAGTTTGGGTAGGTTAGGTTAAGTTAATCAAGGTAGGATAAATCAGGTTAGGTTACTTAAGTTTGGGTAGGTTACATTAATTAAGGTAGGGTAGGATATGTAAGGTTAAGTTACTTAAGTCAGGTTAGGTGAGGTTAAGTTAATCAAAGTAGGATAAGTTAAGTTAGGTTACTTAGGTTAGGCTAAGTTAATCAAGGTAGGATAAGTTAAGTTTGGTTCCTTAAGGGAGGTTAAGTTTAGGTTAGTTAAGTTTGGGTAGGTTAGGTTAGGTTAGTTATCCCCCACGACGTTAATGATCCGATATTAATAAACATTTACTCACTGAGGGTGTCTTAAGGCGGACTAACTGTGAATCTTAAAAAAAAAAATATAAGATAATTAATGCTTTCTTGAGGCTGTTATGAATGATTAGCTCCGAGACTGACAGACAGACAGAAAATAGATGAGACACTGAGGGAGAGAGAGGAGAGGGGGTATTGTATATCATAAAAACAAAGGAAGAGTAACGGAAATGAAAAGACAGAATCATACAAATAGACAAAGGGATAAACAGATACACACAAACAGTCGCACAATCAGATAGAAACTTAGACTCTCTACCAACTAACACACACACACACACACACACATATATTGTTAGGAACTTTCTTTATTTGGTAACATAAGTAACACGACTTACTATGTTTTCTATATATTATTGTAAATATTTTTATTTTATTTCAGAACTAATCTGTGTATTATTTTATTTGTATATGAACTCTTATAGTGGGTGATAAAGTATGATGTTATATCTAGGATGGTATTAATGATTGTAATGGTACGTGTTGGGAATGATGGGCATATCGATGTTCTTTTGTTTTGAGGTTGACGCCTGGGGACGTAGAACAGCGGGACAGGACAGACTCTCTACTATACGCTGTTTATCCAAAATTTGCGAGCCCACACTGATTATTCTTCAATTTGAATATGACGTCCAATGTATATGAACCACTGTCCTGCATGACAGTGAACAGTGATATCACCCACATGACTCTGACCTTTATATACTGCTAATGAATAAGATCTATTTTTTTGTGTATGAACCTCTGTCCTGCGTGGCAGTGAACAGTGACATCACCCACACGACTCTGACCTATATATACTGTTAATGAATAAGATCTATTTTTTGTGTATGAACCTCTGTCCTGCGTGGCAGTGAGAAGTGATACCACCCTCAGTGTCAAGACCTGACTGAATTACTCAGAATAGGCAAACTGTACTCCAACCTTCGTCAATAAATTTGTTTAACTAAAAAAACACTCTACTCTCCGCTCTCACTCGGAGCAGACGCTCCGTTGTTTTTGTTTTTTTTCCTTCCAGTGCCTTCTTGCTTCTATCTGAGGAGTACCTGGGGAGTTTTCGGGTGAGATATGTATGTGGAGGTTCTGGTTGTTGCTGTTGTTTGCCAGGTTAATATAGGATTTTGCCCTAAGTGTTCTCAGGTAGGAGTGTTACTCAGTGTTATTTAATTTTTGTATTCTTTCTAGTAATGGTGTTTACTCAGTTCATATATGCATTTGCCCTAAATATTCTTGGGTAGTAGTGTTTGTATTACAGTGTTATTTCATTTTGATGTTCTTGTGCATAATACATGTAAATATTTAAGGTAAGGAATAATCATGTTTATTTTTAGTTAAGCTTTGTTTCAATAATACTTGACCATTTTTCACTAATTATTTTGTCATATTAATATAACTTTGAGTGACTGATATCTAAAAATATATATGAAATTTGGTGCAGTTCCCATGGGAGCTTTTTGCATTTGTGTTAAGTCACTTTCCCAATGCTGGAATTTTGCTTGTTTGTGGGTGAAAATTTTAACTATTAAGTGATATTCCAGTGCTTTGAAGGAAGTGATCGTAACAACGGGCAAACGCTACAGATTCCCAGGTGGACAGACAGACAAAAAGTCGACTCACCGTAAAAATAGACATCGTTATTTACACATCATTAGTTGCAAGCTTCAGTAATAGACGAAAGTAAACAATTACTGAGTTGAAGGCAAACCAAATTTGGTGTGGGCATGGCGGAGGAGTGAAGTTACACACCCACACGCCACCGCAGGGAGGAGGAGGAATGAGAGAGAAGAGGGTGAGGAGGAAAGAGAGAGAGGAGGAGGAGAAGCTAGAAGAGACAGAGGAGGAGGGAGGGAGATGAAAGGAGAGAGAAGAGGAAGAGGAGGAAAAGGGAGAGGAGGAAGAATAGGGGAAGGAGGAGGCGGGAGCTGGAAAAAGAAACGAGAGAGGAGGAAGGCAAGTAGCAAGAAAGGAGAGAGAGAGAGAGAGAGAGAGAGAGAGAGAGGATTGAATTCACCAATAAATATAAACTGAGAATGGAGACTCGTGAAGCAAAATGTATACATAATAGATGTAAAGGTTACATATAATAACACCATGCATTATACAACAACATGCAACGTTAATGTACGTCATCATACAGCAACACAATAACACACTAGAACATACTTCATATTACAATACCATACATCATACAACAACATACGTCATCATACAACAGCACCATAAATCATTTAACAGTATACAGTAAACAGTATTATTGTGAAGTACGTTTATAATGAATGATGCTAGGTATTGACTGGTTTAGTGCAGCGTTTTCCAAACTGTAGTGCGGGGTGCCTGACCTGGCCTCAGGGGTGCGCCAGAAATATAGAGTAATGGAGGAATTATTAAATTTATCGTATTAGAAACATTAACATATTAACACATTTTGAACTGAGAACTATTAAGGACTCGCCCTCGGCACCCCTCCAGCTGGCAGAGTTACACTTATGGTATCGGTATCGTTGGTATCGTTCAAGACTCACGTAATGAGCTTCCGACCGATGAACGAAAGTAAAATGATGTTTACCGAAACTCTAGCGCCTTTGATCTTGGTTGGCCTAGGTGAAAAAAAAAAGACATATTTCTCCTTTTGTTTTCATCCCGTGAAAGGCTACCAGAATATAAAACTAATGAATCAATACGAATGCACTGCATACATTTGAAAATTTATTAAGAGCTGGGGAACAATTGGGTGGGAAGGCAGTCACAAAGTCAGTTTGTCATATCTATTCAAAGAGGGAAGGTGTAAGATTTCAGTTACTGAATACGTTCACGCACTTGAAATGGATGCTTGGTTAAAAACAGGGAAATTGCCAAGAAAGAAAAATCACAATGAGCAGTTCACAGCTTCGTCCTCCACCGTTGACGCAAACAACGAAGATGTATGGAGGGACAGCGTGAAGTGGGAGAACGAAATGAATTGGACGGACTGGGAGGAATGGAAGGAAAGACTGAAGGTGAGCAACATAAGGAGAGTTACTTTGTAAGTATGGTGATAATTACATTGGTCTGGGTTTTACATGGATAGGCGATGATGAAAGTCAAAGTCCACAGTGTGTAGTTTGTAGTGAAGTTTTGGCTAACAGTTGTCTCAAGCCTTCCTATTTACGTCGCCATCTACTGTAGAAACGAAGCACAAAAACTTAAAAGACAAACTAGTTGACTATTTTAAATGTATAGTGGAAGAAGTGAGAAAAAAAACTGTTGGAATCACATTCAGGCTTTGGGGAAAAGGCTGCGCAGAAGTTGGATACAATCCGTCTTTCTAACAATATTGTGGCTCACCGCATTGGTAGGATGTAAGAAAACATTCTATGCCAACTTGTCACTCACATTAATGACAGTAAGTTTTACTCATTGCAGATAGACGAGTCCACGGATGTTGTAAATTTGGCCATCTGTTGGTTTAAATTCGTTACCTGTATGTGGTACAGTTTTTATTTTGTCGGCCCCTAGCCACTGGTACAACAGGAGAAGAAATTTATAATTTAATGGACAGTTTAATGACAGCTAATGGGATTTATTGGGCAAGCTTGTGGGAGTATGTACCGATGGAGCGATGTCAATGACAGGGAAGCATAAAGGACTTGTAACTCACATCAAGAAAGTCGCTCCTTCAGTTTCCTGGGTACACTGCCACTAAAAATATGCCTGGTGAACTTCTGTCAGTGCTCAATCATTCAATGAAAATGGTAAACTTCATTAAGGCTCACCCCCTAAATTCAAGAATTTATGTTACTCTGTGCAACGAAATGGGCAACGAACATGAGACACTTCTCTTGCACACTGAGGTGCGCTGGTTGTCACGCGGCAGAGTTCTGACTAGTCTTTCTGAATTGAGATGCGAAGTTCAGATATTTTTTGTGGACAACTCATGTGACTTATCGACTGGTTGCAGAAACTAGTATTCTTGGTAAATATTTTTCGGCTTTGGACGAATTAAATTTAAGTCTCCAAGGCCTCAATGCCACGGTGTTCAACACACAAGACCAGGTTGAAGCAATGATTAAAAAAATGACATTATGGCCAAGCTGCGTGAATGTAAATTCCTCTTCACTGCTATCTAATGCTGCAAGACTTTATTGAAACAAATTCAAGTGTCCTAGATGGGCATGTGAAAGGCCTAATAACAGAACACCTCAAGCAACTGGGCCAGCAGCTACGAAGTTACTTTCCCATCAGAGACTCGTCTCAGACTTGGATACGCAATCCATTTTTAGTCTTCCCCCCGCCCCGCCCCCCCCCCCCCCCCCCCCCAGTCCCACATCTTTCATTTCAGGAACAGGAGCAACTGCTGGAAATATCGTCTGATGGGGGACTATAAATACAATTCTTGCAAAAACTACTTGCGGATTTCTGGGCAGGAGTCATGGAAGAATATCCAGTCTTATCAGAGAGAGCCTTAAGTGCATTGATGTCCGTTGCTACTACAAACTTATGTGAAGCCGGTTTTTTTCTGTGCCGACTGCAGTGAAGACAAAGTATCGTCAGAGGTTAGATGCTGAGAAAGACTTAAGAGTGAAACTGTGTTCAATTGCTCCCAACTTCACCGACCTTTGTGCTGAAATGCAGGCACATTCTTCACATTAATAAGTAAGTAGCAACATACCAATATTCATGTTCCAAAGACGTCATAACATTGTTTTTTGAAATGTGTTCATTTATAGTGCAGTGTTTATATATAAGTGTGTTACAATGACAACTGATAGGAGTATGCCAACAATGTCCTAGTTTGGAAGTTTGGAAGGGGGTACGTGAACTAAAAATATGAGACTCACTAATCATCACCTTAAATGCTTTCAAAGCATTTTTAACCTTGGGCCACTGACAAATAAATTTGTGTAATATATATTCTCAGTTTTGTACTGACCATCACTCAGGTTTAAAGAATTCATTTCTCTAATCAAACTTGCTTCAACTAGAAGTCTTTCTGTGACACATGATGATTTATACACTTCTAAACTGTTTTCCCAATCCATGGGATGATTATAATACTGCTAAGTACATAAGAATGGAGGAAACTGCAGCGGGCTTATTGTCCCATACTGGGCAGTCCCATTTACACCCAACCAGTATTGCTCATATATCCACCCAACCTATGTTTGAAGCTATCCAGCGTATTCGAGCTAATGATGATATTTGGTAACTTGTACCACTCGTCCACTACTCCATTTCCAAACCAATGTTTACCTTTTTCGCGCCTAAATCTAAATTTGTCTAATTTAAAACCATTGTTACGAGTTTGCTCCTAGTTGGATAGTTTGAGTACCTTTGTAATGTCCCCTTTGTTCAGACCTGACTTCCATTTATCATATCGCCCCTCACTCTAAGTCTCTCGAGGGAGTGCAAATTAAGATGCCTTAACCTGTCTCTGTACTCAAGGTTCCTAATCCCCGGGATTAGCCTTGTCATTCTCCTCTGAATTCTTTCTTAGGATTTTTTATCCATTCTGTAATACTGTGACCAGAATTGAACTGCATAATCCAAGTGAGGTCTCACAAGTGCAAGATATAGTTTTAGGATGCCCTCGCTAGTCTTGTAGCTAACACTCCTTTGTATGAACCCAAGTACTTTATTAGCCTTGTTTCGAGCAAATACACATTGTTTACTTGGCTTAAGATTCCTACTTATCATTACTCCTAAATCTTTCTCACAGTCTGTTTTCTCAAAAACATCGTTGTTCATATGGTATCTGGTTTCCCTTTTTACATCTCCTATACTAAGTACTTTACATTTGTCCACATTGAATTTCATCTGCCATTTTTCTGACAATTCGAATTTTTTTTTTAGATCTTCCTGTAGTTTTGCGAAGTCCTCGTCAGATTTAATTACAAGCCTTATTGTAGTGTCATCAGGAAATTTACTTTTGCTGTTTACGCCGATATCTATGTCGTTTATGTATATAAAAAATAATAATGGTCCAAGTACTGAGCCTTGCTGAACTCCACTAGTGACGTTGCTCCAATCGGATTTAGTACCGTTAATGCTCACTCACTGCTTCCTGTCCTGTAACCACGCCCTAAACCATTTTAAAATATCTTCTTTAATGCCATGAGCCTCCACTTTTCAAATTAGTAATTCATGGGGGGACTCTGTTGAAGGATTTGCTAAATTCGAGATATACCACACCATAATTGTGCCCCTCGTCCACTGATTCGAAAACAGATGAAAAGAATGTTAATAGATTAGTTAGACATGAACGCCCGCTTGTGAAGCCATGTTGGAAATCATTGATCAACTTGTGCTTCTCCAGGTGATTTCGAATAGAGTTTGAAATGATTGCTTCCAATAATTTGCCTACAATTGATGTTAAACTAATTGGGCGGTAGTTAGAGGACAGTGATCTATTTCCCTTCTTGAAAATCGGTATTGCATTTGCTGTCCTCCAGGTTTCTGGTACTGCACCCGTTTTTAAGGACATGTTAAGCAACTTTGCTAAGGGCATACTAAGCATTTCCTTACATCCCTTTAATACTCTTCTTTGCTGTACATATTTCGCAGATGACTTTGTTGCGAAGGGACCTGTAATAGCCTCTGAGTCTCTCGAGGCGTTGTAACATTCCTTGAGTCACCGAATTGCTCCTTCAGACAATGTTATTCAGAAGTTACATTGTCCCATTTTCAGTCCCGACACTACCACATACATTACTTCAGTCTCCCATAATCCCCCAACACCACATAAGTTACTACAGTCCCCCTTAATCCCCAACACCGCATAAGTTATTACAGTCCCCCTTTAATCCCCAACACCACATACATTACTTCAGTCCCCCATAATCCCCCAACACCACATAAGTTACTACAGTCCCCCTTAATCCCCAACACCGCATAAGTTATTACAGTCCCCCTTTAATCCCCAACACCACATACATTACTTCAGTCCCCCAAAATCCCCCAACACCACATAAGTTACTACAGTCCCCCTTAATCCCCAACACCGCATAAGTTATTACAGTCCCCCTTTAATCCCCAACACCACATACATTAGTTCAGTCCCCCTTTAATCCCCAACACCACATACATTACTTCAGTCCCCCTTAATCCCCCACACCACATAAGTTACTACAACCCCCCTTAATCCCCAACACCACAGTCCCCCTTAATCCCCCAACACCACATAAGTTTCTATAGTCCACCTTGTGTCCCCGCAGCTCCTCATAAGCTATAACAGCCCCCCTTTAGTGGTTGTGGGGCTCTTAGAGTGAGGTGAGTGAGGCGGAGGTAAACAAGGTGTACTGCTCTTGCCTGCTGTAGGTGCTAATCTGGGGTCTCTCACGCACCAGGATTAGCTCGCCAAAACCGTCAGGGATAATGAGTCTTATTCCTGACCACTCAGCCCGCCATAACAATGACCTACTGTTGCCCCGACCACCACCCGCCCTCCGCACTCCAGGAATATGACGTCGAAAAGGAGATTCAGGGTCGTTTTTCTATCCTGTTCAGGGGAATTATCTCTTTATTTTTTTTCTATCTTATAATTCCTATCGATGGATCGTTTTTCTTAGCTAATATACTTTTCAGACTCACTCTCTCTCTCTCTCTCTCTCTCTCTCTCTCTCTCTCTCTCTCTCTCTCTCTCTCTCTCTCTCTCTCTCTCTCTCTCTCTCGGTGAGTCACGGTACGGACAAGACGTGAAAGGAGAGGTGAAGTGGAAGGAACTCCTACCCCTTTCAAGGACCAGTCCTTAGCTGGGAGACGGTGTATAGGCAGCCCGTCAACACACCTTCACCTTACCAGGCTGTCAAATTCTTTCAGTAGGTCGCGTGGCGGTACACCCAGCCAGCAACACGGACCCTTTACTCACTCTCTACACACATATTTGATTTCTAAAAAAAATTATCTGCTTATTTTTAGGATTTATTTTATTTTATGTGAGTCGTCTGAAGAAGTCATCTTTTTTTGTATGTATTATTAATACTGTGTGTTTTAAAAGCAGACACCTTGAGGAGTTATAATATAAAAACACTGCAGTGAACGTTTCACAGCCTCACACACCGCAATAATGCCCACGATTAGCATCCGGCCTCGCTTTCCCTTCCTTCTCTATACCCTACCCTCCCTGTAACCGTAGCCTCCTCCTCCCCTCCCCTCCCCTCCACAACCCTGCCCCCCCCCCCTTACCCTCCCAAAAGGTTGGGTGAGCGCGGAACAACAAACAAAAGACTATCAGGTTACACTTTCGATATGGCGTTAAGTTTTCGGCAGGCGAGGGACAGGACCCTACCCGCTCGACCCCCGTGGACGGTGGGTGAGAGGAGGTGGTGGAGACTGACAGCCTACCTGGCAGGATGACAGGGAGATGGTGCTCACTGGTGGCCACACAGCACATCCTACAGCTGCACACACTCTACTCTAGCAGACACTAGTCCGGAGTGTCGATGTCGACCCCCCAGCTGTTGAGACTCTCATGGGTATAGTGTGTCGTGTGCTCACAACAGTGTGGCCAAAACTCGTGTGCACCAAATGCCTGACTGAACTAGATTACACGATGTGCATCCTGCTCACTCTCCTGGTATCAAATATCTCGTTCAAGACTCTTGTATATAGCAGACCCACGCGTGGAAAACATTCCTCCATCGTACTGACTTGATTGATATTATCTTATAGTATATCACTAAAAATATAAACATTTTCGTCTCCTCTTTCCCAAAGTTCCATATTGCAACACAAACTGTACGTCAAATGTTGAATTCACAGCTAATACTCGTAGAAATAAGTTATGACGACTTTTTCTGGGCTGTTCTTGGTCGAGTTGACTTGATGTAGTCGCAGCGAGAATTAGGCTAGGATACAGACACACCTGGCAAGTTAGTGACGCTGTATCCATACCGGAACATTTGAACATTATATTATTGAATGTGACACTGTCAAAGACTTCAGGCCACCTAGCTTAATGTATCGTGAACTATGTAATTACAGGCTTATTGTATCATTGAATTAGGAGTCCGTAGGGACTTTCAAGATTGCAGTCTATTATATATTTGCTAGTCCACTCTGATTCGTCCACCTATATTATATATGAATCACTTGTTTATAGCAGTGAACACTGATAGCACCCTCAGCAAATTGCAGTCCAAGCTTCCCAATAAAGTTGTTAAATTAAAAAAACTAAAGTTTGCTATTGTTTATATACCTCTACTGTCTATTTACATTGCTTGTATACCTGTGTTGTCTGTGCATGTTGTTTGTATACCTGCACTGGCTACGCTGTAATTGCAGAATTCCTTTGATCTTGTTGACGAATTTACTGAATATCTATCTATATATCTAACTACCTATCTGTTTTCTATCCTAGGGAGTCACTTAGGTTTCAGCCTGATTTCTTTCATTTAACTGTCCCTCATTCATGCACACCACTGCTTCCTGGACCTTCCTATTCATCTCTCTCTCTCTCTCTCTCTCTCTCTCTCTCTCTCTCTCTCTCTCTCTCTCTCTCTTCTGAATTATATATACACATTTTACCAGTCTCTCATTTTCTCTTTTTTCTTTGCTGTCTTCATATAAGGGAATCCTGGTCACCACCTTATCAGATTTTATTTCACTTTCACTGTCTGTCCTTTATCCGTGTTCCTTAACCTTTATGTCCTGCTCCTCCTGTTTCTCTCAACCACATAAAGTAGTTTTCTCCACCTCCATCTTCCATATTTGTCTTTCCTGGAGAAAGTATATTATTATTATTATTATTATTATTATTATTATTATTACTGCAAGCAGTAATGAGTATGATAACCCTCAAACAAATATTATGTTGGGTTGTAAAGTTATGTCATGTTTTATTGGGCGTGCCTGCCCGAGTATAGAGTATTGAGTTAGTGGAGAGAGAGAGAGAGAGAGAGAGAGAGAGAGAGAGAGAGAGAGAGAGAGAAAACGAAGGGTGTTGTGTGGTAGGGGGAGGAGTTGTTTGGGTATAAAGCACCTGACAGCGAAATACGTCAGCCCAGGGTGGGGCGTGCGATGGGTGACACTCATACTCCAGCTCTTCCCATTATAGGGTGAACACCCAACCCATTCGATTTGAGACCTTTAACACGTAAGTTCAACCTATATTTAAGTTTACACAGGTAGACTGTGTACATTGTATCGTTTATCATTGTGACAGCAAAGAAATATGACAAATTAAGTATTTATTATAGGCGTTATGATTAGACTAATTACACAGCTAAGATTGCTATGATTGTTATATAGCCGCCATCCGGGTGGTTAAAGGGTGAATAAGACTTCTGACGTTGTACACGAACATTATAATTCGGTCAAACCTGTTGAATACAATTCATTTAGTATTTCAAATAAGTCATACATAAGCACTCCTACATAAATGTTTAATCCAATATATATTTACATAACAATCATGGCTATGTAATTAGTCTAATCTTAACACTTACAATGCGTACTCAATTTGCCATATTTCTATATTGTCACACTGATAAATGATGCAATGGACACAGTCTACCTGTGTACACAATAGGTACTAGTTAAACTTACGTGTTCAAAGTCTAGAGAGAAGCCAGGTTAGGTGTTGACTCTAAGATATGGGTAGCTACACTGAAATGCCCACCCGATAGCCTGGCCCCTGGCTTGTCAGCTATGGCTGAGTCAGGTGATTATAATTATACCTAAACAAACTCCCTTCACACACTCCAACCTCCTCTGGGCCTCTCATCTCCACCATCTCCGTACTCTACACACTGTATACTGGCAGGCACACCCAATAAACATGACGTGACTTACCGCCTAACATAATGTTTATGTGTCATCCTACTCATTGGTGCTTGCGGTAACAGTTATGTAGTGGATTGAATCATATTGTGTATTTGATTTACTAAGAAAGAATTGTATTCAACAGGTTTGACCGAATTATAATGTTCGCGTTCATTGTAATGGGTCTCATCATCCCTTAATCGCTCTAAAGGCGATTACAGTTATTATTATTTTTATTATTATTATTATTATTATTATTATTAATATTAATGAAATATCACCAGAGACAAGGAGCATGAATAAAATGAATTAAAGTCCTTAAAAATTGATTGTTACATTTAGCAGGTAGCCCTGCACAACGGCCACAGCAACGAATCAGAGCATCTCAACGCCTCTCCCGCTGCCCCCTTCCTCACATCTCCGCTCCTGATTGGTTCTTGTTTGTTTATACTCTTGATGGACGGATATTTTGATAAAACCTACGGATTCATGTTATCTCGATGATGAGAATAAGACAAAACAAACGTTACAACAAATTATATATAAAGATATACTGTATGTGTCTTATGGTGTTGAGGACTAATATCTTGATGTATGATGTTGTATATATAACATATCCATTATTTTCTAAGACAATTTAGCCTGTATTGTCAGTGTCATTGTGGAATTAACCGTATCTTCAAGAATCGTCTGTGAGCTAACAACACATCACATGACTTGTGCACTAATGATATGTCAATATTTATGGTAGTCATGTCAAAAAAAACGTAGGTAGTAGGCAGCTATCAAACAGGGAGGTACTACCTCCTGGCTGTTGGAAGCATATTGTGTTGTCTAATGGTTGACCCTGCTGCCATATGGCATCAAATTTTTTTTAACCAAGTCCCAGGTTGCTGTCTGTCTTTCTGCCTCATTTACACACAATTGCAGGGTCTCAATTGTTTCTCTTACTTTGACAACACAACATGCATATACAGTATGTACGTACATATATCATTTCTTATTATTATTATTATTTTTATTATTATTATTATTATTATTATTATTATTATTATTATTATTATTATTATTATCATAATTATTATTATTATTTTATTATATCCCCCCCCCCCCCCCCCAGGCCTTGATGTGGGTCATTAAAAATTACCTGTGCCCGGTTGGGCTAATGCCCGTAAAAAAAAAAAAAAATGACTTCATATTGCGTGTTTGTGTCACTGTACACACTACTACTAATACTAATACTTTGCTATCACCTGGAATCGAATTTGACGTTCCTCCAGGGATGATATAAAGATATGAGTTATTAAGATGTCACCTTTATTTTTATTATTATTATTTTTTATTATTTTTTTACGGGGATTTGGGAAATTAGGGAAAATGAGGGTCATCCTCCTACAATCTGCAATAGTAATTAAACCAGTATTAGTTAACTCAGAAATATGTCTGAAATAACATAGAAAAGGTATAATTAAATCCAAGTATGGGAACATTGCCAACTCTGCATTATTCCAAAATTGATGCCATAAGAATATATCATATTCCAATTAGAAATTGGATATTTAATTATGATACTTGAGTAACATTGTGTGTTTCTGGATTGTTTGAAAATGTTTTAAAAGGACTTGAAGCAAAATATTATTTTATAATATAAATGTGTTATTCAGTATTAATACAGAACTGAACCAAATTGACATGCAGACTATATATGTATTGTTCACCTTGTTTGTATATTATGTATGCTGGATTATATGTCATGTATGTATATTATGTATGTGCTCCATTTATGTAGCTAGCAGCGTGTGGCAATGTTATTACCATATCCCACATGCCTAATTAATGTGCCATGGCGACGTATGGAAGCTGCTAATGTATCACTTGCCATACGTCGCCTATGGCAGTTGACAAGGAGCCTAGCCAGGGAGACCGCTGCTCTCCTTTGTGTACATACTCTTATCCAGTAAACCGAACCTACAAAACTATACAGGTGTTTGTGTTCTCTCCTGTATATAGAACTTATTATTCAGAACCTAACACACCTAAACGCAAACTGCGCGAATATTCCGGAAACTTATTAGTCATTTGCTCAACAAAATATCAAAATACCTCACTGTGGAAAACTATGAACTGTATAGAGCATAATAATGTGCCATAACATGATATGAAAATGAATCATAATAATAATTATGTGTATACCATAGGTACTGCCGCCTGGGAAGATATTGGAAGCGTAATGTGTTGTCTAATGGTAGACCCTGCTGCCATATGACATCACAAAAATTGTGACCAAGTCTCAGGTTGCTGATCTGACTTTTCTGCCTCATTTACACACAATTGCAGGGTCTCAATTGTTTCTCTTACATACATATATTGTTTCTCACTTTTTTTTTTTTTTTCATTTTTGTATTTCTTTATGGTTCATCATCATCATCATCGTCATCGTCGTCGTCATTATTATTATTATTATTATTATTATTATTATTATTATTATTATTATTATTATTATTACATTTTCGCCCCCCGGGCCCCGATGTGGGTCAGTGACCTGTGCCCGGGTGGGCTAATCCCCGTAAAAAAAGGGTAGGTAGGAAAACTTAAGAGTTGATTATTCATTCTTCAACATCCTCATCATCTGACTGTGACATGTTAGTGCAAACATATCTGCAGTGGCCACAGCCTGTGGAGCAATCGAGTAGTTACATCTGACTACTTCTAGAAAATATGTGGGACCTGGTGGTCTGTCTGTGAAAACTGGAAGAAACTTGACACCTTGTCTATACCACTGTGGCAATAATTGTTAGAGTATTTCCAGTTCATTGTTTGTTTAGGTCGGTACATATTATAGAAATTTCCTAAGATACCAGATGCGAAGTGTGGATACAGCTTTAGAATATCGGTTATCTTGCCATCGGACATAAAGTGCTATACCATTGCATAATTATAATGTGTGCTTGGATCTGCCCCTAAAAGGTTCTTTTTATATTTCACAGTCTAAAACATAGTGTTGGAGTGTGTGGCCATATTATGACTGGCCGCACACTTTACATTTAGTTTTGTTCACATTTGCCTGCGAGACATATTGCCAGAGGTAAATTGTATCATAACCTTAGTCTAGTAATTACAACATCTTGTTACTTGCTCCATATACTTGTTTTACTTGATACACTCAAATCCTGGTAAACAATGAATGAATTGTCTAGTGACTGTTTGCACTTGTTTGGCTTAAAATTCA
The DNA here is from genome assembly GCA_958450375.1 of Homarus gammarus. NCBI lineage: Eukaryota > Metazoa > Arthropoda > Malacostraca > Decapoda > Nephropidae > Homarus > Homarus gammarus. The sequence goes on along the minus strand of CAUDMG010002729.1, from coordinate 735,397 downwards.
CCAGCAAGTTCTTTCCTGAATACAGTTTTTAAGGTTCTGTTTGACACTAATAGATTGCATTCAACATTGTCATTGTTGGATGCGAGTTTAGCTAAGGCATCATGCTGACTGATGCCTATCGTGAGAGGGTATTCACAGCACCTTCCTACATATGCCTGTGTTTGTCTATACTGGGTATTTTAGTTCCTTTCTCATATTAAGTACCTTAGTGCTCATGTAATGGGACAGCCTAGAATAAATCTCAGGACCTTATTTTGCATTTGTTCGAACTCGTCAATGCCGCTACACATTTAAAAGGTTTTAACCTATCAGTACATTGGCGACTTAGCTGTTGTATGGCAGGTGGGGTACAGGGGTTAGAGACACCGAGATATTTAAAAAAGGAGACATAAATGTGTAGTCAATGGTTTGTTTCCTATCTTAAGATCTGATGGTCCGCGTTTGCGGTTACCAGCTTGTTTGTTGACTACTTTAGTTTTCTCTGTGGCAATGATGATATTGATATTGATATAGTCTATTTAGCCAGATAAATACAGATACAGAGTTGATAATAGTAACAATATTGACATGGCTGAGCCAGTTGGGAGCCTGAGGTCTCTTGATTACACCTGATATACTGTACATTTATCCCACGGAATTATTATGTAACATTTAATGTCATCTGGAACAGTACACGTAGCATGGTGGTAGCAAGAACACATCAGAATGTTAACACGGTTATCACTTCGTTATTTATTTATTTGTTTTTTTTACATTTATATTCTAAGTATTATACATATTTTACATTGGAGTTGATATACATTAATATGATAAGGGAGGAAAGCAATACAACATGGGTTGTATTAAAAAGAAACAAGAGGACAGAAGCTGTCGGTATCATGTCTTTCAATCTATCTAAATGACAATTTATGATATAATGGTTTTGGTGGTACAATAAAATTAAGAAGAAAAATAGGTATTACAAATATATTCATACTTAGGCAATCGATACTTTTTTAGAGATGATTTAAAGGAAGGGAGCGTAGTCTTTGCTCAGATGGGGTTGTTCCACACCTCCACACCAATGATATTGATGGAGGTCTGGGACTGAGAGGAGCGCACGGAAGGTAATCTTAGTAGCTCTGGGTGTCAAGTTATATCTCCGATTATTCCAGAACTGGAAATAATTAGTGTCAATCAAGTGATTGACAGATTTGTATACAAAAAGGGCATACCAATAGGTGTTAATATCGTCGAATTTTAACATTTTCAATTTAACAAATTGTTTGTTAATGCGATCAGATATTTTCAATAGGTCGTTGTACACACAACTCTCTTTTGTGCAGTAATCAGGGGTTGTGTTTTTGTAGAGCCAGAGTTCCCCGTAGTGTATGACAGTGTAGCAAATGTTGGTAAACAAGATCGTAATAGATTTCTTTCAAAGCTGCAGGAGTGAGTGACTGACGAGTGTGATACATGGTATCCACTGTTTATGGGCTTTACTGTGAATGGCTTGTATGTGGTTTCTCCAGCTTAGTTTCTCATCAACAATAACCCAAAGGAATTTAGCATTTTCTTCACATTTTGGGACTGTATTAACTAGGTACAGGGGCTCCACATTTAGGGGTAAGTTTTTCCTTCTGTGAAAGATTGTGTAATGTTTTTTTCGAGGTTTAAGGTCAGTTTATTTTGCATTACCCAGCTCCTGACTTTAGTCAATTCAGTGTTCATAGTTCTCATCAAGGAATGGAGGTCTGAGTTACTGGCATAGATATTACTATCGTCTGAAAATAAGTTGTATTTTACGAGTGGGCTGGAGTGGACTATATTCTTTGTGTACAACAAAAACAGTACAGGACCGAGAATGGAGCCTTGAGGGACGCCATACAAAATTGGTGAGGAATCATATTGATGATTATTTTAGCAGACATACTGCTTCCTGTTAGATAGATATGAGGTAAACCAATTGTGGGATAAGCCCCTAACGCCGTAATGTTCAACCTTTGACTGTAGGGTGGTATGGTCGAAAGTATCAAAGCTTTAGAGAGGTCCAGGAATATTCTGACTGTGAACTGACTGTCATCAAAGGAGTTTTTTATGACATTAGTAAATAATAGCAGAGCACTCTCAGTTGATCTTCTAGTTCTAAATCCAAACTGAGAGTCTGAAAGGATGTTATTGACACGGCAAAAGGAATTTAGTTTGCTACATGCTAGCTTTTCCAGTATCTTACTCAAGGCTGGGAGGACTGATATGGGGCGGTAATTCTTGAAGAGACCTTTGTCCTCAGATTTTTTATATGCTGGGTGAACTTTAGCAGTTTTCAGTGTATCAGGAAAGACACCACTAGTGAAGGAGGAGTTACAGATGTGTAGGAGAACAGGTAGTAATAGATGGGCTACTTTCTTAATGGTGCTCATTGGTATATTGTCGTCGCCTGCTGCTGCATATTTGGACATTTTTATGATGGTCAATAATTCTTCTGCTGTGACAGGAGATAAGAACAGCTCATTTTGCTGTCTGTTTTGCAGGTAGGCTCTAAATTCCTCATGGTGATTAGGGACGCTCTCTGCAAGATTTTTGCCAATATTGAGTGTTCCTGTTCTGAAAAGAATTGATGATACTCTTGATTTTATCACTGTTGCCTGATGCTGATTGGAGTTTATTTGTATTATGGCTATGTCTGGCATCGGTAAGCATCGCCGAAAGTTATGGGTGTGGTATAGTGTGGGTGGCCTCTGTGTGGGCTGGCGACGATCGTACTGGGTGCGGTAAGGTTGATTTAATGTTTGTCGGTAGTCGTACGAGTGTATAGTGAATCCCCCCCCCCCCCCCCGTCCCCCACGGTATCTCTAGTTAGAAATAAGGCAAACACATGGAACTTCATATCACGCCCTTCTTGAATAAATTTAGCTTTGAAAATATATCTTTCCACTCCCCTTTAATTAATATAATTACAGAAATGGATCCCTAGTAACAGATGGATGAGTACAAAGAAGTAAAGAATTATGTGAAGCACATTTAGTTAACTATAGTGCCGCAGACGACGAAATATAGTACATGGTTCAAGGTGGTTTGCATTTCACGATGAGTTTTAGTGTGTATAAGAATGACACCTGAATTGCTAACAGTAATATTGCTGGGGCTGTCTGGGGATCACTTTAATAATACATCCATAAGAACAATGAACAAAGAAGGACTAAGTACTCCACCTTGAGGGGTGGCAAGTTGCATATCTTTGACTTCACATTTGTAACCCTGAAACAGTGCAGCAGTCTTTCTCTTGGTGAGTTAACCGCTTATCCAGTGTAACAGCCAACCTCCTATATTCATTTTGGCTAGTTCATACAATATAAAATGCTTCTTGGCAATATCAAATACAGATTTTTAGGTCAAGAAATGTGGTGTATCTGTACCTTTCATTGCCATGCACAGTTGCGAATATTACCACGTGTGAAGCCATTTAATATAATAAAAAATAATAATAATAAACGGTTTATTAATTGAGTTGCATCCGGTGACTGAAAATATACAAACTTACATTTGATTTAGACATAATGATATGCATTCAATACATTTACAGGGCTGTACAGTACATAAATCAGGAGTTGTTTATTATTTTAACAATAGATGGGATGGTGCTATTCTTTTATCTATCGGTGCGGGCTTTTATGGGCTGAATTTTGTTGTAGTGGCGAACTGCGTGAGGTGGGCGGGAGACTGCCTGTGGCAGGAGGTGGCGATGACCCGGATGGTCAAAACTTGCTAGTGGAACATGTGTTCTCTGATTCTGTATAAGGAAACTGCCAAGAACCATCCTCTCAAGGGTTTTATACAGGCAGCTGGTTAGTGATATGGAACGAAAAGCATCAGGCTGTCCTGGTTTCGGTATTAGTACAACAATACTGTTGGTCCATAATATGGGTAGTTGGCCTTCGGCATGACTCATATTGCACAATGCCAATAATGGATTGCCCGGCACACACCTTAATAGGTGACTCCGTTCTCTACCACCAGGGGCAGTGGATCTACCCCTGGAGAGGGCGGCGTCAAGTTCCCACTCAGTATATGGAACATCACACTCATCGTGTTGTTTGCCTAGCTTAAAGTTTGAGATTACTTCTCTCTACAGACTTCGCACCAAGGGGTTCTCGAGTCCTAGTTGGTAATATGTCATAGCTAGAAACCTAAATCCACTTTGTTTTTAGCTCATTTGCGTTGTGCAACGAGTTTTTTCCTCTGATTGTGTTTATGTCTTTCCAGGCTTTTCTAAGGGAAGTATGTTGGTTCAGGCTGTTAACATATTCAAATAAGGGAATGAATTAACAGTGGCTGGCTTTCTTTCTTTCAACACCTTCTCGCCCCCTATCCCACCACACACCAGACATGCACCACGAGTGGCCTTAGCCTCACCTATGCAATTAATAGTGATAACATTTGAAAGATTGACTGACCTAGCAATAGAAAATCTATGGGGTTCTATCGTTAATAGCTGAGAGCTGGTGAGGGAAAGGACTCCAGCAAAACTGATGGACCACACAAAAGTTGAGTGGGAGTTGTTCCGGGCCAACCATCAACTATGGCGTCTCTATGCCAGAACGACTGCTGCAGGAGGTACTATATAGAAAAGGAAGGTGGCTGGACTAGGTTTTAAAGCTACTTTATGTTTGTTAGAAAAAGTGTGAAATCATTTTTATCTATATTTTTATTACAATTTCACTAGCTGAAGGAGTATCCTAGCTGTTGTCAGGCACTACAGTAAATATTTTATTTCGTAAAGAGTTACCTAATCGTCTATAAGTTATATCCATGGACAAGGGAGGCTAAGGCCACTTGGGATGCATGCTTGGTGTGTGGTGGGAAGGCGGGCGAGGTGTTGTGAGAAAGAAGGTCGCTGTTAATTCATACCACTATTGAACAACATAACATATTACGGTATGTTATCAATGATCAGTCAATTCACACCCCTCGCTTGGCCCTGATTCCTTTACAGATAAAGAAATAGATGTAGTTTATAGACAGGGAATTGGTTGTGCTTAGAAAAAAGTCATGTTTTCATCATGACATGCACCTCGGATACTGAGACAAATTGCAAGCACTTATTAGTATTACAAGTTTTATTTACTCTATTAGTCTAGAATAGTAGATTGTTCTCGCAAGCAACATCCTCGTGTGAATAAAGAATCACTGCTATTAACTTCAAACCTCCGCTTGTTCAGACTACACTATAGCCAAAGTTTATCATGAACAATATGAATGTTATCTGCATAACATAGCAGGCGAGGAAAATGTGAGGTAGAAACTTAAGCCTCAATTGATTGTTAATAGTTCATCATTCACGGATACCATTAATGAAGGAAGAGGGGCAACTGCCTCCACTTCCCTCCCTGCTGCTCCCCCTCCCACCCCTCATTCTCTTTGCGTCCTTCACCTCGCTATACCGCCGTCCATTAGGCAAAACATGCGATCCAATAACAGTCTATATAATGCATTTCTTATTAAACCTATAAATATTCCACAAATCTTTACATTTTTGTAATTGTTATAATATTTTTTTACTTTGATTCCATACTATGTTTACTATTGAGAGATTCCTATAACCATATACGGCCCTGCCACACTGCACAAAACCTGACGAGCCCCTGTAAACGCACTAGTGAGGGGGTATTGTTCATATGGTATAGCTATTTCTTTACATACAGTAGACATGTGTGAGTAGAATTAGGATCATTATAATACACATAATTGGGCGGGGCTTACCATTAGGTGTGTGGCACTCCCGCAGCGACGTATTAGCAATGTCCTCAGTCACAACTTTGTGGTAGAGGTCAAGGTATCGTTTTCTAGGGGATGAAATGTTCCAACTCATCTCCTTCACCTCTTTATATTTCTACCTGGTATTAACTCTGGCCATTATGTATTTTATTTGGAAAGAAGCTTAAGGCACTTTATGATACTGTTTGTTTTTTCCACGCTGCCTGTCCTTTCTGAAGGCGGGAGGTTCGATCTCCTCCAATCGTTCCAGTGTAAAGTGATCGCCTCCCAGGTGAGGGAGTCGATTTGGCTCTTTTTCCGTTTTTTTAAGAGTATCATTAAGCGTTCTCTGTTACCTACCAGCGGCACACACACACAAACACTCACATACAGACACACTACTATTTTGCTGTCACTCGAAATCGAGTATGGCGATCATCCAGCTATGTTACAATGATATGAGTTATTAAGGATGTCACCAAGGTTGGTGAGTTTTAAGGTGTTAAAGAGGTCGATACGGGACCGGCAGAGTCGTTCACAGATGTTGCACACGTGGATGGCTCCATCTAGTGTGGGAGGGGCGGCGGCAGCGTCTTTCCAGCGCTGGCGCTTCTCTGCCTCGGTCTGCAGTCGGGCTAATTCGAAAGTATTGACACCTCTTGTGGTGCTCCTCCAAGCGTTACGGTGTAGATTGATCGTCTCCCAGGTGAGGGGGTCGGTTTCGCACTTTTTCCGGTTTGTCTTAAGACTATCCATAGAACTTTTCAGTTGCCCACCAGTGTTATGTTTACTATTCGTTAAATGACTGGAAAGAAGCTGCGTTGGCAGTCTACTGTCGTCCATGCGGGTAACATGGCCAGTCCAACGTAGTTGTTCATGGATAATGGTAGCCTTTATGCTCCTACAGTTGGTGTCAGCGAGAATAGTGGCATTTGTTCTCTTGTCTTCCCAGTGAACTCGGAGGATGGCACGCAGACTACGTTGGTGAAAGTTTTCAAGTGCCTTGAGGTGCCTCCTGTATATAATCCATGTCTCACTGCCATATAGCAGGGTGGGGAGGACCACTGCTCGATATACGCACAAGTTTGTAGTAGAATTTCAGCGCCCTATAGCTGAAGACACGGGTACAGAGTCTGCCAAAGGCTTGAGATGCACATCTGATCCGATGTTTAATCTTTTCATCCATGGACAGGTGGGAGCCGAGATACTGAAAGTGGGTAACATTAGTGAGGTTAGTACCATTAAGCAGGATGGATGGTGGAGGTGTGGTTGAGCCAGGAGCAGGCTGAAAGAGAATCTGAGTCTTACGTACATTCACCTCAAGGCCGAAGCGTGCATACGTATCTGCATAGGTGTTGAGGATATCCTGTAGGTCGCGCTCAGTGTGAGCAACAAGGGTGAGGTCGTTTGCATACTGAAGTTCAGTAATGGAAGCTGCCGACACCTTTGTTTCTGCCGGGAGTCGTCTTATTTTGAAAGATACTTCATCCGGTATTCTGTGTCCACCCCGCTAGTTAAATTGGCAAAGAGAGTTGGCGCCAGTATGCAGCCTTGTTTTACCCCCGTTTGGATGGGGAAGAACTGCTGTTCATGCTGTCGTGGAGTTGCCTCACAATGGCCATGAATTTTGATAGGCAGCCAAACTAGCTGAGGGTCTGCCAGAGGTCTTCCCTGTTGACCGAGTCGAAGTCCTTGGTTAGGTCGATGAAGACCATGCACAGTGTCACGATGTTGTTCTCTGCACTTTTCCTGTATCTGACGTGCAGCAAAGATCATGTCAGTGATGCCATGTGATCGTCTAAAGTCACACTGAGATTCTGGGAGGAAGTTTTCCGCTTCCTCCTTTATACTCCTCTGCTAAGATTCCATCAGGCCCTGAGGCTTTTGTTATTTTTCATCAGTTTGATGGCAGTAGCTACCTCATCTAGGGATGGAGGATAGCTGAGATGGGTCAGCTCTGGATGCTGAAGGGACCTGCTGGGTAGTCAAAACATCCACATCTGTGTTTCGGTTAAGCAGCGAATGGTAGTGCTCTTTCTAACGCTGATAAAGGCCTTCTTCGTTTTTAATTATGGAATTACCGTCGGATTATCGGAGGGGGGCTGTGCCATGAGTGATTGGCCTATAAAATGCTTTAGTGGAATTGAAAAATTAGCGCATCTTGTGTAGATCTGTAAGTTTTAGTGTTTCACATGATTAATTTTTTAAATCAGTCGTTCTTTAGTTTGTGAAGTTCGCTCAGGGCCGCCTCTTTCTTTTTAAGGAATGTATCAGCTTTGGTCCTAGACAGAGGGTTGTTTTTCCAGTCAGTTAAAGCAGCACGTTTATCATTACACACACACACACAACCTGGTTTTCCTCCCTAAATGCCACAGAACGTAAACACCTAGAAAAAGTGCAAAAGAGGGCATGCAAGATTATTCTCTCCCCTTCCTACTCCACATATCAAGAAGCGCTCAACACACTGACCTTCTCGGCTCTCACTGACCATCACCACGATCTCATCTGCAAATTTGGTGAGAAGCTTCTGCACCATCCTCGACACCGGCTCCTACTACCACCTGAGATCCCTTGCCCGAGAATTGCTGTTCTACACCACAACCGCATCCAGCCCATAGGAGCACGAACTGATCGCTATAAGAACAACCCAGTCCCAACCATTGTAAAAATTATCAATAACTTGTAATCAACCAGTGTATTCACTCCCAGTCAATCTTACTTTTTGCACTGTCACTATGTTGAAATGCCCTGTAGTTTGAGCTTCTCCCCACCTAGTTATTATATATCATATTTATATCACTTATGTTACTTGTCTATTATTGAAAATCAAGATACCCATTCCCCAATTATGTAACTGTATATTTTCAGCCTTCCGGCTGCCATGCTCTTTCAATAAACCGTTTATTATTATTATTATTATTATTATTATTATTATTTATTATTATTATTATTATTATTATTATTATTATTATTATTATTATTATTATTATTATTATTATTATTATTATTATTATTATTATTATTATTATTATTATTATCACGTGTTACTGTTTGCGTACGGGAGTTGCGACGTTAATATTATCATGCCATTTCATCAACAACCATGAGAGCATGGAACTTGGGGGGGGGGGGGGGGGGGATGAGTGTGGGAGTGAGAGATGCCTTTTGTTGTAGTGTGAGCGTGAGGGGGAGTGTGGCGCTGACCCCACCGCAGGGAAGAACGGCCCCTCTGTGTCCTCCTCCTCCTCCTCCTCCTCTTGAGTCGTACCTCTTCCTGGTGGTGCTCCGACAGCTACGTCTTCTGCATTTTCACCACACATTAAGCTGTGTGATGCTCTTTCTCTTCAGTGATTTTCCTTGTTTTTTTTGTTTGTTTCCTTCTTAGGTCTGTTTACTGACTATCTTTCTCGTTCTGTGTCATTGAAATCCTTCTTGTAATAGAGACTTCCCCTCTATTTATCTCTCTTTTTCGTTCTACTGTTAAACTTATCAATCTTTCTCACAGTTTCTCCCGCTTTCTTCCCCATTCTTTTTACATGGATAAGAAAGGTAGGACATAGATCAAATTGGAACACACATTCTCTCTCTCTCTCTCGCTCTCCCTCTCTCTCTCTCTCTCTCTCCTGCCGTGGGTCATTTTGAATCTTATCACCACAAATCAGCTTCATCAAAGAATTCATGCTGAAGTCAGATCTGTGAGTAGGGGCTTCAGGTGACCACCACATATGATCTCATTATTTTACCCCTTTGTGTGAACCTGTCCCGGATATTAAATTAATGTGTAGGGGTAAAAGATAACTGGTCAGGTGTTGATTTTAAGAAAAAATATTATGCCATGGTTCGTCTGGTGCAGATCCCGGATCACCTGAAGTATTTCCCCCAGCTTATTTCAGCTGCTGGTTAGGTTAGGGCAGGTTAGCGTGAGGGTTCTAGCCTTAAGCTGAAATCAGCTGTGGACTAACCTTCAAGTGATCCCATCGCACTATAGATTGCAGCAGTGTTCAACAAGTTATGCTTCACCTGTTTACCACGAATCGTGGTCTGTGAAAACTGGTTCAGTTTTAAAATCACGCGTAGGATACCGGATTTCCTGTTGAAATGATGATTTTGAAAAACGGTTCTGTGCCACCAGCCTTCAGCTGGTCTTGTGCAACTCGTTATAAAGTACAGCACTGTTCTGTCTTGTAAAAACAAAAACGACAGCCCACCTTTCATCACCTGGAAATTAGCTACCCTACCAATAACCTAACTTAACCTAACTCCAGGTAGCATTAGCGTGATCCAAAAACTCAAACACACATTACTTCACCATCAAGCCTCACTATGTAAACTAGTCCCAGATTGATCTCTGGCACAGAATGAAAGATTGCAGTGATGTATTAAAGAACATTACAGCCAAATTGTACTCTTGACGAGGTTTACGCACCTTTGTGTCTGTCTTGTGGTTACACAATTCATCATAGACTAGAGCTTTGTTCTAGCGGGTCAGTAATGCAAACACTCATTAGTCTACCCAGCCACAGTCACGCCCGGTTGTCTGCTCGTCAAGAGGGTTTCTCCGGTTTGTTTTCGTTCGTAATTCCCTTTATCCGGTCTGCTTTGTGGACGCCATAATTACCTCTTTGTTTAATCCCTTCGCTAACCTTTCTCTATCACGAACAACGGGGAACCATTAAGGTTATGTCAGTCATGAGCGTGACACCTTCCTTGTCGCCTCTTACTATGCAGTATACTGGATGCCTCGTGTACTGAAATGTCGATCACAGAAGTTGCGGGAGGGCCTTTCTGTCGTTGGCGCTTGTCTGCCTTGTTATGCAGTCGGGCTAACTCAAAAGTATTCACACCTTATTGTGTGGTGCTCCTCCAAGTATTACAGTGTGGAGTAATCGTCTCCCATGAGAGGGGGTCGATTTGGCACTTTTTCGGGTTTCTCTTAAGACTATCCTTCTACCTCCTCAGTTGCCCACCAGCATTATGTTTACTATTCGTTCTGTGACTGTAAAGTAGCTGCTTTGGCAGTCTACTGTCGTCCATGCATTTAACATGGCCAATCCAGCGTAGTTTTTCGTGGATAATGGTAGCCTCGATGCTCCTACAGTTGGTGTCAGCAAGAATACTGGCATTTGTTCTCTAGTCTTCCCAGCGAACTCGGTGGAGGGAACGTAGACTAGATTGGTTAAAGTTTTCAAGTGCCTTGAGGTGCCATGTGACCCATGTCTCGCTGGCATATTGCAGGGTGGGGAGGACAACTGCTCGATATACGTGTAACTTTGTAGATAATTTCAGCTCCCAAAAGCTGAAGACACGGTTTCGGAATCTTCCAATGGCTTGAGATGCTATTCTGATCCGATGCTGAATGTCTTCCTCGATGTCCGCGGTAGTGAACAGGTGGGAGCCGAGATATCGAAAGTGGGTAACATTAGTGAGGGTCGTACCGTGAATTGGGTGGATGGTGGAGGTATGGTTGAACCAGGGACAGGTTCAAAGAGAATCTGAGTCTCAGTACATTCAACTGAAGGCCAAAGTGTGCATGCGCATCTGTGTAGGTGTTCAGTATCTCCTGTAGGTTGCGTTTAGTGTGAGCGAAAAGGGTAAGGTTGTCTGCATACTGAAGATCAGTAATGGAAGCTGCCAACACCTTTGTTCTTGCCTGGAGTCGTCCTATGCTGAAAAGATCCTTCATCCAGTACCGGATGTCCACCAAGCCGGCGAAATTTGCGCTGGCACGAGTAAGGAAGGCAGCCAAGAAAATGGAAAAGAGAATTTGTGCCACTACTCACCCTTGTTTAAGCCCCGTTTGAATGAGGAAGCACTCAGATTGGGTGCCATTGTGCGGGACACTGCCGTTCATGCCATCGTGGAGTTGCCTCACAATGGCGATGAATTTTGTTTTCCAGCCAAAACGGTTGAGGGTCCACCAGAGGTGCTTCCCTGTTGACTGAGTCGAAGGCCTTGGTTAGGTCGATGAAAGCGATGTACAATGTCACGACGCTGTTCTCTGCGCTTTTCCTGTATCTGGCGGGCAGGAAAGATCATGTCATTGGTGCCACGTGATGGTCTAAATCCACACTGAGATTCTGGGAGGTAGTTTTCCGCCTCAGAAAGAAATCTGTTTAGGAGGACACGGGCGATAATCTTGCCAGCTACGAACAGCAGCGAGATCCACTGGTAGTTGCCACAGTATGACCGGTATCCCTTGTTCATATAAATATTAACAATGGCGGCGCCTTTAAGAGCTTGAGGAATTTCCTCCTTTTCCCATATATTCTCCAGGAGAGAGTGGAGATGGCTGGTAAGCAGAGGTCCTCCTGCTTTACACACCTCGTCTGGGATTCCGTCAGGCCCTGAGGATATGTTATTTTTCATCTGCTTGATGGCAGTAGCTACCTCATCCAGGGATGGAAGATAGCTGAGATGGGTCAAATCTGGATGCTGAGGCACCTGCTGCGTAGTCAGGACATCCAAATCGGTGCTTCGGTTGAGCAGTGAGTGGTAGTGCTCTTTCCAGCGCTGAAGGAGGCCTTCATCATCTTTAATTCTGGAGATACCGTCGGATGAGCAGAGAGGGGCTGCGCCACGAGTAATTGGCCCATAAAATGTTTTAGTGGAATTGAAAAATTCGTGCATCTTGGGCAGATCTGCAAAATTTTGTGTTTCACATGCTTCATTTGTAAACCAGTCGTTCCTTAGATAGCGAAGTCCCCGCTGGGTTGCCGCTTTCTTCTTGCGGAAGGAATCAGCTTTGGTCCGAGACTGAGGGTTGTTCTGCCAGTCAGTTAAAGCAGCAAGTTTTTCATTGCCGAGTCATTTTCATCAACCCAGCCCTGGTGTATTCTTTCGATCTGGCTGAGGGTCTTTGCAGGTTTTTGTCATGACAGTGTCGAAAATATCCCATTCGGTACTAGGATTTGGGTTGTTTGTTGTTGGGTTGCTTATCAGCCTATGTTCAAGCTGCTCTCTAAAAGCGTGTGCTACTGATGGATCCTCCAGACGCATAGTGTTAAAACCTCTTCTGAAGGCTTGCTGCCTTTGCCATTTTCGGGCGATGTGAAGTGAGAGCTTGGCTTTGAGGAGCCGATGATCAGTGTCGCAGTGGTCTGAGTCACGCATGGCACGGTGATAAGGATATCGAGGTGATCTCTTTCACTGACAATGATATAGTCAATGAGATGTCAGTGTTTGGATCGTAGGTGTTGCCATGAAGCCTTGAAGTTTTCGGCCTGACTAAACAAGGTATTGGCGATAGTGAAGTTGTGTGCAGCGCACTTGCTGAGGAGGAGTAGGTCGCTGGGATTACACTTGCCTAGTCCATCTCTCCCTATGGTTCCCTGCCAAATGTCAGCATCTCTACCAACTCTGGCATTGAAGTCACCAAGGAGCACAACCTTATATTCTCTGGGGATAGAGGTAAGCACTCTGTCGAGGTACACACACACACACACACACACACACACACGTGTCTGCTGTTCAACACCTCAGCTCACATGATCTACGTGTGTAAACATTAATCTATATGTTCACTGTATGTTCCTTCCCCTTTCTCTAATGAAGGCTTTTGTTAAACCACCAATGCATGTAATAAATCATAAATGTCCAATGTATATTTTCAGCCTTCGGGCTGCAAACTTTTTCAATAAATCGTTTATTATTATTATTATTATTATTATTATTATTATTATTATTATTATTTTTATTACACACACACACACACACACACAGTAAAGAGAGTGTATAATTCATCTTCTCTGTGCTATTAGGGTGTGTCATAGGAGGGAAGATCAGCTAAAACTAATGGCCCATCACTTTTTTGGTAGATTTTAGTGTATATAAACAGAAAATAATTTCAGTTTCAATATTTTGCAACCTTTTGCGAGATAAATTTTAGCGTGAAATTTATCGAAAATCTAACGTACAGCTGCATTAGTGCATTACAATTAAATAGTGAACATTGCTTTCTGACTTCATTCTTTAACAACCCAACTAACAATATTTTTTTCTGTTTCAGATTCTGATGCATTTATAAGTTGATAATATTTGCGATGGCTGCTTGTGTCAGGACGAGGAACCAAAAATCCAGCCATCTCAGTCACTATCTTGGGTCTGGGAGAGAGCTCCTGAAGTCGGAGTTGCCTACATTGAGAGATGCTTTGAGATACGGTGTTTTAATCAGGCAAATCAGTGAAAAGAACCAAAGAACTTACACAAACAAAGACATTGCCAGTGATATGACCAAAGCTGTCTTGGCACAGTACACTCTGGCTAACGCTCAGTTCAAGCCTCCAGTCATAACAAGTCAGAAGAAGATTAGTGAGAGACTGCTAGCCAGTTGGGAAAAGGCAAGAGATATCTCTCTTGGGAGAGGAAAACTTGCAGTTAAGGACAGCTTTGCCAAGCAACTGGACCAGTTATTTGACATAATTACTTGTAAGTGCCCAATTGTTCTCTGTCCTGAGTTTGGATGCAATCGTGACTGTAAATCCGAGGCCCACATCTCCTGTATTTGCAAGCGTGAACTGAAGATTCCTGTGATCGAACTGGCATTTGTCAAAGCACAAAGAGAGAAGACTGGCACTATAGGGGCTCTCATGATTTCTAGCCAAGACATTCCGGAGTCCAAGAGACAGGAGGCTGCCACAGAGAGACAGAAGAGGAGAAGAGTTGCCGAGGAAAAGAGACTTGAGAAGGCCCAGGGTGAGGTAAAAAAGGCCGATGATTGGAGTCAAGCTGATTCAGAGTTTAATGACTTCCCATGGCTGATCCGAGTGCTGACCAGGAGAATGATGACTTTGTCCCTAACCCAGAAAATAATGATCCCAAACCTTCCAGGCATAAGATTCGAAATAGGAAAGATATCCCGAGCATAGCTCTGGCCAGCATGCGACATCACACTGGTCTCAGAGAAACTGCAGAGATAGCAACAGCTGCCTGGATTAACGGTGGTTTGATAACACCTGATGATGTTCACCTGGTGATAGATCATAACAAAGTAAGGAGAGCTCAGGAGAAACTTGTCAGTAACCTAGAAGAGGAGTTTGATAAGGGGATAAGAGAAAATGGAATAAATTGTTTGTTCTTTGATGGGAGAAGGGATGGCACTAAAGTGTTCATGAAAGTTGGAGATTCTGACAAGTTGTTCCCTGCCATGGTGAAGGAGGAACACTACTCCTGCTGCAGTGAACCAGGAGGGAAGTATTTTTGGCATTTCACTCCAGAGAAAGATGACATCAGGAAACCAGCTGAGATTGTGGCAGATAACATTGTGAACTGGCTCAGAGAGAGGAACGTAGACCAGACCCTGCAGGCCATTGGAGGGGACAGCACCAACACGAACACAGGGTGGCAAGGGGGGGTCATACAGTGGATAGAGCGGAAGATTGGGAGGAAGCTGGTCTGGATTGTTTGTGACCTCCACACCAACGAGTTGCCACTCAGACATCTGATCCAGGAGCTGGATGGCAAGACTCTTTCAAACAACAGATGGTCTGGTCCTCTTGGCAAGATGCTGGACTCTGCCACTGAGTTAGAAATAAATCCGAGCTTTGAAAAAATCACAGTTGGCCCTCCACTCGTTGAGCTTGCACATACTGTCATTGACGACCTGAGTACTGACCAGTACTGTGGTTACATGATTTGCAGTGCCATCAAAACTGGGGTCATGCCTGATAGACTTGCTTACCTGCAGATAGGTCCAGTCTCACATTCTAGGTGGCTCACAACGGCTCTCAGGTTCTGCAGAATTTGGGTCGCTCATCATAAACTGAAGGGGAACCAGCTTCACAACCTGAGACTTATTGTCCAATTCATCGTGAGTGTCTACTTGCCAAATTGGTTCAACACCAAGGTCAAGTCATCGTTCTCCGAAGGACCGAGGCATGTTCGCTTCTAGCTTGAGCTCCTGAGGAGTCAGCCAAGGAAGGTTGTTCAGATTGTGGAGCAGACTGTGAGGAGATCTTCCTGGTATGCTCATCCCGAGGCAGTTCTGCAGACAATGCTCTGCAGTAAGGATGAGGAGGAGAGAAGAGTGGCAGTCAAAAAGATCTTGGATATGAGACTTATGAGAGGATCTGGGCATGACGAATCAGTTGGTGACGATTCCTTCAGGGTCAGGAAGACTCCTGAAGTCAATCTAGGTGCCAAGACCTTCACTGATCTCATAGATCTGGATAACATCCAGGCTGGCAGTGAGCCCCCTCTTACCTGCAGCCTCACCAATGTTCAAGTCAGAGCTTTCCTGGACAACCCCATGCATGTCCCTGCCTGGCCCTCGCACACCCAGAGTATAGAGCGTTGTGTACAGCAAGTGAGCGAGGACAGCAGTCACGTGCACAGCCAGGAGAGGAGGGAAGGCTACATCCGAGCTCAGGTGGTCAGTAGGGAGGAGATCAGTAGAAACAGAAGCAAGAAAGACATGTTTTCTATGGTGTGCAGCAACACCGGGTCGTAGTAGTAAAACCGGTTTTTGTATTTGATTATTTTGTTTTCTAAAGGAATATTAAATTTAATAAATGTGTCAAGATCATTCGTTTCACTATTCTGGATCATTTTCATCCTAATAAATTAACCTGATACATTTACTTTACTTTAAATAAGCTATTTAGTGGTGTTGGTAAAAGGGTGGGAATACTGAATTTTCATAAGATTTCAAGTTAAAATTTACCTAGCAAAAAATGAAAACTTTTCAAATCTGAAGATATCACATGATTCTGCACATAGAACTACATCATTAATACCATGGGCCGATTTTTCAAACTCAAAAAAAAAAAAATTCGCCTCCGTATGACACACCCTACTGTGCTACCTCACCATTGGTATACATCTTATATTTTCTTCTTGAGTGGAAGGAAAAGAGGAAGGAAGGAGCAAGAGAGTGAAAGAAGAGGAAGGAGAGAATGGGGGTAACGGAGGAACAGAGGAATTATGGTGAGTTATGGTGGAGGAGAAGGGGGAAAGATGTGGAAAGGGACGGAGAGGTAAGAAAGAGGGATAGAGGGGGAAGAAAAGGGGATAAGGAAGGGAGGAGAGTGAGTGAAAATAAAGAGGCTGGGTGAGAGAGGGAAGAGAAGTCAAGAAAATGGGTCATCGAGAGAGAGAGAGAGAGAGAGAGAGAGAGAGAGAGAGAGAGAGAGAGAGAGAGAGAGAGAGAGAGAGTGTCTTGATAATAAAAAAAATAGAAATTGAAATAAAAATTATTTTAGTAAAAGATAAATTCATGATATTGATAACACTAATAATAATAATACAGGTATTAATAATTATAATGAAATAGTAATAATAATAATAATAATACTAAGAATAAAAATAATAATTCCTTTTCTTTGGGGTAAAATTTCTCAACTTTATTGCGATAGTAATAATTTTATAGTTTCCTGTATATATATATATATATATATATATATATATATATATATATATATATATATATATATATATATATATATATATATATACTAATATATATATATATATATATATATATATATATATATATATATATATATATATATATATATATATATATATATATATATATATATATATATATAGTATATATATATATATATATATATGTATATAAATATATATATACACACACACACACACTAGCAGAATCGCCGCCTTCCGGGCGGCTCATCCGCTAGGCCACGGTAGGACGCCACCGTCCCGGAGGCTCCACATTGTCTCACTGTTCAGTCCCCAAAACTTCTTCTTCCATCAATAGTTCATTAACGGTGAATGTAAGTTCCACTATGTTTTTCACTACACCGGTACAGCAAAGTATATTTTTTTAGCATTAAACTGTTTTTATTTTATTGTCTAATCATCACTACATATAACACCACCTATCATCACTACATATAACATCATCCATCATCACTACATATAACACCATCCATCATCACTACATATTATAACACCATCCATCGTCACTACATATAACACCACCCATCATCACTACATATAACATCATCCATCATCACTACATATAACACCACCCATCATCACTACATATAACAACATCCATCATCACTACATATAACATCATCCATCATCACTACATATAACACCATCCATCATCACTACATATTATAACACCATCCATCGTCACTACATATATCACCACCCATCATCACTACATATAACACCATCCATCATCACTACATATAACACCACCCATCATCACTACATATAACACCACCCATCATCACTACATTTAACAACATCCATCATCTCTACATATAACACCACCCTTCATCACTACTTATAACACCATACATCATCACTACATATAACACCATCCATCATCACTACAGAAAGGTAAAGTAGTTTCCGAGATTCTCGTGCAGACACACAAACAAATAAAAAAACAGACAGACAGACTTCTTTGTTTTATATATATTTACTAGCTGAATCTTCCGCCCTCCGGGCGGCTCTTTCGCTAGGCCACGGTAGGATGCCACCCTCTGGGAGGCTCCACATTGTCTCACTGTAGTGCATTAAGGTAAACCACATTTTTGGTTTTGCCATTAGCAGCAAGTATGTACAGATTTTTGCCAATTCCCAGTCTGGAGCATCCAACATAGAACTGTCCATGAGAGAAGCAAGGAAACACCAGGTTTAGGCCAACCACCTTTAGGGACTGTCCCTGGCTTTTGTAGATGGTCATGGCAAAGCTCACTTTAACCGGGAACTGAAGTCGCTTGAACTCAAATGGCAGGTCAATGGTGATGAGAGGTATCCTTGGTATAAACACGTCCTCTCCTTTAGCTTTTCCTGTCAGTATTGTAGCTTCCAGTACAGGTGGCATCATGTTCTTCACCACCAGTCTTGTGCCATTGCAGAGGATTGGTGGTTCAAGATTTCTTAAGAGCATTATAGGAGTTCCAATCTTGAGAGTGAGGTGGTGAGGAGGCATTCCAGCGGGCTATAAAGAATTAAGGAATTCTTCAGGGTACTGGACTGCTTGGTCCTGGTCGATTACTGTATCAACAGATTTGAATGAGGTCTCACTGTTTCATTCTTTGGTGCCAGAATTGCGCATTCACGCAGCCACTTGTGATCCTTGAAGTGGTGGATAATGTTTGGGTAGACCACGTTAGTGAGCTCAGTTGAGGACTTTACAACATTTCCACATCCTTGAGGAATGATTATTTGTCCTTCTGAATCAACAGGGAAAGTTCCATTCCCAATCTGTAGTAGAAGGTTTGCAAATCGTTCAGCATCCTGATCTCCTTGTAGATGTACTCTCATGCTTGTGGATAGGATGAGTGTCTGAACACTTCTCCTAAGGTATGATGCCTTGAATCACGCATTCAGTTCATCAGCTGGAGTGCTTCGAGGAATGACAGGTAGGGTCTGGCGAAAGTCTCCAGCAATGACCATTGTAATGCCGCCCATGAGCTGATCATTTTCTCGTATATCTTGCAAGGTCCTGTCCAATGCTTCAAACGCTAACTTGCGAGACATAGTGTATTCATCCCAGACTATGAGGCTGCATATTTCTAAGAGTTTTGCCTTTGCCGATCCTTTTTTGATGTTGCACACTGGATTCTCATTGTGAGCGAGGTTGAGAGGCAGTTTAAAAGTTGAGTGTGCAGTACGTCCTCCTTCTAGTAGTGTTGCAGCAATGCCTGAGGATGCCACAGCAAGAGCAATTTTCCCCTGATGACGTACTTTGGCCAACAGAAGATTCATCAAGAATGTTTTTCCTGTCCCGCCAGGTGCATCAAGAAATATCATACCTCCCTTTACCGCTTGTATCGCTTGCAAGATCTATTTATGAGCCTCACCAGGTGAGGCTCATTTACAAAATTCACCAGAACTTCAACTGAGTAGTCTGTCTCTCTGAGCAACTCCCTGTTTGCAGCTACTGGTTCTTCTCGGTTTCGGGAAGGCAATCCAAAATCAGTCTGTTTTTTTTCCGTATAGCTCCATCACTTTGTCTTCCAGCATGATCAGAGCCCTGTTGAACATGTCATCCATGAACTCAATCTTTTGACCAGGATGTTCTCTTCTTGCTTGATGAAGCAGATCCTCTGAAAGACTTTCTTGGTGGTTTTTCCAGAGCTGGCTTGGGTTGGAAAGTCCACATGTAGCAATCATGATGGCCAACAGGTTCCTTATTCTCATTGGCGATTGAGTAGCTGCTGCCTCTTCTAATGTGTCATTCCAGTGACCACCATCTTCCAGTAGGCCAAGGAGATTGCACGCTTCCTGATTGGTTCTGCAGACTTGTCCATTCACTGTCTTGAGTGCTGCATATGATGTTGGGCCACGGATGTGGTGCAATAGTAGTCTCAAACAATAGCATTCAAAGTTGTTGGGGTGAACCGTGTAGACACGTCCCAAAGCATTGCCTGACTTTATCCCTGGATATCCTTCAACATCTTTTCCTTGAGCTCTTCTCTGGAACTTTTTCATTGAAGCCGGTCATATGTAGAACTTGGGTACGTCAGCATACAGGAGTATTTGAGCAAACTCATCTTCCTGTGAAAGCTTAAACATTGCAGTGAGAGTCGTATCAGCAGGATTTGCCATTTGATTTTGGAGGGACTCTTCTGTGAAGAATACTTTTTGTGCATTTTCCAGGTGAACAGCCAGATGAACTACTGTTGGACATCGTTCGTGCATGGGAAAACTAAAAATTCTCCATAGGGTTTCATTGCTGCTGAAACTGTGTCACCTTATCATGATTTCCATCCTTTTCCAATGCAAAGATCGCTTGGTCAGAGCCTTTGTTGACGTATCTGCAAACATACTTGATGGACTTGACTGAATTACAGAACTCCACATTGATGTGCACATTGAATGCTTTACTCAAAAGAGGATTGTAGGGGACCACCCATAAAACATATAACAACAGCCATCATCACTACATATACTGTAACATCATCCATCATCACTACATATAACAACATCCATCATCACTACATATAACACCATCCATCATCACTACATATAACACCACCCATCATCACTACATATAACACCACCCATCATCACTACATATAACACCATCCATCATCACTACATATAACACCACCCATCATCACTACACATAACACCACCCATCATCACTACATATAACACCATCCATCATCACTACATATAACACCACCCATCATCACTACATATAACATCATCACTCATCACTACATATAACACCATCCATCATCACTACATATAACACCATCCATCATCACTACATATAACACCACCCATCATCACTACATATAACATCATCAATCATCACTACATATAACACCATCCATCATCATCACTACACATAACGCCATCCATCATCACTACAGATCGGAAAAGTAGTTTCCGAGATTCTCGTGCGGACACACACAGACAAACAAACACACACATATACTTCTTTATTATATATATATATATATATATATATATATATATATATATATATATATATATATATATATATATATATATATATATATATAGACTAGCGGAATCCGTGCCCTCCGGGCGGCTCTTTCGCTAGGCCATGGTAGGACGCCACCCTCCGGGAGGCTCCACATTGTCTCACTGTAGTGCATTAAGGTGTCTCCTTTGATCCTGACTTTGTACTCGTCAGAAGCCATGCTTTTCACGGCATTTTTAAATGGCTGTACATAGGTGTTGCGCTCATTCAGCGTTTCTTGGATGGATAGGACAATGTCATGTCTGACACCTTGGATGTTCCCACACCTGATAGTAGTCTGCTTTTCATGATCTCCCATGAAGTAGATTTGGAGGAACTTTGCCTGCTCATCTTCCAGTGGTAAGAGGGATCCTGCTTTGTGATAGACTTGACCCTGGACTTTGAATGTGGGCAGGTATCCGTGCTCACGAACTACTCTGGTAGCTCCAAAGGATGTCATCTGGAAGCATGAATTGTACTTCCGTATATTTTCCAAGAAGTGTTTTGACTCTTGTGTTGCTCCCAGCATAAGAGTCTTCAATGGTTGTGGTGGTTTTTCCAAATTTGGCAATTGTACTTTGCCATGAGAGCAGCACAGTCCAGCAGATTCTCCTTTGTACTTCTTTGCTCCGCAGTATTCACATTTCTTATCCATGTTGCCAATGACAACAGAGGGATACTTTTCATATTTTATGTATAACATCATCCAACATCACTACATTTAACACCATCCATCATTGCCACATGTAACACCATTCATCATCACTACATATAACACCACCCATCATCACTACATATAATAACATCCATCATCACTACATATAACATCATCCATCATCACTACAGATCGGTAAAGTAGTTTCCGAGATTCTCGTGCGGACACACAGACAAACAGACAGACTTCTTTGTTTTATATAGATATAGATAATCACTACATATAACACCACCCATCATCACTACATATAACACCACCCATCATCACTACATATAACACCATTCATCATCACTACAGTTCGGTAAAGTAGTTTCCAAGATTCTCGTGCAGACATACATACAAACAGACAGACTTCTTTGTTTTATATATATATATATATATATATATATATATATATATACCTGAAACGACATCCATCATCACTACATATAACATCATCCATCATCATTACATATAACTCCATCCATCATCACTACAGATAGGTAAAGTACTTTCCGAGATTCTCTTGCGGTGTTTGTTTGTGTGTCCGCATGAGAATCTCTGAAAGTACTTTACCTATCTGTAGTGATGATGGATGGTGTTATATGTAGTGATGTATATATATATATATATATATATATATATATTTCATTAGCCCAATAAAGCACGCGGACTTCTACATACAATCAACACCTCAACCCGCCAGGATTCGAACCAACGGTCCACGAGCCTGTGACTGTGACCGGGGAACGCTAACCACTGGACCACCAGGATACTAAAAGCAGTCCTAGACTTTGTTATATTTCACACAAAGCCTATTCAACGAGCTTATGGCGCCGTGAACCTCTAATGGAGACTACCCGTATTATATTTATATGTGTGTATGTATGTGAAGAAAATCTGTTTTGAGAAGTTCAAATTTATTTTGAAAAGTAATATATTGAAATGTTTAGTCATTTTAAAAAGTGATGTAAGATCAATGAAGAGTTGAAAAATTAAATTTGTTTTGAAAAAATAAAGAAAATCCATCTTCTACATACATTCATTTGTGCATGACTAGTAATTAAGCCCTTTGTTTTTAGTTGAGTGAGTTTATTTTGAATAATTTTCTTTAACTTGATACCTCATTGATTTTTATTTTTATTTTGAGTTGATACACTAGGTGAATTGAAATTTTATTTAATTATTTTATTTACCATTATTGATGATTTTTTTTAGAGTGCTTTCATTATTGATTTTTTTGTTTTGAATATACCCATTATTTTAGTTCTCACGATTTTGTGTGATTCATATTAGACATTTTTATTATGTTTGTTTTCAGCAACTTCTTGTTTATTACCTTTAAGACTAAGGGCAGTTTAATATTATTTTGACCTTTACGAGAATTTATTTTCTTTGCACTTTGTGATATCTAGCAAATTACAGTTTGCTGTGCTAATATTGAGGAACGATTTGTGTTGTCAATTTGATCATGCTAATTAAGTTTGGATATTCTTAGCTAGGATTAGGAATGAAGATTTGCAAAATATATTGTCAACGTCTCACAAATTTTCATATAAGTGAGTATTGTAACAATGGCATGAGTGAGTATTTCTCACCAAGCGTGAGCCAATCGCAGTGACGTGTGAGGGTGAATGCCTTAGGGCTGAACCAATAAGAGAACCTGTGAGACATGACATCATGAAGAGGCGACATGGTTTGAACAAGACAGTCGGGTTTTGGAGAGAGTGAAGTGCAGGCGTGCGTGTGTCATCTAACCACATGGCGGGATATAATTATACGAGTACCCATCAGGTTTTATCCGTTTCATGAAATTTATTGTAATTCATGTGACCCCTGTTTCACTAGCTAGGAAGATAGGTTTATTGTTTTGAAGTATAATTGTCAATCTCAATAGACTACATTCACGAAACAAAGAAACCATTAAGAAGTGTCATAACCCACCCCCCCCCCCTTGGTGTTGAGTAAAACATGTCATACATGCCTTGGGTGTTATCAGTGATACAGTGAACTCAGTAGTAATAACATACAGTAACTATTGCAGGTTACCCCTATTCCCAGTTATCAGCCTTTCTTTGCCTCTTCCCTCATATAAGGTTACCCTCTGGTGGGGGGAGTTTTTTAGTTTAACAAATTTATTGACAAAGCTTGGAGTACAGTTTGCCTATTCTGAGTAATTCAGTCAGGTCTTGACACTGAGGGTGGTATCACTTCTCACTGCCACGCAGGACAGAGGTTCATACACAAAGGAATAGATGATGTTCATTAACAGTTTATATAGGTCAGAGTCATGTGGGTTGATGTCGCTGTTCACTGCCATGCCGGACAGAGATTCGTACACAAAGAAATACATCACATTCATTAACAGTATATATAGGTCAGTGTCATGTGGGTGATATCACTGTTCACTGCCATGCAGGACAGTGGTTCATCTACATTGGACGTCATATTCTAATTGAAGACTAATCAGTGTGGGCTAGCAAATGTGGGATAAACAGCTAGAATGTTCTCAAGCACCCCTGATTCAATGTAGTAATTACAAAGTTCATGATACAATAAGCCAGGTGGCCTGAAGTCTTTGACAGTGTCACATTCAATAATATAGTGTTCAAGTGTATGCCTTAAAGGTTTATCTCAAAGTTTACATGCTGAGTGTTCCGGTTTGGGTACAGTGTTACTAACTTGCCAGATGTATCTGTATCCTAGCCTAATTCTGGCCACAACTATATCACATTGTCTAGTTCTGTCCTTATGCTGGCCATACCGGTACCTCTTGTCACAAAATTTGTCGTATTTACTAATGCTATAACTGCCAGGTCTCTCTGCATTTCTCGGTTCTTCTAGATCAGAATTCATGAATCTGACTTGAATTTTTTAAGTACAGCATTGGACAGGCCAAGGTCACGGTCAACATTTTTTTTCTCACATGCCTCATTGACGAGTCTATCAGCACAGTCATGATACCTAATTCCAACATGGGACACAATCCACACAAATTCTATACGAGATTTGTTCTCATTGGCAGTTATCACATTTCTTTTAATATCACATACAACTTTAGACTTATAACCTGACGGGCAGTTCATTGATTTCAAAGCACTTTGAGAGTCACAGAATATCACCCCACCTCCATTTTCTTTAAGGTAGTCTATAGCAAAGTAGAGTCCAGTTAGTTCAGTTTGTGTTGTGCTGGCCCAGTTGTTCAGCCTTTGTTTGTTTGACACTATCACCTCTTTTTCTTTATATATTATAATTGCACAGCCTGTTATACCTGTGTTTGTCTGCACAGAACCATCAGTCTGTTAATAGTTTCTAGTGTGACACATCTCATCACATCGGTGTTTAACATTTGCTTACTACCAACAGGAGTGTAACTAATAAGAACTGATATATCCAGCCAAGGAGGAATGGCATTAATGGGTTCGTCTGGGGTGATTGGTACATTCTGTTTCAAGAGATCTGTAACACTTTTATGAAGCCACGCCCCAAAGAGAGTCTTTTGTGGATGGTTACCGAGATAGAAGGTCAACTCTGTTTGAGCTGTAGTTTGGGGACCATTGTTCTTCAAAACTTTGACACAAAACATGGTATTAAGTAAAGCTATCTTGTTAAATAGGGAGAGCAGCCCGAGCTCTTTCCTCATATTTACAATTCTGGTTGATTTGGGGCATCCTAGAATGATGGGCATGGCTTCATTTTGCACTAACTGAAGGCTGTTGAGTTGTTTAGGTGGAATAGTCACAAGATAGAGAGCATGATAGTCAACTACAGAACGAATGAAGTGAAGATAGAAAGTACGAGCATAGGTGATGTTAATTCCATAGCCCATGCCAACAGGGGTTCCTGGGGGGTTTAATGCGCTGCATTAGTTTGGCACGAAGGTTGCCGACAAAGTTTGCATCATTCACACAAATTCCAAGATATTTATAAGAGCTACATAGTTCCAAGGGCATGCTGTTAATGTTATAGTCAAGAGACAGAGGGTAAGCAGGACGAGGATTGAGGACCCTCGTCTTGTCAACAGATATTATGAGGCCACATTCCACAGTCCTCTGGGCAAATACATCCAGCAATGCTTGGAGCCTGAGCTTGGTCTGTGTCATAATGCAGATATCATCAGCATAGCATATTACAGCCTCGTTTGGCTGAACCGGAATGTCAGCAATAAGCTTGTGCATCAGTATATTAAAGAGCATAGGATTTAACACTCCTCCCTGAGGTGTGCAAAGCTCAAATGTTCTCATTCTGGTACTTCTAACTCCCCTAAACAGAACACTGGCATTCCTGTTGGACAGATAACCCTTTATCCATGTCAGAAGGTTACCTTGGATGCCAAAATTAGCTAGTCGCTCAAATATATGTCTCTATCAGCTACATCAAAGGATGATTTAAGGTCTATGAAGGCTGTTTGTGTCTTATCTTTTGAGTGAACAAGATATTCTGCAAAGCATGTCTGTGTGCTGCCCCCAGGCACAAACCCATACAGATTAGGGGCCAGTTTATCTTTGACTTGAAGCATGAGACGGTTGAGAACAACTCTCTCAAGGACCTTACACATACAGGATGTTAGTGAAATGGGCCTGAAGTTTGGAAAGTTAGCTTTAGGGATTGGTACTATGTTTCCTTGAGTCCATGTCTTAGGCAGAATACCCTGTGTAAGGCTCATTTAAAACAGGTCAAGCAGTGGATGGTTAGGGACCTCATTTAACAATCTCATGGTGTTATAAGTTATGCCATCCTCATCAGGGGAGGATGATTCACCTTTTATTAGTGCCGTTGTTAGTTCATGGTGCGTTATAGGAAACTGGCCAGTAAGGTCTGGTGAGGAGCAGGCTATTTCTATATTGAAACCCCTATTAATGTGTGTAGTTTTATGATATTGCTGTATGTCAGGAGGCAGGAGGTCTAATAGCATGTCAGCATATTCTGCAGGGCTGTGATAAAGTTGGAATGGGGTGGGTAACTTGGTAATGGCTCTAATTTTATTCCACACTTCTGCTATTAGTCCCCTGTAAGAATTGTTCCCAATAAATGTTTCTCACCTGACCTTTGAGTTCACGAAATGTTCTGTTAGCTTTGAGGAATGCCAGAGGTTATCACTAGTTTCATTTTGCTTATAACTGTTGGCAGTGTGTTCTACCTTCTCTCCTTCTTTGATGAGGATGGGGGTCATGTGCCCACAGAGGTGGTTTAGTGCTGCCCCCGTTCCTCCTTGACGTAACCCAGGTGGTATAATATGTGGTAATGACATTTACAAGATTACAGCAAAAGTCATCCACTGACCCAGGTGTATATCCAGCATACTATCTGTGGATGTAGTCCTTGAAGTGCAGTTTAAGATTATCTGAAATGTTAATTCTGACCTTACGATGGGGTTCACACTTGACATCAGCAACAGTGTATTCAGTAAGTATTGCATAATGATCACTGACTAGGTGGTCTGAGATAACCTTAGCCTTGACATTACTGTATACTAGGTTATACCCAATCACATAATCAAGTCTGGCCCCCTACAGATGTGTCACTTTGTCTGTGTCATATGCAGTGATATTATGATTATTGATGTAATTCACGAACACCCTCCCATTAGAGTTACACTGGACATCACCGAGGACAGTGTGACGAGTGATAAAGTCACCCATATGCAGCATAGCATTGTTACCTCATGGCTTTGGTAACACGTCTGCCCCCAGCTCATTACACTAAACATAGATGTTATACAGCGAAAATTGACTGTTTGCTGTCTTTATTGTAAATTGTTGATAGTGAATACTTTCATCATTGTGAGTTTTGATCCACTTACTGACCAGACCATTCTTTACATAAGTGAGCAGGCCACTTCCTGCTCCAGTATTGTATGCTGTAAACCCAGCTATCCTTGGTGCAGCTTTCTTCTGGGTGCTGGACGTGTAAGGTTCTTGTAAACCATAAATGATAAATACTTTAACAAACCATTGTAGGTCATTAATTCTGCGGTTAATACTCCGGATATTCCATGAAATGAACCTAAGTGTTTGTGTTACTCGTTCCACGTTGAACTGTGTATAGAGAGTCGCGTGTTGGCTTCATAAATCAACCTGACCATTAAGTTAACCGTTTCAAATTCATCACCCCTGGAGTTCTTGATAATGCGTCTCACAGCCCTTATTCCAGTAGGATTTTTATACACAGGTTCCTTCATTAGTCCCGCGAGTTCCTCCTCCGAAAATATTGGAAGAAGTACAGGGTTATGGACAGTTTTCAGACCTGGGGTTATTAAAGAGATCACGCTGGCAGTCTGGGGCTCATTCTCCCCATTCATGCTTCCATCACTATCGGTCTCGGTCTGGCTACTCACCCTCAAGTTTGCATCATTATGAGAGGAGGCACCAGCTCCTTCAGAAGCTCCACTGACCCTGCCATTGTTCACTGGTACACTTACTTGGCAGGCTTTAACCTGACCTGCATTGACTAACAAAGGAGAGTCATTGTGGCTGTTGACTGCAGGTGGTGGAGGCGATCCCGCCGCGTTGGCATTACTGAGTGGGACCGCTATTGTGGGTGGAAGCGGCCTCCCAGGACAACCGGGGTGCCAGGCCATCACACCCTCCTCCCTGCACCTGAGACACTGCCTCCTGGGTGGGGAGGTGTGGCTGTTGATTTCAGGCGATGGAGGTGACCCCGCATTGTTGGCGGTGCCATCACTGAGTAAGACTGCTGTTGTGGGTGGAGGCGGCTTCCTAGGGCAACCATGGTGCCAGGCCGTCACACCCTCCTCCCTGCACCTGGGACACTGCCTCCCAGGTGGGGGGGGGGGGGGGGCTTGCTCTCTCCCCTCCGTAGAGGCAGCTTCCTTGGTGGGGCAGCTCCTCGTGCTTTGCATTCCTGCGCAGATGCCGTAGGTGGCTGTCTTGTGACAGTATTTTGCCACATGATTGACCCCGAAGCAGTTGTAGCACACCACAGGGGGAGGAGTCCACCGACTGATGTTACTAGGGGTACCATACTTGCTGAAGAAGCATTATTCCTCAGTAAGTGGTTCCTTCCCTTTCCAAACAATGATGCTCCTGCTCTGTGGACGCTCGGAAGTAACAGAGATGTAGGGAGCCGACCTTTCCACCAATGAAGTGTTGGATAGCATACGTCTTCTCTCGGCCTACATAGACGAAATGAGGGGCGCTACCTGGCATGACAACATTCAGCATAGTCTTGCAATATTCCTCATTCAGGGCTCTCAACCACTTAATCTTCATCAAATTGGTTTTGTTCTCGGGGAAGGCAATGCTCACATAGTGAGCCCGGGGAGCAATGGGAGGTATGCATCTATAGGCTCTACTCTGCTTCCTTCCCTGAGTCCTCATTTTGCGTTTCTGCTGACTTGTCTTCAACTTCTGAAAGCCAGCTTCAGATTTTTTTTTAAATTGCCCCCCGAGGGGGCTAGTTTATTGGGCACCCCCTTACATCCTGTGCACGGTGCAGCGCAGAAGCGTTTACAGCGCCCATCTGGGAAGCATGCTAAGTTCATGCTTGCCTTTATGACTCATGCATTAAGGGCGTAAAAGCAAGTTACATAAAGTGACAGAATAATGAGTGTGTGGGGGGAGAGTTCCCGGTACATTTCGTCTGATTATGGCAAAGCGTGGCAGGTCCCTAATAATGTCAAGTGCCAGGCCTGTCACTAGGAGGAGGGATATCTGGTCAGGTAGGGAAGAGGTGTTGGTAACGGCTGGGGACCTGTAGGGGAGGTCATAGGGCAAGTGAGGATGTAGTGTTGGAGGGTGTGAGAGTCGGGTTGGCCACAAAGTTTACAAGCAGTGCGGCCAGGCTCAGGGTTACCAATGTACTCCCATAGGTACCTGTACCCTAGGCGCAGTCTCATGCACGTAATCTGTTGAGATCGAGTTGGGGATTGATATTCGTTGTAGTGGCGGTTGTCGTCACCGGTTACAGAGTCATAGTGGTGTAGTGTGAGGCTACCCAGTTGTTTCAGGTGTGTCCAATTTTCGTCGAATGCTTCTCGTTGTGCGGCGTGTATGCGAGATTTGAGATGATTCAGGGAGAGGGTGAGGGTGGCTTCAGTATCTTCTTCTTGTGTTGCTTCTTTGGCAAGCCGATCAACAGTGTCACAGGCAGTTATTCCTATATGTGACGAGATCCAATTAAACTTGACACGGATGTGATCTGTTTGTTCTAGCCTGGCGACGGCGGCTAGGGTGTGTTGGGCGGCAGGGAAGGATGGGGAAGGTGATTTGAGCCTTGATAGCGCAGAAGTGCTGTCACTGATTATAAGGAGGTTCCGGCGTTCAGTGCGAGCATAGGTCGCCCCCTCATGAATACCCGCGAGGATGGCTATGCTTTCAGTGTCAGTGGAGGAGGCCCAGTCGTGGACCCTGATTTTCCTGCGGGCCTGGCACTCAGAAATCCACACAGCTGCCCCAGCGCTGCCCAGTGTGGTAACAGACCAACTGTCCTCCTCATCTCTTTCGTTTCCTTCGTCAGGAACATCAGCAGAGCGCCGCTAGGCGTCGACTCCTGCCATGGTTAGATTTAAATGGAATCCAGGTCTTATACACTGGGGCAGAGAGGTGATATGTAGGCCAGCGGTGTCCGGGTAACAGGGGCGTGTGTGAATGGGCTGAGTTGTTTGAAGTGAGCCTTGAGTAACACTGATAGGAGATACACCCAATATTCATCAACTCACTGTTAAATTCCTGTTCCTACCAGCCCAGCATAACCACCGTAGTCACATGAGACACCACATGAAGTCATTAACACGTGTGGTAAGCGCCAACCATCAGCAGAGGGAGGTGAGGGAGGGAGAGTGAGGCTGGGAACCACATGGCTGGGCCCGGGAGTAGGCTTCACGGGCAGCAGGGCACTCTGGATGCCAGAAGCTGTCACATTGATTACTACACTATACCCACAAATACCACTGACACTGATGTGAAGTCACTAAGTATAACACCCTGTTTCACAATGCACAAAATACTGTATAAGTTAGTTTGGTTATCCTTAGTGTGTGGTGTGTGGCACACAGGTGGTGAACGGTGGCTGGGAGGCGCAACCCTCTTATGATGGGAGGTAAATTGACCTCTATAGTCCTATACGTAAGAGGGAGATAAGTAGGCAGGCGGAAGCAGGCAGAACGCTGGCATGGCACCTCAGTGTCTGACCTGTGACCTCAACCTTAATGGCGGGGGCTGGGTGCCACCTTCACTGTATCACGTCACACTGTATTTTCCTCTATATAGTTTGGTTATGGTGCATAATTATACAGTCCAAGTTCATAGGGTCGAGGTAGTGACCACAGGCAAACCCCCGCCTCCCCTCAACCATAAACAAGACTTTCTCTCGCTCTCTCAGTCCTCTCACCTCCCCCAGCTTATTTCACCTAACGATTAAACACCCTAATGGTAACCTAACCTAACCCCCAGTTGATGATTAAACATCATAACTGTAAATTAGCTTACCCTAACCTAACTATCCAGGTAGGGTAAGGATGTTTACTCATCAGGTGAAATAAATTAGGGTTGTCTCATCTTCAAATGATCAAACGAAATTTACTGACCAGTCACACGCTATATTAACATTCTTTCCTATATAAATCTCCGAAAATCACCTTCTTATTTTTCATATAGTAATGCCACTTAATTCTAAACTATTAAAAGATGTCATCACACTACTCAGTAGTGCAGAATCATATGGAAAGTTCGTTTTTTTTTCTCTCTCGAGGAAGCAATCATGTCACAGCAGGTATGGCCGCCGCCCCTCAGATAACATCACAAACCTCGTGGGTGAACCTTGATCCCTGTAATAATTTCAGTAAAGTTCAGTGTAAAGGCCTGAGACTTAGGGATAGAAATCCCTTACCAACCTAATCAGGATCTTAAAAAAGGAAAGTCAAGGACCATGGTTTTCTGAGGAATAACAAACAACCGTTTGAGATTGACATCTCTTTACTATAAAAATATAACACAAAACTCTGACACCACTCAACAAACATCAAATAGCAATTACGGGAGTTAAACAATTAAAGCAGTCAACAGTTAATGGAATCAAACAATTAATGGAATCAAACAATTTAGGGAAGTCAACAATTAATGGAATCAAACACTTAATGGAATCAAACAATTAATGGGAGTCAACAACTGTTAGAATCAAACAATAAAAGGGAGTCAGCAATTAATGGTATCAAACAACAACAGTATCAAACAATGAACAGATATTTCCTACGTCAGCGGCCCTGGGGAAGGTTCTGGGACGCAGTGATCCACTCTCAGGGGGGGGCAAGGTCCATTCAGCTCCTCACTCGAGCGACAGCGGCCGATGTCTTGATACAGCAGGAGAAGCACCGTGCACAGACGGAGGAGATGAACTGACAGACGTGGCAGCCGAGGCGGTGATATGGGGGCCAGAGATTGACAGTCGATAGGTGAAGGTCTGGGGACACAGCCCAGAGTCCAGAGCCTTTGATGAGATCACAGCCAGAATTTGACGAACAGCGGGCGGGGAGGTAGCGACTGCACTGACGGCTGGGTAGAATCTGAGGTGTCGCTGGTAGCAGCGACGTTCTCACCTCCGTCCAACTCCCCCCAAGTAGGGGTCGCGGCAGCAAATGTGCGAGTGGGCAGCGGTAATGAGCAGGAAGATCGTTTCCGTCCATACATTCAGAGACAAACAAACGTCAGACAGATGGAGAGAGAACTAAAAGGAGAGAGACTGTGGTGCTAAGAGACGGTGGTGTTGAAAGGCAGTTATGGTTTTAGATGGGTGGTGAGAGACAGTGGTGTTGTGAAACAGTGGGGATGTGAGATAGTTTTGGTGAGAAACAGTGGTGGTTTGACGTAGTGGAGGTGTGAGACAGTGTTGGTGAGAGACAGTGTTGGTGAGAGACATTGTTGGTGAGAGACAGAAGATGGTGTGAGACAGTGTTGGTGAGAGACAGTGATGGTGAGACTGTTGATAGGAAACAGTGATGGTGTGAGACAGTGTTGGTGAGAGACAGTGATGGTGTGAAACTGTGTTGGTAAGACAGTGATGGTGTGAGACAGTGTTGGTGAGACAGTGATAGTGTGAGACAGTGTCGGTGAGACAGCGATGGTTTGAGACAGTGTCGGTGAGACAGTGATGGTGTGAGACAGTGATGGTATGAGACAGTGATGGTGTGAGACAGTGATGGTGTGAGACAGTGTTGGTAAGACAGTAATGGTGTGAGACAGTGATGATGTGAGACAGTGATGGTGTGAAACAGTGATGGTGTGAGACAGTGATGGTGTGAGACAGTTTTGGTGAGACAGTGATGGTGTGAAACAGTGTTGGTGAGACAGTCTTGGTGAGACAGTGATGGTGTGAGACAGTGTTGGTGTGAGACTGTTGGTAGGAGACAGTGATGGAGCGAGGCAATGATGGAGTGAGACAGTGTTGGTGAGACAGTGATGGTGTGAGACAGTGATGGTGTGAGAGAGTGTTGGTGAGACAGTGATGGTGTGAGAGAGTGTTGGTGAGACAGTGATGGTGTGAGACAGTGTTGGTGAGACAGTGATGGTGTGAGACAGTGTTGGTAAGACAGTGATAGTGGAAGAGAGTGTTGGTGAGACAGTGATGGTGTGAGACAGTGTTGGTGAGACAGTGATGGTGTGAGACAGTGTTGGTGAGACAGTGATGGTGTGAGACAGTGATGGTGTGAGACAGTGATGGTGTGAGACAGTGTTGGTGAGACAGTGATGGTGTGAGACAGTGTTGGTGTGAGACAGTGTTGGTGAGACAGTGATGGTGTGAGAGAGTGTTGGTGAGACAGTGATGGTGCGAGACAGTGTTGGTGAGACAGTGATAGTGTAAGAGAGTGGTGGCGAGACAGTGATGGTGCGGGACAGTGTTGATGTGAGACTGTTGGTAGGAGACAGTGACGGTGTGAGACAGTGTTGGTGAGACAGTGATGGTGCGAGACAGTGTTGGTGAGTCAGTGATGATGTGAGACAGTGTTGGTGAGAGACAGTGTTGGTGAGACAGTGATGGTGTGAGACAGTGTTCGCATGAGACTGTGTTGGTGAGACAGTGTTGGTGAGACAGTGATGGTGTGAGACAGTGTTGGTGAGACAGTGATGGTGTGAGACAGTGTTGGTGAGACAGTGATGGTGTGAGACAGTGATGGTGTGAGACAGTGTTGGTGAGACAGTGATGGTGTGAGACAGTGATGGTGAGACAGTGATGGTACGAGACAGTGTTGGTGAAACAGTGATAGTGTGAGACAGTGATGGTGAGACAGTGATGGTGTGAGACAGTGATGGTGTGAGACAGTGTTCGCGTGAGACTGTGTTGGTGAAACAGTGATGGTGTGAGAGATTGTTGGTGAGACAGTGTTGGTGAGACAGTGATGGTGTGAGACAGTGATGGTGTGAGACAGTGATGGTGTGAGACAGTGTTGGTGAGACAGTGATGGTGTGAGACAGTGATGGTGAGACAGTGATGGTACGAGACAGTGTTGGTGAAACAGTGATAGTGTGAGACAGTGATGGTGAGACAGTGATGGTGTGAGACAGTGATGGTGTGAGACAGTGTTCGCGTGAGACTGTGTTGGTGAAACAGTGATGGTGTGAGAGATTGTTGGTGAGACAGTGTTGGTGAGACAGTGATGGTGCGAGACAGTGTTGGTGAGACAGTGATAGTGTAAGAGAGTGGTGACGAGACAGTGATGGTGCGAGAGAGTGTTGGTGAGACAGTGATGTGAGACAGTATTGGTGAGACAGTGATGGTGTGAGACAGTGTTGGTGAGACAGTGATGGTGTGAGACAGTGTTCGCGTGAGACTGTGTTGGTGAAACAGTGATGGTGTGAGAGATTGTTGCTGAGACAGTGTTGGTGTGAGACAGTGATAGTGTGAGACAGTGTTGGTGAGACAGTGATGGTGTGAGACAGTGATGGTGTGAGACAGTGATGGTGTGAGACAGTGTTGGTGAAACAGTGATGGTGTGAGACAGTGATGGTGTGTTGACAGTGTTGGTGAGACAGTGATGGTGTGAGACAGTGATGGTGAGACAGTGATGGTGTGAGACACTAGGATCTCGTGGGAGAAGATGAGGAACTGATAGTAAGAGATGTCTTACAGCCGCACCTGCCTCTTTCTGGTGTTACTACTTATACTTTTACTACTGTTTGATTCTTCTGATGGTACCTTATGGCTGTGTAGTTCTGCCGCTAACTTCACGACTGTCTAGTTCTGCTGCTAACTTTACTACTGTCTAGTTCTGCCTCTGCTAACTTCACTACTGTCTAGTTCTGCTGCTAACCTTTACTGTTGTCTAGTTCTGCCTCTGCTAACTTCACTACTGTCTAGTTCTGCCGCTGCTACCTTACTGCTATCTAGTTCTGCCGCTAACTTCACTACTGTCTAGTTCTGCCGCTAACTTCACTACTGTCTAGTTCTGCCGCTAACTTCACTACTGTCTAGTTCTGCTGCTAACTTTACTACTGTCTAGTTCTGCCTCTGCTAACTTCACTACTGTCTAGTTCTGCTGCTAACCTTTACTGTTGTCTAGTTCTGCCTCTGCTAACTTCACTACTGTCTAGTTCTCCCGCTAACCGTTACTGTTGTCTAGTTCTCCCGCTAACTTTACTACTGTCTAGTTCTGCTGCTAACTTTACTACTGTCTAGTTTTGCCGTTAACTTCACTACTGTCTAGTTCTGCCGCTAACTTTACTACTGTCTAGTTCTGCTGCTAACTTTACTACTGTCTAGTTCTGCTGCTAACTTTACTACTGTCTAGTTTTGCCGCTAACTTCACTACTGTCTAGTTCTGCCTCTGCTAACTTTACTACTGTCTAGTTCTGCCGCTAACTTCACTACTGTCTAATTCTGCCGCTAACTTCACTACTGTCTAGTTCTGCCTCTGCTAACTTCACTACTGTCTAGTTCTCCCGCTAACCGTTACTGTTGTCTAGTTCTGCCTCTGCTAACTTTACTACTGTCTAGTTCTGCCTCTGCTAACTTCACTGCTGTCTAGTTCTGCTGCTAACCTTTACTGTTGTCTAGTTCTGCCTCTGCTAACTTCACTACTGTCTAGTTCTGCCTCTGCTAACTTCACTTCTGTCTAGTTTTCCCGCTAACCGTTACTGTTGTCTAGTTCTGCCTCTGCTAACTTTACTACTGTCTAGTTCTGTTGCTAACCTTTACTACTGTCTAGTTCTGCCTCTGCTAACTTTACTACTGTCTAGTTCTGCCTCTGCTAACTTCACTACTGTCTAGTTCTGCCGCTGCTAACTTCACTACTGTCTAGTTCTGCCGCTGCTACCTAGTTCTGCCGCTAACTTCACTACTGTCTAGTTCTGCCGCTAACTTCACTACTGTCTAGTTCTGCCGCTAACTTCACTACTGTCTAGTTCTGCTGCTAACTTTACTACTGTCTAGTTTTGCCGTTAACTTCACTACTGTCTAGTTCTGCCGCTAACTTTACTACTGTCTAGTTCTGCTGCTAACTTTACTACTGTCTAGTTTTGCCTCTGCTAACTTCAGTACTGTCTAGTTCTGCCTCTGCTAACTTTACTACTGTCTAGTTCTGCCGCTAACTTCACTACTGTCTAATTCTGCCGCTAACTTCACTACTGTCTAGTTCTCCCGCTAACCGTTACTGTTGTCTAGTTCTGCCTCTGCTAACTTTACTACTGTCTAGTTCTGCCTCTGCTAACTTCACTGCTGTCTAGTTCTGCTGCTAACCTTTACTGTTGTCTAGTTCTGCCTCTGCTAACTTCACTACTGTCTAGTTCTGCCTCTGCTAACTTCACTTCTGTCTAGTTCTCCCGCTAACCGTTACTGTTGTCTAGTTCTGCCTCTGCTAACTTTACTACTGTCTAGTTCTGCTGCTAACCTTTACTACTGTCTAGTTCTGCCTCTGCTAACTTTACTACTGTCTAGTTCTGCTGCTAACCTTTACTACTGTCTAGTTCTGCCTCTGCTAACTTTACTACTGTCTAGTTCTGCCTCTGCTAACTTCACTACTGTCTAGTTCTCCCGCTAACCGTTACTGTTGTCTAGTTCTGCCTCTGCTAACTTTACTACTGTCTAGTTCTGCTGCTAACCTTCACTACTGTCTAGTTCTCCCGCTAACCTTTACTGTTGTCTAGTTCTGCTGCTAACCTTTATACTACTGTCTAGTTCTGCTGCTAACCTTTACTACTGTCTAGTTCTGCCTCTGCTAACTTCACTACTGTCTAGTTCTCCCGCTAACCGTTACTGTTGTCTAGTTCTGCCTCTGCTAACTTTACTACTGTCTAGTTCTGCTGCTAACCTTCACTACTGTCTAGTTCTCCCGCTAACCGTTACTGTTGTCTAGTTCTGCCTCTGCTAACTTTACTACTGTCTAGTTCTGCTGCTAACCTTTACTACTGTCTAGTTCTGCCTCTGCTAACTTCACTACTGTCTAGTTCTCCCGCTAACCGTTACTGTTGTCTAGTTCTGCCTCTGCTAACTTCACTACTGTCTAGTTCTCCCGCTAACCGTTACTGTTGTCTAGTTCTGCCTCTGCTAACTTTACTACTGTCTAGTTCTGCTGCTAACCTTTACTGTTGTCTAGTTCTGCCTCTGCTAACTTCACTACTGTCTAGTTCTCCCGCTAACCTTTACTGTTGTCTAGTTCTGCTGCGACCTGACTACTGCCTAGCGCTGTTGCTAACCATTACTGCTGCTCTAGTTCCTCTGCTGTTACCTTACTGCTGTGTAGTTTTGCTGTTGCTACCTTACTGCTGTGAATTTCCGCTGCTGCTACCTTACTGCTGAGTAGTTCAGCTGCTGCTACCTTACTGCTGTGTAGTTCCGCTGCTGCTACCTTACTGCTGTGTAGTTCTGCTACTGCTACGTTACTGCTGCTACCCTACTGCTGTGTAGTTCCACTGCTGCTACTTTACTGCTGTGTAGTTCCGCTGCTGTTACCTTACTGCTGTGTAGTTCCACTGCTGCTACCTTACTGCTGTGTAGTTTCACTGCTACTACCTTACTGCTCTGTAGTTCCACTGCTGCTACCTTACTGCTGTGAAGTTCTGCTCTGTTGCCTTACTGCTGTGTAGTTCCGCTGCTGCTACCTTACTGGTGTGAAGTTCTGCTGCTGTTACCTTACTGCCGTGTAGCTCTGCTGCTGCTACCTTACTGCTGTGTAGTTCCTCTGCTGCTACCTTACTGCTGTGTATCTCTGCTGCTGCTACCTTACTGCTGTGTAGTTCCTATGCTTCTGCTACCTTACTACCGTGTAGTTCCGCTGTTGTTACCTTACTGCCATGTAGCTCTGCTGCTGTTACCTTACTGCTGTGTAGCTCCTCTGCTGCTACCTTACATAAGAACATAAGAATGGAGGAAACTGCAGCGGGCCTATTAGCCCATACTGGGCAGTCCCGTTTACACCCAACCCCTATTGCTCATATAAGCATCCAACCTATGTTTGAAGCTATTCAGCGCATTCGAGTTAATGATGATATTTGGTAACTTGTTCCATTCATCCACTACTCTGATTCCAAACCAGTGTTTACCTATTTCACGCCTAAATCTAAATTTGTCCAATTTAAAACCATTGTTTCGAGTTCGCTCCTGGTTGGATAGTTTGAGTACCTTTGTAATGTCCCCTTTGTTTAGCTCTGATTTCCACTTATACACCTCTATCAGGTTGCCCCTCGCTCTACGTCTCTCGAGGGAGTGCAAATTAAGATGCTTTAACCTGTCTCTATACTCAAGGTTCCTAATGCCCGGCATTAGTCTTGTCATTCTCCTCTGTCTAGTTCCGCTGCTGCTACCTTACTTCTTTCTAGTTCCGTTGCTGCTACTTTACTGCTGTCTAGTTCCGCTGCTGCTGTCTTCTGCTACTTCGTCCTGCTGCTGCTGCTGCCGCCTTACTGCTGTCTAGTTATGCTGCTGCCTTACTATCGTCTAGTGCTGCTGCACTAGTTAAAATAAAATAAAATTTAAATATTTACCATCAACGTTTTCTGACTTTTTCTCTCTCTCTGTCGCATATATGTATCTATTTTTTTTACTTCCTATGAATTTCATTGATAAATATCACAAAGAAATCGTTCCATTTCACTACACCTCTGTAAACTTTTAGCTTAAGTAGACAGGAGAGTATATTATTTGCAATCGTCACTGTATCAATGATATGACCACATCAACTTTACGATCAATAAATAACATTTACCACAGGAAACATAATACATCAATCTAGCAGCAGTTCTTGCTTGCTTGGTGATCTTCCTCGTGAGATGACTTGATTGAAGGGCGTCGTTTGATAATTCACTGGACACACCAGTATCATCATCGTCATCATCTTCCCCTTGAATTTATTTATTCCGGGTATATTGGATAAGCTGTCACGTATTTGTTGTCCGCTTCTCCCTCACTATCACTTATTATGTGGATATTCTACGCACGGGTCCGTGATCAAGTGGTCCGGGTCGTGTAGTGTGCCCGTGAAGGGTTATTGTCCGGGAAGGGAGGTCGTGAGGATGGTAATAGAGACGCGGAAGGCGGAGTTTTGTCCAACCCGACAAAAACGCCATCAGGGGGACGTCCCGTTTAGCGTGTGGGGCCAGTGCGTTTGAATCAGTAAAATATTTCGATCACTTCGAGTCTCCTGTTCACTTCTGTCGGCCTCGAAAATGGTATTTAGCTCCAAATTAAGAGTGTAAAGGGTGAAATAATTAAATTCTCTTGGCCTCAGAACCTGAGAGTGAGTTGTGAATGGGAGAAGGCAAGTAGCGGCGGCGAGCCTCCGCTGGTCACGACTGAGCCGGGGTAGAATATTTGTTTTATCTCCCGTACCGCTGTCCAGACGATTTTATCGCCGTCAGACGTGGTATCATATATTGGATTATCTTTTTTTCGTGTCCAGCACCAGTAGAAATTGTTCACATGTAGCCAGGTAATCAAGAGTGACCACCAATAATAAGCAGTTTAGAGCAGCACTCAGCTGGCGGACACGGAGAACCACCACAACTCCCCTGTTACCAAGGTCGTATGTC
This sequence comes from Homarus gammarus, assembly GCA_958450375.1. NCBI lineage: Eukaryota > Metazoa > Arthropoda > Malacostraca > Decapoda > Nephropidae > Homarus > Homarus gammarus. The sequence goes on along the minus strand of CAUDMG010002729.1, from coordinate 695,574 downwards.
TACGGCTGCCTTGTATTATAGTCGACTCACTAGGTGGACGGTTTAGCACTTTCTTGCGTGGCAGGAGCGGCTGACCATTGGAGGGACTCACGTAACACCAGCATGAAGGTGAGGTGAGGGAGAGGAGGGAGGAGGTTACTTTTTGCTATTTCCATGTTAAGTGTGGAGAGAAATTTTCGTTCCTGTCTTCTTTCTGTTTATTACTCACACAGGGAAAAGGGAAACAATGGAGCACCTTAGCTTTCGTCTTTATTCAAGACATCTTCAGAGGCAACTGAATTACATGGACCGAGAAAGGCTTAAGTACACAGGGTGACCTTAGTAAACATGAGGTCAGGTCATAAACATGACATCCTCTAATGCGCACACCAACACCACCACACAAGCAAAGGAGCTTAAGAGAAAGGGCGACGTGACTAGTCAAGTTAAGTCAGGTCAAAAATATGGGACCGACTAATCATGTCTGACATCTTGAATGTTGCCACACCTGATAGTAGTCTGCTTTTCATGATCTCCCATGAAGTAGATTTGGAGGAACTTTGCCTGCTCATCTTCCAATGGTAAGAGGGATTCTGCTTTGTGATAAACTTGACCCTGGACTTTGAATGTGGGCAGGTATCCGTGCACACGAATTACACTGGTAGCTCCAAAGGATGTCATCTGGAAGCATGAATTGTACTTCCGTATATTTTCCAAGAAATGTTTTGACTCTGGTGTTGTTCCTAACATGAGAGTCTTCAATGGATGTGGTGGTTTTTCCAAATTTGGCAGTCGTACTTTCCCATGAGAGCAGCACAGTCCAGCAGATTCTCCTTTGTACTTCTTTGCACCGCAGTATTCACATTTCTTATCCATGTTGCCAATGACAACAGAGGGATACTTTTCATATTCTATATATAACATCATCCATCATCACCACAACATATAACACCACCCATCATCACTAAATATAACATCATCCATCATCACTACATATAACACCACCCATCATCACTACATATAACAACATCCATCATCACTACACATAACATCATCCATCATCATTACATAAAATACCATCCATCATCACTACAGATCGGTAAAGTAGTTTCCGAGATTCTCGTGTGGACACGCACACACACAAACACACAGACATACTTCATTGTTTATTTATATATATATATATATATATATATATATATCATCAGCTATCAGATCACTGCAGAATGAATGCTATACCTTTACACTTCCAATATTATTTGTATTATATGTCCTGCATCTTGCCCCTCGTACTCAGCGCCTCCTGTCTTCATGACGTCATCTCACCACCTGACAAATTGAATTTAGCTGTGGACAGTAGCTAGTTTACTGTGCACCCCATATCATCCTGTGAGTGGTAGCGCAAACAGGATAACAGAGTAGAAGCCACAAAGGGTGTTTATCAGACCCCAGTGATCATGATATTATGGCAATGGCATTGAATGTTCCAGAATATTTCTAGTACATTGTTTGCTAAGGTAGGCACATAGAATTTTCCTTAGGTACCAGATGCGAAGTGTGGATACAGCTTAAGTATATTAGCTATCTTGCCCTTATCTCATTATATTTGAAAGTGACTGTCTGTCTGTCTGTGTTTATCCGCACATCACTCCTCTCCCAGACATACGATCTCGAAATATTTGGTAACAGATGAACCTTAACTGGGTTTCATTTTAAAACTTTGTGTTTTAGGGTGTTGGGGCATTTTCTCTCATCTCCAAGAATCTGCTGTTATTGGCGTCTCCTAGAACACCGGGAGCAGTTAATAGCGTCTCCAAGAACATCACGAGCGGTTAATACGTAAGAATAGAGGAAACTGCAGCGGGTCTATTGGCCCATATTGAGCAATTCCGTTTACACCCAACCCTTATCGCTCATATATCCATCCAACCTACGTTTGAAGCTATCCAGTTTATTCGAGTTAATGATAATGTTTGGTAACTTGTTCAACTCACCCGCTATTCTATTCCCAAACCAATGTTTACCTATCTCGCGCCTAAATCTAAATTTGTCTAATTTAAAACCATTGCTACGAGTTCGCTCCTGGTTGAATATTTTGAGTACCTTTGTTATATCACCTTTGTTTAACCTTGACTTCCATTTATGCTGTAGTGGACGTCTCCCCTACAACTGCGTAGCCACAGCCACCAGCTGCTACCGTCTTCCCTAGCAACCAAGCGTATCCGCATTCCAATGCCGCCATATCCTAGCAACCGAGCCAAAAGACCGGCGACTTCTCGGGTTTTCCCAACATGACTCATAGCGGCTGCTGGGTATATAAGTTCTGTCTCTCCATTGAGATTGATTCCGGCCTCACTTCTACTACAAGCAACACCTCCTCCTCCGCCGCTGCCTGGCGGTCCTCGCTCCCACCAGCGAGCATGGCGACCCACCAGCTGTCCTTCTCTGAGCTTTCTCACCAACCAACTCTCATTCTGCCCATCTTCCTGAACAAGCAACACCTCCTCCAGCAAGCTCCACGCTGTCAGCATTCATTCAACCAGGAGGCCAGCAACAGGCAACATCTTCTCTAACGAAGCTCCTGCACATCTACCTCCTACAACACGCTACTCACCGAACGTCTCTACTGAGCAGCTCCTCACCACACGGCACCTCCAGCACCAGACTGTCTATCATATAACTTATATTATACAAGAAAACCACATTAGAGTTTCCATCCATCCTGAGTGCTAGACAACATTAATATCTCGATACCCCTACAATACACCTCGATCATATCGCCCCTCAGTCTACGTCTCTCGATGGAGTGCAAATTAAGATGCTTTAACCTGTCTGATTCATGGTTCCAAATGCCAGGGATTAGTCTTATCATTCTCTTCTGAATTCTTTCTCAGGATTGTATATATATTCTGTAGTACGGTGATCAGAACTGAACCGTGTAATCCAAGTGAAGTCTCACAAACGCAGGATATAGTTTTTGGGTAACCTCGCTAGTCTTGTAACTAACACTCCTTTGTATGAATCCAAGTACTTTAGTTAGCCTTGTTTCGAGCAAATACACATTATTGTCTTGGTTTAAGATTCCTACGTATCATTACTTCTAAGTTTTTCTCACGGTCGGATTTCTCTATAACAACGTTGTTCATCTGATATCTGGTTTCTCCGTTTACATCTCCTAGGCCAGTGGTTCTCAACCTTCTTTGCCCCATGCACCCCTTTCACCATATGTCAGAATGTCATTCCCCCCTCCTTTCCAAGATTGTCTGCCTCAAAAAGTGCATTCCAAATAATATGCATATAATATTGAAAATCCTTTATTTTTTCCATATTAGTACAAATACATTTACAATTTTACATGGACTATTTTTATAGTGGAGTTTTACAAATTAAATGCCAATTGAAAATGTTGATGGATTTATAAAACTTGAATAAAAGTAAAATAGTTTTTTTTTTATTTATAATGAATTACTTAACAGACCAAACTGAAGCATAATGCAATAAACAAAAAGTTCAATAGAATACCAGGATATTGTAAATTTGAAATTGATTTTATTCAGATGACGATTACAGTCAATGAGAAACCTGTGATTGTTTTTTCTTCGCCAATTCTGGGATACGCGGAGGAGTGCTTGAAAGGGCACAACGCAGGTCATTTTCTACCTCTAATCTACTACGTTGCTTTGTTTTATTTTGCAACAGAGTTGAAAAGCCTGACTCACAAAGATATGTCGACACAAACGGAAGCAATGCACGGATAGCTCTTTCTGCCACTTTTGGGTAGGAATCGCACACCAAGGGCCAAAATTCTGTGATTGATTTCTCATCGAACACATCTCTTGCTCCCGAATCAGTCCCCCCCCCCCCCCCTGAAAACCTGAATTCCCCCCCTGGGGGGAATTCCCCCCTGGTTGAGAACCCCTGTCCTAGGCTAAGTACTTTACATTCGTCCACATTAAATTTCATCTGCCAGTTTTCAGACCATGCAGATTTTTTTTTTTTAAATCTTCCTGTAGTTTTGCGGAGTCCTCGTCACATTTTATTACGCGCCCTATTTTAGTGTCATCAACAAATTTACTTATGTTACTGTCTATGCCTATATCTATGTCGTTTATATATGTTGGGCTCAGAAACCGAAAGTCGACCACAATGAGTTGTGGTTTGTTTACAAAATAACCAGAATACGAAATTTTGCGTTTGGATTTTACTCTAACCTAACCTAACCCAATCCAAACTAACCTAACCAAACCTATAGCAAAATCTCGCTTCTGGTTATTTTCCAAAAAACCACAACGCGTTGTGGTCGCCTTTCGTTTTCTGAGCCCAACATATATAATAAATAGTAATGGCCCAAGTACTGAACCTTGGGGTACTCCACTAGTGAAGTTACCCCAATCGGATTTACTGTAGTGCCGTTAATGCTTTCTCACTGTTTCCTGTCCTGTAACCACGCCTTAAACCATTTTAGAATATCTCCTCCAATTTCATAAGCCTCCACTTTTCGTATTAGTCTTTCATGGAGGACTCTGTCCCCCCATACGACCGGTTAATGGCGTATCTTGAAACATCCCGAGCGGTTAATGGCGTCTCCTAGAACATCACGAGCGATAAATTTTGTGACCTAGGACAATATGAGCAGTTAATGGCGTCTCCTACAAAACCAGGAGCGGTAAATGGCGTGTCCTAGAACAAGACGAAAGGCTAATGGCGTCTCCTAGAACAAATCGAGCCGTTAATGGCGTTTCCTAGAACAAGACGAGCGGTTAATGACGTCTCCTAGTACATCACGAACGCTTAATTTTGTATCCTGGGACATTATGGGCGGTTAATGGCGTCTCCTAGAACAACAAGAGCGGATAATGGTGTCTCCTAAAACATGAAATCCGGTTAAAGGCGACTCCTAGTACAAGACGATCGGTTAATGGCGTCTCCTAGAACATCACGAGCGGTTAATGGCATCTCCTAGAACATTATGAACAGTTAATGGCGTCTCCTAGAACACCAGGAGCGGTTAATGGCGACTCCTAGAACAAGACGAGCGATTAATGGCGTCTACTAGACCATTAAGAAAGATTAATTTTGTCTCCTGGAACATTATCAGCGGTTAAGTGTGTCTCCTGCAACATTATGAGCAGTTAATACCATCTCCTAGAACAACACGAGAGTTTAATGGCGTCTCCTAGAAAAGATGACCGGTTAATGGCGTCACCTAGAACAAGACGATCGGTTCATAGCGTTTTTCTAGAACACCACGAGCGGTTAATAGCGTCTCCTAGAACACCATGAGCGGTTAATTTGGTCTCCTGCAACATTATGAACAGTTAATGGCGTCTCTTAGAACACCAGGAGCGGTTAATGGTGTCTACTAGAACAAGATGAGAGGTTAATGGCGTCTAATAGACCATCACGAATGGTTAATTTTGTCTCCTCGAACCACTATGAGCTGTTAATGGCGTCAACTAGAACATCACGAGCGATTAATGGCGTCCCCTAGAACAAGGCGAACGGTTAATGGCGCCTCCTAGAATATCACGAGAGTTTAATTGCGCCTCCTAGAATATCACGAGAGTTTAATGGCGTCTCCTGGAGCAAAACGACCGGTTAATGGCGTCTCCTAGCATATCACGAGCGGTTACTGGTGTCGCCTAGAACAAGACGAGCGGTTAATAGCGTCTCCTAGAACATCAGTAGGGTTAATGGCGTCTCCTAGAATATCACGAGCGGTTACTGGTGTCGCCTAGAACAAGACGAGCGGTTAATAGCGTCTCCTAGAACATCAGTAGGGTTAATGGCGTCTCCTAGAATATCACGAGCGGGTAATATTGTCTCCTGGATCACTATAAGCTGTTGATGGCGTCTGCTAGAACACCAAGAGAGGTTAATATCGTCGTCTTGAACATCACTATCGTTTAATGGCGTCTCTTAGAACAAGACGAGCGGTTAATGACGTCTTCTAGAACACCATGAGTGGTTAATGGTGACTCCTACAACACCAGGAGTGGTTAATTTTTGTCTCCTATAACAAGACGAGCGGTTAATGGCGTCTCCTGGAACATTATGAGAGGTTAATTTTGTCTCCTGGAACATTATGAGCAGTTAATGGCGTCTCTTGTAAAACCAGGAGCGTTTAATGGCGTCTTATATAACACCAGGAGCGGTTAATGGGGTTTCCTAGAACACTACCTGCTGTTAATTTTAAGACCTGTCAGACTGTGGCAACTACAGCGGGATCTCGCTGCTGTCCATAGCTGGAGAGATTATCGACCGAGTCCTCCTAAACAGTCTTCTCCCTGAGGCAGAAAAACTTCCTCCCAGAATCTCAATGTGGCTTTAGACCATCACGTGGCACCACTGACATGATCTTTGCTGCCTGCCAGATACAGGGAAGCCCTCTGGCGGACCCTCAGCCATTTTAGATGCCCGCCAAAATTAATCGCCATTAAGAGACAACTCCACAATGGCAACCAGACTGAGTCCTTTCCCATCCAAACAGGGGCAAAACAAGGATGTGTACTGGCACCAACTCTCTTTTCCATTTTTCTTGGCTGCCTTCCTTACTTGTGTCAGTGCCAAGTTAGCCGGCGGGGTGGACATCAAGTACCGGATGAAGGGTCTTTTCAACATAAGATGACTCCAGGCAGGAACAAAGGTGTCGGCAACTTCCATTACTGAACTACCGCATGCAGACTACCTCACCCTTGTCGCTCACACTGAACTCGACCAACAGGATGCATATGCACACTTCGGCTTTGAGATGAATGTATGTAAAACTCAGATTCTCTTTCAGCCTGCCCCTGGTCCAGCCACACCTCCACCACCCATCCAGCTTAACGGAACTACCCTCTCTAATGTTACCCACTTTCAGTTTCTCGGCTCCCACCTGTCCTCCACCGTGGACAATGATGAAGAAATCCAACACCAGATCTGATGTGCATCTCAAGCCTTTGGCAGACTCTGTACCCGTGTCTTCAGCTGAAGGGAGCAGAAATTATCGACAAAGTTGCAGGCATATGAGCAGTAGTAATCCCTACACTGCTATAGGGAAGCGAGACATGGGTCACATACAGGAGGCACCTAAGGCACTTGAAAACTTACATCAACATAGTCTACCTTCCATCCTCCGACTTCGCTGGGAAGTCAAGAGCACAGATGAGAACATAAGAACACAAGAATGGAGGAAACTGCAGCGGGCCTATTGGCCCATACTGGGCAGTCCCATTTACACCCAGCCCCTATTGCTCATATACCCATCCAACCTATGTTTGAAGCTATCCAGCATATTTGAGTTTATGATTATGTTTGGTAACTTGTTCCACTCATCCACTACTCTATTTCCAAACCAATGTTTACCTATTTCTTGCCTAAATCTAAATTTGTCTAATTTAAAACCATTGTTACGGGTTCGCGACTGGTTGGATACTTTGAGTACCTTTGTTGAGCCCTGACTTCCATTTATACACCTGGATCATGTCGCCCCTCACTCTACGTCTCTCGAGGGAGTGCAAATTAAGATGCTTTAACCTGTCTCCGTACTCAAGGTTCCTAATGCCCGGGATTAGTCTTGTCAGTCTCCTCTGAATTCTTTCCAAGGATTCTATATCCATTCTGTAATATGGTGACCAGAATTGAGCTGCATAATCCAAGTGAGGTCTCACAAGCACTTTATTAGCTTTGTTTCGAGCAAGTACACATTGTTTACTTGGCTCAAGATTCCTACTTATACTCCTAAATCTCTCTCGCAGTCGGATTTCTCAATAACATCGTTGTTCATCTGGTATCTGGTTTCCCTGTTTACATCTCCTATACTGAGTACTTTACATTTGTCCACATTGAATTTCATCTGCCATTTTTCAGACCATTCGAAAAATTTGTTTAGATCTTCCTGTAGTTTTGCGGAGTTCTCATCAGATTTAATTACACGTTCTTTTTTAGTGTCATCAGCAAATTTACTTATGTTGCTGACTACTCCGATATGTATGTCGTTTATGTATGAAATAAATAATAATGGTCCAAGTACTGAGCCTTGTGGAACTCCACTAGTGACGTTGCTCCAATGGAATTTACTGCCATTAACGCTCACTTGCTGTTTTCTGTCCTGTAACCACGCCCTAATCACCTTTAATGCCATGAGCCTCCACTTTTCTTATTAGTCTTTCGTTGGGGACTCTGTCAAAGGCTTTGCTAAAGTCTGATATACAACATCATAATTGTGCCCCTCATCCACTTATTCGAAAACTGATGAAGAGAATGTTAATAGATTACTTAGACATGAACGCCCGCTTGTGAAGGCATGTTGGGAATCATTGATCAACTTGGGCTTCTCCAGGTGATTTCGAATAGAGTTTGAAATGATTGCTTCCATTAATTTGCCTACAATTGATGTTAGACTGGTTGGACGGTAGTTAGAGGGTAGTGATCTGTCTCCCTTCTTGAAAGTCGGTATTACATTCGCTATTCTTCAGGATTCTGGTACTACACCTGCTTTTAAAGACATGTTAATCAACTTTGCTAAGGGCATATCAAGCTCTTCCGTACATTCCTTTAATACTCTGGCAAATATTTCATCGGGACCTGGTGACTTAAGTATGTCTATTTGCTTACTATCGTCGAGATAGTCACTACTATCTCACTTAATTTATTTTCTTCACTATCTCTGTATAGAGTCAGAGCTTCGGGTATCATGTTTAAATTTTCGGTGGTGAAAACTGTTGAAAAGTATTTATTCAAATCATTGCTCATTTCTCTGTCGTTATCAGTTAGCTCACCGGTATCTGAATGTATTGGTCCAATCTTTTCTCGTGTTTTAGTTTGATACATTTGATAGAATCCCTTGGGGTTTGACTTCGCCTCCCTTGCTATCTTCAGCTCATTATTCCTCTTGGCTTTTCTTATCTCGGTCTTAACCCTACCGGCCAATACCTTATAGTAATCTCGGAGGTAAACTTCACCACGATTTATTCTCCTACCTATAGCCTTCCTTTGTCAAATAATGTTATTTAAATATATATTTATCCATTTAAGGTCATTGTTGTTTGATCTTAGTTTTTTGTATGGTATGTTCTGCCTTTATGCATTAAGTAACTCATTATTTAAATTGTCGTGGAACTCGGCAACCTCAGATCTCGTTATCAGGTCAATCTCAACCATTTTTTTTGGGGGGGGGGGGGGGGGCACCTCCCTTGTCCTGTGCAAGGTGAAGCAAAGAAGCGCCTACAGTGCCCAACTGGGAAGCATGCTAAGTTTACGCTTGCCCTTATGTCTCATGAGTTAAGGGCGTAGAAGCATGAAGGGTCATAGTTTCTTTTTTGTCAAAGGCGTATAAGCCTGAAGAGTCATAGGTTTTTGTCAGCAAGTTCTTGGAAGCTCCAATAACTTTCCCTGAATACGAATTCGCAACTTTTCGATTTACAACAGGTACCTACTTTACTGCTAGGTGAACAGGGACCAAGGGGGGCTAGGAAGTGTGTCAGAACAACTTTCCACCGGCCCGGGAATCGAACCCGTGACATCTCGCTTGCGAGGTAAGAGCGGTACAGCTCTACCACCAGTGCCCCCTTCTGTGGGTACATTGAGTGAGGTCACCTCATGTGAGGTCATGTAGTTCACCCCCAAGCGTGATACCCCCTCTTTCAACTGCCTCTTCAAACTATCAAAGTTTGCCCTTCTGAAATCTGGGACTTTAGTGGAATTTTCCTTATAGCTGATCTGAAATTCTAACTGGAATCTAATTTCTTTGTGATCACTGTTTGCAGGTACCTTCCCTACCTCGACATTCCTAATGAGATTTTCTCTGTTTGACAGAACTAAATCGAGTATATTATTACCCCGGGTGGGTTCGGTTGACTTAGGAAACAGTCCTGGATCGTTTCAAGAAAATCCTCTGATACTGAGTTACCCGTAAGGTCAGTCCAATCTATTTGGCTAAAGTTAAAGTCGCCTACGATACAGACTTTGGTATGTCTGGAAGCCCTGTGCATTTCGTCCCAAATAAGTAGCTCATTAAGTCTATCACTTTTGATTTCCTTATTCATTTTACACTTCAGATTATCCCTGACATAGATTTCTACTCCGCCTCCTTTCCTAATCTGCCTATCGGTATGGAATAATTTGTAACCTGCAATTTGGTATTCGACAGGTAACTCACGTGAGTCTAGGTTTATCCATGTTTCGGTGAATGCTATTATATCGATTTTTTTGGTACATACCAAAGCCCTAATATCATCCATTTTGTTTCTCATACTTCTACTATTTGCATAGTAGACATTTAAGTTAGTCGTGTTCTGAGTCCTCTCTTTGTCTCGTTTAGGTTTTAACTCCCTGCCTAATTTAGTTTTGTCATAATTCCTAGCACTATTTCCCTGTAACCTTTCACTTTGTTTTCTCACTCCCACTGCAGTCTCCTCCACCCCTGTGCTCATATGTTCCCCGAGCTGTTTAAAGACTTCTACATCTTTTGAACTGCCCTCTCGAGAGACCCAGCCAGGGTTGCCACCCCATCCCTAGACAGATGCACCCCATCCCTAGCATAAAGGTCCCTTCTGCCATAGAAGTTGCCCCAGTTGTCAATGAATGGGACTGATATTGACTTGCAATATCTGTCAAGACAGCCGTTGACACCAACTGCCGTTGACAACCATTCATTGCCAACTTTCCCTCTAGGCAGGACACCACATATGATAGGGATCCCTCCTTTAGACCTAATACGTTCTATAGCGTCTTGAACTTATCAAGAAGCTCCTCACTCCTACACCAGCCAATATTATTGCCTCCTGCACTAAGGCAGATAATGGGTTTGCTCCCATTACCAGACAAGATATTGTCCATCCTGTCAACAATATCCCTCACCCCAGCTCCTGGCAAACACACCCTCATCCTATTTTTATCTTTACCACAAAAAGCTCTGTCCAGGTACCGTACCTGGGAGTCGCCAACAATCAAGATTTTCGTACCTTCCTCGTCAGCCTTGTCCCTGATTATACATACGTCTAATTCATCTATCAAGGGACTGAAAGAGTTGGTACACTTAGCTGTTGTTGTCGTTGTTGTCGTATCGTTGGTGTGTTTTTTCACCACCAGTTTGGTCGTCCCTCTCCTCACAACCTTCCATTCGCCTGAGTTTTCGTCAGACACCGGCCCTCTCTAATTCGGCCCTCAGAAGGGCACAGCCCTGTTCACAAGTAGCACTAGCCATTAGTGACAATTGATCCCCAGGAGCGAAGCCGCTGTGACCTTTCCTCTAGTGAGGTCAGAAGACAACTGACAAATGCCAGTATTCTCGCTGACACCAATTGTAGGAGCATCGAGGCTTCAATTATCCATGAACAACTATGTTGGACTGGCCATGTTACCTGTATGGACGACAGTAGACTGCCAAAGCAGCTACTTTACAGTCACCCAACGAATAGTAAATGTAACGGTGGCGGGTAACTGAACAGGTATGAGGATAGTCTTAAGACAAACCAGATAAAGTGCCGAGTCGATCCTCTCACCTGGGACACGATTACTCCACACTGCAACGCTTGAAGGAGCACCACACTAGAAGGTGTCAATACTTTCGAGTTAGCCCGACTGCAAACCGAGGCAGACAAGCACCAACGCCGGAAAGACGCTTCTGCCGCCACTCTCGCACTAGATGGAGCCATCCACATGTGCAACATCGGTGAACGACCCTGCCGGTCCCGTATCGGCCTCTTTAGTCACCTTGAAACTCACCAACGAAGGTCACATCCTTAATAACTCATATCATTGTCTCACAGCTGGATGATCGTCATACTTGATTCCGAGTGACAGCAAAGTAGTAGTAGTAGTAGTAGTACAGTAGATCATGTAGATCCACAATGGAAACGTGAACAAGATAAATCTTGATAAAACCACACAGGAAAAGGGAAACAGTGGAACACCTTAGCATTCGTCTTTATTCAATACATCTTCAGAGGCAACTGAATTACAAAGACTGACAGAGAGCTTATGTACAAAGGGTGACCTTACTAAACATGAGGTCAGGTAAAAAAACATGACATCCACTAATCCTTACATGCTTTGAAAGCATGAAAGGTAGATGTATGATAGATGATTAGTTAGTGGGTCTCATATTTTTTGCCTGACGTGACATGACTAGTTATGTTGCTCGTTCTTATAATCTCTTCTTATGTTTGCTGTGTGGTTGGTGTGTGGATTAGTGGATGTCATGTTTTTTGACCTGACCTCATGGTTAGGACATCACATAGTCCAAAGTTAATAAAAAAATGAACAGGACCACCACTTAACTGTGTATCAAGCTACACGACCCATCCTAACTTAACCTAACCTTATTCAACCATAAGGTTAGGTTAGTTTAGGTTGTCTGTTTGAAAGTTATTTAGTAAAATTACCAATATGCATGCCGGTCATTTTGAAAAAAAATAATAATGACAAATTACCACGAAGTTTATACAAAATAGGCCTAGAATTGTGAATCGTAAGTTTTGCTGAAGCTTAACTGATTGTTTTCTTTCTCTGTGCTGTGGTATTGAATGTTAATTGTGTAACGATGGAATTTGAGCTAGAAACATTTGCTGGTGATCCTAATGTACAATAGAGTACCTGAGACCGGTGCATTTGAGGAAAGAGGATTGGATTAAATCGACTCGTGAGTTTGGGGCCCAAATTAAACATCACTGGAGAAAGTCTGAAGTGAAAAAAGCTGTTTTACATCATATTATAAACATAGAGGTATTTGACGAGTTCTCTTTACCATTGTGTGAGTTAGGGGATGATTCTAAGAATCATGCTGTTAGGATAATGGAACTGGAGTTAGAGAGGGAAAAGTTGAAAGCCCAGAGGGAAGCAGAGAGGGTAAAGTTGGAAGTAGAGAAGGAAAAGTTGGAAGCGGATAGAGAAAAAAGCTAGTTGCTTGTGAAGGAAAAGTAAAGGGAAGCGAAATTAGACGAACAAAAATTGCAGCTTGAATTAGAAGAAAAGAAAGCCCAGCATAGAGCAGGAAGACATTCGAATAATGAAATTATGACCCCATTGTTGATGTGTCTCAATAGTCAAGGTTAGTTCCTAGGTTTGATGCAGGTGGTCCTGAAGGATTTTTCTTACAATTTGAAAAGATTGCTGAGTTGTTGGAGTGGCCTAAAGAGTATTGGCCTGTATTACTACAGTCAGTGTTGAGTGGAAAATCTGGTGTGCTCCGGAGTCAGTTACTGAGTATAGGCTGTGAAGTCAACATCTGGTCTCCTGTCTCCTAAACCATAAGTATCGAGTGTTAGTGTACTCTTACTGCTCCAGAGTTATTATTTTTTATATGGTGATGTTTAGGATTTAGTGATTATATATTTTAGTGTGATGGTTAGGATTTAATGTTCATTTAGTATTTCTTGAATTTTCTGATTTTTTTTTGTTTTATGTATTTTGCATAAAATTCCGTCATCAGTTTTAGTTACGTTTGTAAATAAATAGTAAGATTGAACTTTTCAGGTAATTTTCCTTATTAAACGGGTTGTAGAATTTGTTATGGGAGGGGCGGGTTAAAAACTCGCTTTGTATTGTAACATAGCATACACACACACACACACACACACATATATATATATATATATATATATATATATATATATATATATATATATATATATATATATATATATATATATATATATATATATATATATATATATATATATATATTTATTAAGGCTACTACTGCCAAGAATACTAGATACCCCGGAGATATCGCACCATACACATCCGGTAAATCATTGACGTCCTCAGTATACTGTAGTTAGCAGGCGCGGCACTCCTCCGTGATATATCAAGGCTTAACTCAGACTATTACTTCCTGGCGACGTCTGCATCCCTGTGCCAGCAGGAGGCAGGAGGAGGGGAGGAAGCTTATTCCTAGCCCCGTTAGTCATAAAGGCTATCACCCTGTTTCTAGGTGACAATTCCATGCACCTCCACCTACCCATATTTGTTTGTTTTTTTCAGCGTCCAACAGGGAAGGATGCGGAGTTCATGCAAGTGCCTGTAGAGTTGAGTTGGGTTAGCAAGTTACATACACAGTGACAGGATGATGAAGGGTGGGGGTTCCCGGTACAATTCATCTGTTTATGGCAAAGCGTGGCAGGTCCCTAATAATGTCAAGTGCCAGTCCTTTCACTAGGAGGAGGAGGAGGAGGAATATTTGGTTACGCAGTCATTCCTATATGTGATGGGATCCAAATAAACTTGACACGTATGTCATCAGTTTACTCTAGCCCAGCGACAGCGACCCTTCAGGCTTTTACGACCTTAATGCATGAGTCAAGAAGGCAAGCATGAACTACGCATACTTCACAGTTGGGCGCTGATGCAAGGGGGTGCCCAATAAACTAGCCCCCTCGCGGAGCAAATTGTAAATTGTAAAATTGATGTGTTAGGCGGCAAGAGAGGAAGGATAGGGGCCTTTGAGCCTCGCTAGCGCAAAAGTGCTGTCACTGATGATAAGGAGGTTCCGGCGCTCAGTGCCGGCGTAGGCAGGACCTCACGCCGGGGAGGAGATGACAGCGACACACCGATAACACCAAATTCAGCCAACGAATCAGCAAAAAGGTTAGAGGTAGCGCAAGTGGAAATGTTAGGATAATTGCCACTGTTATAAAGCGTCATGGTAAGAACAATGTGATAAACGAAAAAGTTCACCTTGTACAATACTGTTTATAAGCTAGTTTCTACGTAATTCCCCGTAGTACCCGCTCTTACCTTTACCAGTCATCGTTATAGAGACAGCTTAAGTTGTAAGAGATCACAAGCATGGGGACCCAGCCAGTCAATTTACCTCCTTCCACAGCTGCCTCATACAAATATCCGAAGGTACTAAAACCTGCTGATCACACCTTGGTGAAACGCTCATTTACATTACCTTATTGTTTATTTATATTTATTATTACTCCTGTTTGACCGGAGACACGCGTTATATTCGAGTGGATTTTTTTTTTATTTATTTATTTTTTTACTTTACGAAAATCCTGGCCACCAGCCATCACGAGGCCACAACAGTAGCTTCCCACTACCCATGACTGGGAGAGTGACTCACTCCCACCATTACCCTTTTGTCGTCAGTAGCTGATTAATGTGTGCTCACAACCGTCTAAAATGTCTGGTCTCTGCTGACTCCGATAATGACCCGAACACCGCCCCAAGTATCCACATAAGGTACATGGACAGGGCCTTTTGTGGTAAAAACAAAATTAGGATGAGGGTGTGTTTGCCTGGAGCTGGGGTGGGGGATATAATTGACAGGATGGACAATATCTTGTCTGGTAATGGGAACAAACCCATTATCTGCCTCAGTGCAGGAGGCAATGATATTGGCCGGTGTAGGAGCGAGGAGCTTCTCGATAAGTTCAAGGCAGCCATAGATCGTATTAGGACTAAGGGAGGGATCCCTATCATATGTGGTGTCCTGCCTAGAAGGAGAGTTGGCAATGAATGGTTGTCAAGGGCAGTTGGTGTCAACGACCGTCTTGACAGATATTGCAAGTCAATATCAGTCCCATTCATTGACAACTGGGACAACTTCTATGGCAGAAGGGACCTTTATGCTAGGGATGGGGTGCACCTGTCTCGGGATGGAGTAGCAACCCTGGCTGGGGCTCTAGAGGGGGCAGTTCAAAAGATATCGAAGTCTTTAAACTGCTAAGAGAACATAGGGGCACGGGGGTGGAGGAGACTGCAGTGGGAGCGGGTAAACAAGGCGAAAGATTACAGGGAAATAGTGTTAGGAATGATGACAAAACTAAATTAGACAGGGAGTTTAAAACTAAACGCGGTAAGGGAAGGACTCAGAACACAACTAACTTAAATGTATACTACGCGAACAGTAGAAGTATGAGAAACAAAATGGATGATATAAGGCCTACTGAAGAGCTGGCCAGAACAAACTTGTCGGCATTTAGGGTGATGCCGTGCTTCCGGCACCTGTTGAGTACCTCGTAGATACGGCAGAGGTGATCCATATAATCCTCGTCGTACACGAGTATGTCGTCGACCACTTTCACGCAGTTTGCCAGACCCTGTAGAGCCATATCGCCTCGAAGACAGAAAGCGTCTCCTGTAGCGGCGAATCCCATGGGGCCACGGCAATAACTGTAACGTCCATGCGGGGTGATGAAAGTTGTGAGTGGTCGGTCTTCTTCGGCAAGCTCTATCTGCCAGTATCCACACAGGGCGTCCATCGTCGTGAAGAAGCGCGCCTTCGGGTTCACGCTGCGTATGGCTGCAAAGGGCGTGGGAGAAGGGTGCGCAGGACGAGACACCTGGTTGTTGAGCTTGGAAAGGTCAGTGGTGATCCGAACACCACCTTTAGGTTTTGCGACGACAACCATCGGGTGACACCATGGAGACGGGTCATCGCCGGTTGGTACAATAATTTCTTGGGCGACCATGGAGTCCAGCTCGTTTTTGACCGCCTCGCGGAAGGCCAGGGGAACCAGCCGAGGGGTGTAAATAGCGAATGGCTTCGCGTCGTCCCTCAGGTGGATCCTCATGGGGGGGCCTGCCATCTTCTTGAGAGGCTTGGATTCCAGAGCGGACTTGGTCACCAGAACGTCGCTGAATTCCTTCAGGAAGTACTTCCGAGCATCCGAAGGAGAGGTGTCACTGGCAAGAGGCAGGGGTAGGGCGGCAGCAGGGTCGTTGCTGCTCCCTTTTTGCACCCTGTTGGCGTGTTTTACCTCAAGAATAGGTTTGGGGAAGTCCTGGGAGATGATGGCCAGCTCCTGACAATGTCTGTAGGACAGCAAAGGAGTCTGGACACCGTTATGCACATCAATCCAGGCTTGACACGACCTGTTGCCAAAGGTGACTTGTGCGTGGAGTGAACCCAGGGCCGGGGTCATCTGTGAACCATCTGCCATAAAGCGGAGATCCTTGGGGGGCGGTCCTAGATCACTTGGAGAGAGCCCCAAGCATTGCAAATGCTGGGGACCGATGACTGTAGCATCAGCGCCGGTGTCGGGCAACATCTGAAGACGGGATGAAGCACTGCGGTAGGTCACAATGACACTGATGTACTGGGGGACTTTGGTCCTGGGACGCTGGGGGGAGCACACATTCCTAATGTGGCTCGAGCGTTGTCAAGAGTCGTCGTACCTCTGATTGGAAGACTGTGGGCGGCCCTCTCTGGTGGAGGGGGGCTGAAGCTTCCGCCGACGCGGTCCCTTGGGTATGTTGGAAAGGCAACACTTGTCATAGTGGCCCAGACGACCACACACATTGCACTGGACGCGTTTGGCTGGGCACCGTACTGTGAGTGACCAGTGGCCCTTACGGTCACAACTGTTGCAGGTAGACTGAGCAGCTGGACACACTTGTGTTCCGTGCTGCTTACCACAGTTGTTGCAAAATAAACCGGGCGTGGACGTGGTGGGCGAAGGCGTAGGAACAGACTTCTTGTCCTTCTTGTACCGGGACACAGCGCGTACAGCTGTAGGGGGAGCACGGATGGCAGAGGTGGCACACCTGGCAGCCTCATAGGAGCGACATATCGTCAACACATCCTTAAGAGAAGAGGAAGAGTCGAGGGAGGTGAGGCGTTGGACAAGTTCCTCGTCCTTAACACCCATCAGGATCACCTGCCTCAACTGGGTCTCCTCGCACTGCTGGTGGTGGCCTGGGCATATATCTACCTCTTCCGAGGCTCTCTTAAGACGCACGTAAAAGGCATCAAAAGACTCACCCTCCAACTGTCTGCAGCTAAACAATTCCCTCCTGCGCAGAGCTTCATTCTGCTGTCCTTTGATGTGCCGTTGTAGAACGTCCAGTACCTCCTCTACAGACAGCGAAGAGGTTGGGGGTACCTGCAACGTATGTTCCAAGACACGCTGAATTTCCAAGGACAGGCACATACGCAGCTGGATGAGTTGTTTAGGCTGTGACAAACTCTGGAGATCCACCATTGTAGAATAATCAGTCCACCGTCGCCGCCATTCACGAAAAGTCTGGAAATTCACATCAGGCTTCAAGATGGGCGGTGTTTGAGCTGCTGCTTTAGGTGGGGCTGGGGGGCGTGAAGGAAGCATGGATGAGGTATCTGAACCAGTCAGTACCGAGGCAGTGTTAGAGCCAGGGGCTTGGTTAACAGTGAGGCGAGATATCAAGGCTTCAAACCGTTCACTGTCTTCCAATCTCCGTTGGTTGTCTCGTTCTGCCTCTGCTTGCCTTCTGTGCTCATCCGCCAAACGTCTGTGGGCTTCATCCTCGCGTTTCTCATCTCTCATAAACTTCAGTAAAGCAATTATCTCGGGAGACAACGCTGAATATTGAGGTGAGGGACTGCGCGATGTGGGGGCTGGAGCGTCGTGGCCGGCCTGGTCATCCATCTCTGCGGGGCTATCACCCGCCTGGCTCATCCAGACGCTGGGTCCACGGCTACGTAAGGCGTGAGACATAACTACTTCCTCTGTGTACTATGTCTTAAATCAGTGTTGACCGGTCAGCCCGTCGTATCAACAAGATTTCAGACAAAAATTAATTAAATACACAGATAAGTAGGTTATATATATAAAATATATATAAGAAGCCGCGCGGTCAGCGAGTGTTAGTACGTGTGTGTGTGGTGTCCCGGGCGGGTAGAGAGTCTCGCCCCAGCTGTGAGGGGGGGGTGGAGGCGGCGCTGTGAGGGGGTGGAGGGAGAGGCGCGGTGACTCCCAGTCAGCCCAGTTACCCTCAGAACTCGGTCAGAGACGGGTGCACTGAACTCTACTCCTTACAAATGCCCAGAACGTGCCGTATACCTTGGGAATCCTTTAGAACAAGGTCACACATGAATGGCACGAAACACACAATGCACTAAACACTTCACAGAAAATCACTGTCACTGACACTGCTCAAAGTTGCTAAATTCTTCGAGGAGAGGTGACGCGCGCGGGAGTTGACCCAAGCGAGAGTCCATAACCGGCTTTCCACAAACTTTGCACTATCACTCGTAATTATCCAGTAAGATCGGATCACTGCGCCATGTTAGGTTCTGAATAATAAGTTCTATATACAGGAGAGAACACAAACACCTGTATAGTTTTGTAGGTTCGGTTTACTGGATAAGAGTATGTACACAGAGGAGAGCAGCGGTCTCCCTGGCTAGGCTCCTTGTCAACTGCTCTAGGCGACGTATGGCAAGTGATACATTAGCAGCTTCCATACGTCGCCAGGCACATTAATTAAGCGTGTGGGATATGGTAATAACATTGCCACACGCTGCTAGCTAGGCTGAATAAATAATACATAAATGGAGCACATACATAATATACATACATGATATATAATCCAGCATACATAATATACATACAGGTATGTACCGAAGAAATCGATATAATTGCATTCACTGAAACATGGATCAACCTAGACACACGTGAATTACCAGTCGAATACCAAATTGCGGGTTACAAACTGTTCCATACCGATAGGCAGACCAGGAAAGGAGGAGGAGTAGCAATCTATGTTAGGGATAATCTGAAGTGTGAAATAAATAAGGAAATAAAAACTGAGAGGAATACAGAAACAATTTGGATAGAATTAAGCGACGGTCGGGAAAAATTAATCACAGGAGTAATATATAGACCCCCCAATCTTGATAGCGTCAATGAGCGACTTATCTGGGATGAAATGCGCAGGGCTTCCATACACAACAAAGTCTATATAGTAGGCGACTTTAACCTTGGCCAAATAGATTGGACTGTCCTTACGGGTAACTCAGAATCAGAGCATTTTCTCGAGACGATCCAGGACTGTTTCCTAAGTCAACATATAACCGAACCCACACGGGGTAATAATATACTGGATTTAGTTCTGTCCAACAGAGAAAACCTCATTAGCAATGTCGAGGTAGGGAACGAACTTGCAAACAGCGATCACAAAGAAATTCGATTCCAGTTAGATTTTCAGGGCAGACGAAAGGAAAATTCCACTAAAGTACCAGATTTCAGAAGGGCAAACTTTGACAGTTTTAAGAGGCAGCTGAGAGAGGGGGTGTGGCGCTTGGCCGTGAACCTGACAGATGACACCGACCTGATAACGAGATCTGAGATTGCCGAGTTCCACGACAATTTAAATGGTGAGTTACTTAATGCACAAAGGCAGAACATACCGTATAAAAAACTCAGATCAGACAACAATGACCCTAAATGGATAAATAATTATTTAAAGAACATCATTGGCCAAAGGAAGGCTATAGGTAGAAGGATAAATCGTGGCGAAATTCACCTCCGGGACTATTATAGGGTATTGGCAAGTAGGGTTAAAACCGAGATAAGGAAAGGAAAGATGAATAATGAGGTAAGGATAGCAAGGGAGGCGAAGACAAACCCCAAAGGATTCTACCAAATGTATCAAACTAAAACACGAGAAAAGATTGGACCAATACGGTCAGACACCGGCGAGCTCACTGATAACGACGGAGAAATGAGCAATAATTTGAATAAATATTTTTCAACAGTTTTCACCACCGAAAATTTAAACATGATACCCGAGGCACCGACTCTATTCAGAGATAGTGAAGAAAACAAATTAAGTGAGATAGTAGTGACTAGTAACGATGTTAGTAAGCAAATAGACAAACTAAAGCCTAATAAGTCACCTGGTCCCGATGAGATATTTGCCAGAGTATTAAAGGAATGTAAGGAAGAGCTTAGTATGCCCTTAGCAAAGTTGTTTAACATGTCCTTAAAAACAGGTGTAGTACCAGAATCCTGGAGGATAGCGAATGTAATACCGATTTTCAAGAAGGGGGATAGATCACTATCCTCTAACTACCGCCCAATCAGTCTAACATCAATAGTAGGCAAATTACTGGAAGCAATCATTTCAAACTCTATTCGAAATCACCTGGAGAAGCACCGATTGATCAATGATTCCCAGCATGGCTTCACAAGCGGACGTTCTTGCCTAACTAATCTATTAACATTCTTTTCATCAGTTTTCGAATCAGTGGACGAGGGGCACAATTATGATGTGGTATATCTCGACTTTAGCAAAGCCTTCGACAGAGTCCCCCACGAAAGACTAATTAGAAGGGTAGAAGCTCATGGCATCAAAGGTGACATCCTTAAATGGATTAGGGCGTGGTTACAGGACAGGAAACAGCGAGTGAGCATTAACGGCACTAAGTCCCATTGGAGCAACGTCACAAGTGGCGTTCCCCAAGGCTCAGTACTTGGACCATTATTGTTTATTATATACATAAACGACATAGATATCGGCATAGACAGCAACATAAGTAAATTTGCTGATGACACTAAAATAGGACATGTTATCAAATCTGACGAGGACTCGGCAAAACTACAGGAAGATCTAAACAAATTTTTCGAATGGTCTGAAAAATGGCAGATGAAATTCAATGTCGACTAATGTAAAGTACTCAGTATAGGAGATGTAAACAGGGAAACCAGATACCAGATGAACAACG
Source organism: Homarus gammarus (assembly GCA_958450375.1). Lineage (NCBI taxonomy): Eukaryota > Metazoa > Arthropoda > Malacostraca > Decapoda > Nephropidae > Homarus > Homarus gammarus. The sequence goes on along the minus strand of CAUDMG010002729.1, from coordinate 674,174 downwards.
ATGCCATAGAGAAATCCGACTGCGAGAGAGATTTAGGTGTAATGATAAGTAGGAACCTTAAGCCAAGTAAACAATGTGTTTTTGCTCGTAGCAAGGCTAATAAAGTACTTGGGTTCATACAAAGGAGTGTTAGTTACAAGACTAGCGAGGTCATCCTAAAACTGTATCTTGCTCTTGTGAGACCACACCTGGATTACGCAGTTCAGTTCTGGTCACCGTATTACAGAATGGATATAGAATCCTTGGAAAGAATTCAGAGGAGAATGACAAGACTAATCCCGGGCATTAGGAACCTTGAGTATAGAGACAGGTTAAAGCATCTTAATTTGCACTCCCTCGAGAGACGTAGAGCGAGGGGCGACCTGATAGAGGTGTATAAGTGGAAGGCAGGGCTAAACAAAGGGGACATTACAAAGGTACTCAAATTATCCAACCAGGAGCGAACTCGTAACAATGGTTTTAATTTCGACAAATTTAGATTTAGGCGTGAAATAAGTAAACACTGGTTTGGAAACAGAGTAGTGGATGAATGGAACAAGTTACCAAATATCATCATTAACTCGAATACGCTGAATTGCTTCAAACATAGGTTGGATGCTCATATGAGCAATAGGGGTTGGGTGTAAACGGGACTGCCCAGTATGGGCCAATAGGCCCGCTGCAGTTTCCTCCATTCTTATGTTCTTATGAGGATATGTGACGTCATCACCGCGCCTCACGCCACACAGTTCCAAAGCTACCTCAACTCTTCACAGGTTCGTTGACTTCGCTTAACTAAAATAAGTCACAAAAAATTTTCTGGCCGCCACTCGACCTCCATGACACCTACTCCAGATCCAGTGTCACAAAGGAACATAAGTTATGTGTTTCTTGAGAGTTGGACTGTATCCACTGTTCTGGGTAACTTTTGTACCGATAAAAATCTGTAAACTTCATATGTCGAACACAAAAATAATATTCAACTAAAAATTACCTTATGTTAGATATGTTCATAACAAGTGTTGTGTTGACAGCCGCAGAGGGACTGGCTGGTGGTAGCAGGAACTTGTTCGAGAAGAGGTAATTTGTGATAAGTTAATTTCAGAAATTGAGTACGGAACACAACAAAAAATTAAATAGGGGTGTTGGTGGTACAGCGGTAACGTGCGTGTCGCTAACCTTTATGTCAGGGATTCGAATCCTGCTTGGCCCAGACCTTACCAAACATCACAGGTTTCCCGGAGTCCGGTTTCCTCCTGTACTAACACTGGATGGACCAACCGCCCGAACGGCTAATAAGCAGATAAGCGGTTAAATGACAAACAAACAAAAAAACGTCAATAGTGTGTTCTTACATAATTTACACCTCATTCCTTTTGGAAAAGTGAGAAGTGTTTATAATGGTGCCCCTGGTGTTACTGGCCGCCTCCACACTAATACTACATGGTTGAACGAAAATTGAACAGAACTATGGCGCCAACGCTATTAAAAGGGGATTTCGCCTTCCTGGCCTCAAGAATCAAACATAACTGATATATTTTAAACCCGTTTTGTTATGTTATTGTTTTTCACTCATTTCATAAACCGTTAGGTCGAGTTTCGTCATACCAACAGAGGGAGGAAAGCTTGAGCTTGGTGTACCAGGATCCTCAGGTACTGCTGCCTGTACTCCCTTTAGTGGATTATACCTCCTGCTCCCCCACTTGAGTCAATCGTCTCACTCTAGCGTCAGTGTCTCGACCTACCAGCGTGACATCACCGCCCTGTGTGACTCACCAACCCACCGCCCTCACTCTCACTCACTTCACTCTCAATATAAAATCATTTCACTGTCTTACACTCTTCTTTCTTTATTATATGCATCTTGTGACGATTCTCGCATTTTTTCAACAAATTCGAATTTGTTTTTCTTATAGTTTTCTGGAAGAACAAATCCACACAGACGTTATAACAACGACCTCACCATCATCGTCAACAGACAACCTAACACTGCACTACACAGTAAAACCGTCAGCTCAATGCCGGGAATGCTTTTGGTTTCACAAGGTCTCACTTCAGGTCCTTCAGTGATGTGCTTAATGAGATTTTCATTCGAATAGACTCACGGGATGAATCAGATGATAAGTCGCTCACGTTTTTTTGTGTTTTTTCTTCATTCTTTAAAATAGTAATTGGGCGTTCATAATGCGACCATGTGTCCAGGTCACTTTAATATACTTTTTCATCTCGTTGTTTTGTCTTACCTGCCATGAGTTAGTGATTCTCATTTTATAATGTTGTGGGTTTGGTTTTGTTCCGGCAGAGTCTCGTCCATTAATAAACAGTCCCACAGATAACATAAGGATGAAACCCACCTGACTGATACACATGTAAGAGGGGCGCCCTGGGGCCCTGTCCCCCCCCCCCCCCCCTGCAGTTATGTTACTCCCAAGGCCCACACGAGGTGTCTTCAAGTTACAACAGCATGGACACGACAAAATATACGTTGAAATTCTTTAATATCTGTTCTGTGTTATGCAGTTGTTCATATTACCATCGTCTTGGTTTTGAGAGTTCTTTAACTTACCATCAAACGAATGTGTGCAGTGACGATAACTTTAAACCCGCGTTTCACACGCTCGTAAATTGTGACTCGACAAAGATGGTGTCACAGAAAAAAATTCAGGCAGAAGGAGACGGAAGTCTCCAGGTTGGTTAGTTTGCCAGGTTCCTTGAGGATTCATTGTGGCACAAGACATCATGTTGAAGGTAGCCAAGTGTGTGTGTGAGTGTGTGTGTGTGTGTGTGTGTGTGTGTGTGTGTGTGTGTGTGTGTGTGTGTGTAAAACTAGCACGTACCCTGTACACAGTCCCTACTACAAATACTCTCAGCTTTGTACAGCACCACACACTCCTCCATACTAACACCCCTCTCACCCACACACACTCCTCCATACTAACACACCTCTCACCCACACACTCCTCCATACTAACACACCTCTCACCCACACACTCCTCCATACTAACACACCTCTCACCCACACACTCCTCCATACTAACACACCTCTCACCTACACACTCCTCCATACTAACACACCTCTCACCCACACACTCCTCCATACTAAAACACCTGTCACCCACACACTCCTCCATACTAACACACCTCTCACCCACACACTCCTCCATACTAACACACTCTAACTCAAACACTCCTCTATACTAACACCCCTCTCACCCACCCACACACACTCCTCCATACTAACACCCCTCTCACCCACACACTCCTCCATACTAACACCCCTCTCACCCACACACTCCTCCATACTAAAACACCTGTCACCCACACACTCCTCCATACTAGCACACCTCTCACCCACACACTCTTCCATACTAACACACTCTAACTCAAACACTCCTCTATACTAACACCCCTCTCACCCACCCACACACACTCCTCCATACTAACACACCTCTCACCCACACACTCCTCCATACTAACACACCTCTCACCCACACACTCCTCCATACTAACACACCTCTCACCCACACACTCCTCCATACTAACACACCTCTCACCTACACACTCCTCCATACTAACACACCTCTCACCCACACACTCCTCCATACTAACACACCTCTCACCTACACACTCCTCCATACTAACACACCTCTCACCCACACACTCCTCCATACTAACACACTCTCACTCAAACACTCCTCTATACTAACACCCCTCTCACCCACCCACACACACTCCTCCATACTAACACCCCTCTCACCCACACACTCCTCCATACTAACACCCCTCTCACCCACACACTCCTCCATACTAAAACACCTGTCACCCACACACTCCTCCATACTAGCACACCTCTCACCCACACACTCCTCCATACTAACACACTCTAACTCAAACACTCCTCTATACTAACACCCCTCTCACCCACCCACACACACTCCTCCATACTAACACCCCTCTCACCCACACACTCCTCTATACTAACACCCCTCTCACCCACCCACACACACTCCTCCATACTAACACCCCTCTCACCCACACACTCCTCCATAATAACACACCTCTCACCCACACACTCCTCCATACTAACACCCCTCTCACCCACACACACACTCCTCCATACTAACACCCCTCTCACCCACCCACACACACTCCTCCATACTAACACACCTCTCACCCACACACTCCTCCATACTAAAACACCTGTCACCTACACACTCCTCCATACTAACACACCTCTCACCCACACACTCTTCCATAATAAAACACCTGTCACCTACACACTCCTCCATACTAACACACCTCTCACCCACACACACTCCTCCATACTAACACCCCTCTCACCTACACACTCCTCCATACTAACACACCTCTCACCCACACACTCCTCCATACTAACACCCCTCTCACCCACACACTCCTCCTTACTAACACCCCTCTCACCTACACACTCCTCCATACTAACACACTCTCACTCAAACACTCCTCCATACTAACACCCCTCTCACCCACCCACACACACTCCTCCATACTAACACACCTCTCACCCACACACTCCTCCATACTAACACGCCTCTCACCTACACACTCCTCCATACTAACACCCCTCTCACCCACACACACACTCCTCCATACTAACACACCTCTCACCCCCACACACACTCCTCCATACTAACACCCCTCTCACCCACACACTCCTCCTTACTAACACACCTCTCACCCCACACACACTTCTCCATACTAACACACCTCTCACCTACCCACTCCTCCATACTAACACACCTCTCACCCACACACTCCTCCATACTAACACCCCTCTCACCCACCCACACACACTCCTCCATACTATCACCCCTCTCACCCACCCACACACACTCCTCCATACTAACACCCCTCTCACCCACACCACTCCTCCATACTAAAACACCTGTCACCTACACACTCCTCCATACTAACACACCTCTCACCCACACACACTCCTCCATACTAACACACCTCTCACCCGCACACTCCTCCATACTAACACCCCTCTCACCCACACACTCCTCCTTACTAACACCCCTCTCACCTACACACTCCTCCATACTAACACACCTCTCACCCACACACTCCTCCATACTAACACACCTCTCACCCACACACACTCCTCCATACTAACACACCTCTCACCTACACACTCCTCCATACTAACACACCTCTCACCCACACACTCCTCCATACTAACACCCCTCTCACCCACACACTCCTCCATACTAACACCCCTCTCACCTACACACTCCTCCATACTAACACCCCTCTCACCCACCCACACACACTCCTCCATACTAACACCCCTCTCACCCACACACTCCTCCATACTAACACACCTCTCACCCACACACTCCTCCATACTAACACGCCTCTCACCTACACACTCCTCCATACTAACACCCCTCTCACCCACACACACACTCCTCCATACTAACACACCTCTCACCCACCCACACACACTCCTCCATACTAACACCCCTCTCACCCACACACTCCTCCATACTAACACACCTCTCACCCACACACTCCTCCATACTAACACGCCTCTCACCTACACACTCCTCCATACTAACACCCCTCTCACCCACACACACACTCCTCCATACTAACACACCTCTCACCCACCCACACACACTTCTCCATACTAACACACCTCTCACCCACCCACACACCCTCCTCCATACTAACACACCTCTCACCCACACACACTCCTCCATACTAACACCCCTCTCACCTACACACTCCTCCATACTAACACACCTCTCACCCACACACTTCTCCATACTAACACACCTCTCACCCACCCACACACACTCCTCCATACTAACACACCTCTCACCCACACACTCCTCCATACCAACACACCTCTCACCTACACACTCCTGCATACTAACACACCTCTCACCCACACACTCCTCCATACCAACACACCTCTCACCTACACACTCCTCCATACTAACACCCCTCTCACCCACACACTCCTCCATACTAACACACCTCTCACCCACACACTCCTCCATACTAACACACCTCTCACCCACACACTCCTCCATACTAACACGCCTCTCACCTACACACTCCTCCATACTAACACCCCTCTCACCCACACACACACTCCTCCATACTAACACCCCTCTCACCCACACACACATGCTCCTCCTTACTAACACACCTCTCTCACCCACACACTCCTCCATACTAACACCCCTCTCACCCACACACACACACTCCTCCATACTAACACCCCTCTCACCCCCACGCTCCTCCATACTAACACCCCTCTCACTCACACACACACGCTCCTACATACTAACACCCCTCTCATTAACACTCCTCCCACCCACATATTCTCTCACTCTCTCACTCTGTCTCCCTCTATTCCAGTCTCCAAGTATCACATATCCAAGGCACCGAAAATACCCGTGTCTCTATTGACGAATCATCTTCATTGTCGTGACCTGAAGATAATTTCTAGCCCCTTTAATATTAAGGGGCCAGGTCAGGGGTTCAGAGCTAGCACGGAGAGAGAGAGAGAGAGAGAGAGAGAGAGAGAGAGAGAGAGAGAGAGAGAGAGAGAGAGAGAGAATTGGTTGACTGAAGAATATGATAAAAAATAAAGGTGCAATTCACGTGTTTATAAGAAAAGTAATTTATGTCACAGATGCGTAAGGGAGACACGCTGACCTACTACATCTACATCTTAGCTACGAACTCATCTACCACACCTACACCCGAGCGATACACTCAACTACCCCACCTACACCCAGGCTACACACTCGTTTACCAAACCTACACGCTCGCTACACACTCATCTACTAAACCTAGACCCCTAGCTATGCACTCATCTACCACAGCTACACCCTAGCTACACACTCATCTCACCACTCCTACACCCTAGCTACACACTCATCTACTACACCTACACCCTAGCTACACACTCATCTCACCACACCTACACCCTAGCTACACACTCATCTACTACACCTACACCCTAGCTACACACCAGTCTATCACACCTTCACCCAAACTACACACTCAACTACCACACGCATCTGCTACACCTACATCGTAGCTACAAACTTATCCACTACACCTTCACCCTAGCTACACACACACACACACATCTATCACACCTAAACCCAAGCTACATATTCATCTACTACACCTACACCCTAACTACACACTCATCTACTTCACCTACACCCTAACTACACACTCATCTACTTCACCTACAACGTAGCTACACACTCATCTAGTTCACCTACACCCGAGCTATACACTCATCTACTACACCTACACCTTTGCTACACACTCATCTACTTCACCTACAACGTAGCTACACACTCATCTACTTCACCTACACCCTATCTATACACTCATCTACTACACCTATATCGTAGCTACACACTCATCTAGTTCACCTACACCCTACTTATACACTAAGCTACCACTCCTACACCCTAGCTGCCCACTCATCTACTACACCTACACCCTAGCTACACACTCATCTACTACACCTACACCCTAGCTACACACTCATCTACTTCACCTACACCCTAGCTGCACACTCATCTACTACACCTACACCCTAGCTGCACACTCATCTACTACACCTACACCCTAGCTGCACACTCATCTACTTCACCTACACCCTAGCTGCACACTCATCTACTACACCTACACCCTAGCTGCACACTCATCTACTACACCTACACCCTAGCTGCACACTCATCTACTACACCTACAACGTAGCTACACACTCATCGACTACACCTACACCCTAGCTACACACTCATCTACTACACCTACAACGTAGCTGCACACTCATCTACTACACCTACATCTTAGCTACACACTCATCGACTACACCTACATCTTAGCTACACACTCATCTACTACACCTACACCCTAGCTGCACACTCATCTACTACACCTACATCTTAGCTACACACTCATCTACTACACCTACACCCTAGCTACACACTCATCTACTACACCTACATCTTAGCTACACACTCATCGACTACACCTACACCCTAGCTACACACTCATCTACTACACCTACACCTTAGCTACACACTCATCTACTACACCTACACCTTAGCTACACACTAATCTACTACACCTGAATCCTACTTATACACTAATCTTCCACACCTACACCCTATCTATACACTCATCTACTACACCTACAACTTAACTACACACTCATCTACTATCACCTACACTCTAGCCACACACTCATCTACTACACCTACACCCTAGGTACACAGCCATCTACTTCACCTATGCCCTAGCTACACACTCATCTACTACACCTACACCCTAGGTACACACCCATCTACTTCACCTATGCCCTAGCTACACACTCATCTACTACACCTACACCCTAGCTACACACCCGTCCACCAATCCTACATCCACGCTACACACTTATAGTACACTCATCTACTACACCTATGCCCTAGGAATACACTCATCTACCACACCTACACCCTTGAAGATGTGAATTACACGAAAGCGCTTGGGAGCTTCGTGTCTTCTTGTTTCCTTGTGATTATCAGCATATATATATATATATATATATATATATATATATATATATATATATACTACTCGCAGAATCGCCACCCTCCGGGAGGCTCCACATTGTCTCACTGTTCAGTCCCCAAAACTTCTTCCATCAAAGTTCATTAACAGTGTATGTAAGTTCCACCATGTTTTTCACTACAACGGTACAGCAAAGTATATTTTTTTTAGCATTAAACTGTTATTATTTTATTGTCTAATCATCACTACATATAACACCATCCACCATCACTATATATAACATCATCCATCATCATTACATATAACTCCATCCATCATCACTACATATAACACCATCCATCATCATCACTACATATAACATCATCCATCATCACTACATATAACACCATCCATCATCATCACTACATATAACATCATCCATCATCTCTACCTTTAGCACCATCCATCATCACTACATATAACCTCATCCATCATCACTACATATAACCTCATCCATCATCACTACATATAACACCATCCATCATGACTACAGATCGGTAAAGTACATTCCGACATTCTCGTGCGGACACACAAACAAATAAACTAATAAACAAACAGACAGACAAACTTCTTTGTTATATATATATATATATATATATATATATATATATATATATATATATATATATATATATATATATATATATATATATATTCTGTACGATATCCTAATTGTCAGAAATATACCATAGTTTATCATTATTATTATTATTGTTATTATAATAATTATAATTATAATTATCATCATCATCATCATTATTATTATTATTATTATTATTATTATTATTATTATTATTATTATTTTTATTATTATTATTATTATTATTATTATTATTATTATTATTGCCCTGTAGACAACTGCAGAACAGGATATTGCTTTTAGTTTTGACTTTGTGTGTGTGTCCCTAACATAATTCGAGAAGGGGATCGTGGTATATATATATATATATATATATATATATATATATATATATATATATATACCACGATCCCCTTCTCGAATTATGTTAGGGACACACACACAAAGTCAAAACTAAAAGCAATATCCTGTTCTGCAGTTGTCTACAGGGCAATAATAATAATAATAATAATAATAATAATAATAATAATAAAAATAATAATAATAATAATAATAATAATAATAATAATGATGATGATGATGATGATAATTATAATTATAATTATTATAATAACAATAATAATAATAATGATAAACTATGGTATATTTCTGACAATTAGGATATCGTACAGAATATATTGTACAGGTAATACCAACAAATATGGATAAACTATTGAGCACAAGTACACAATATATGTTATAAACAGCAGACAGGTAATATCCTTCAAACTGTACAGTCACGTAACTAAGGCGTTTATACAAAGTTTTACAATGATAAGGATTTAACAGTATTTTCGACTCCTGTCCTATAGGTATGTGGTTTGCACCCTGGGAAACCCTATCCAATCCAGTTGTGGATGGGTACCTAACTACGATTTGTGAAGTGAAGGCGGTTGAGTGCAGTACCGGTCCTACTGCCGCCTGTTGTACCGTAAAGAGTTGTACAGACACGGTCCCTCATGGACTGAACCCTCCTTCATATGTAAATTACAAGTCCATACAAGAGTTTGGTTAATAAGACTGAGAAAGAGAGGGAGAGAGAGAGAGAGAGAGAGAGAGAGAGAGAGAGAGAGAGCCTCCGGAACCAGCTGCATTTTACGTGGTGTCGGTCAGCGTCATACAGGTGAACATGTTCCCCTCCGCCTCCACAAATTCCAGCCCCCATCAAAAGCTTTCACGACACATGAATTTACAGAAAAATTTCCAATGAGAGCATAAATTTGATTATCATGGTAGGCCTTGTGGAACAGAAGGCCCAGGCACGGATCCTCAAAGACCATCACGTTAAACTTTACTTCACTCTATAATAATCAATGTTTATTTCAGAGAATTTGGAAGGTATCGTCAGATGATCTCAGACAACGATGCGTTAGATAGGGAACAAGAACAATATTCACATTAATTACTTTAGATATAAGAATATAAATATAAATATAAATATAAATACATAAATATATATATATATATATATATATATATATATATATATATATATATATATATATATATATATGTATATATATATATATATATATGCAAATAAATCACTGTAGGTGCGCGTGATCCAGGTATATGCTGATAACCACAAGGAAAAAGAAAACACGAAGTTCCCAAGCGCTTTCGTGTAATTCACATCTTCAGGGGTGTGTACAAACTCACCCCTGAAGATGTGAATTACACGAAAGCGCTTGGGAACTTCGTGTTTTCTTTTTCCTTGTGGTTATCAGCATATATATATATATATATATATATATATATATATATATATATATATATATATATATATATATATATATATATATATATATATATATATATATATATATTAGGGTGGTCCTTATTTTGGGGCAAAAAACAAAATTTGCCATTTTTTTTGTGACAGACCCTGGCAAAAGTTTCCATTTGGGATAGAAACATTGCCTGTAAAATATTTTTTAAATATCTTAATAATTAGAGGTTGCTCAAGTCAAATGAAATTTAAAAATATTATGCCTATGCTTAATGTTCATAACACATCATTTCCTAGCCCCCAAGCCTGGGCGCCCCCCCACTTAGTCTAAGTGGGTATTAGCTACTCAAGGCAGGGGTCGCATGAGGACCAGTCTCACTCTTTGTCGCCCAGTAAGGTCTGCTTGAGGGCATTAGGGAATGATTTCCTGTGGTCAGCAACTGCATGCAGTAGATACTGCAGTTGCTGTTCGTCCTTGGTGATGCGGCCTAAGAAATCTTGAACTTTGGCTTCTCCTCTTTCTGCATGATCATTGATCACAGACAAAGCTTGTACATTGGCTTTTGCATTTTGGAAGCCAGGATCATCTTTCCACTGTTCTACTGGGAGGGCCAGGAAATCTGTATTCAAGTTGAGCTTTTTGAAAAATGACTTTGTGTTCTTTGTCGTGAAATCATATAGGTTCTTCACTTGGAGTGTGTCTGGATTGATTGTAACCCGTTTGACATGTTTTTCTTCTCCAATAACGATGTTCATAGCTTCCAACATGCGGTCCTTCACTGCTGGGAGAACATCGTCATCAAAGAAGGCCAATGCAACCAACTCTTCTGACAAGTACCAGAGGTGTCTCATCATTTTGTGGAAAGTTGTCTTTGATATGGCATCGCTGATGGTACTGTAGTCTTGTAGAGCTTTAAGCAACATCAGATCTCCTTTTGGTGCCTTTGCAGCAAGTGGAGCAGTTGTCCAAGCCTTCACATGCTAATGAAATATATATATATTTCATTAGCCCATTAAACACGCGGACTTCTACATACAATCAACACCTCAACCCGCCAGGATTCGAACCCACGGCCCACGAGCCCATGACTGTGACCAGGGAAAGCTAACCACTGGACCACCAGGATACTAAAAGCAGTCCTAGACTTTGTTATATTTCACACAAAGCCTGTTCAACGAGCTTATGGCGCCGTGAACCTCAAATGGGGACTACCCGTATCACGTAGGTGGTCAGAGTAACGTTTTACCAAATGCCGCTTCAAAACACGAGGATCCATATATATTTCATTAGCCCAATAAACACTCGGACTTCTATATATATATAAATATATAGGTTAGGTTAGGTCAGGTTGGGTCAGCTTACCCTCTGACCTGACTACCGACTGCTGCAGTGCTTTTTGAAGAATAGTAGGGTCATTGCCTAATACCTGACCATTGTGCACTTGATCTCACCCTCCTCTGTATATATATATATATATATATATATATATATATATATATATATATATATATATATATATACTTCATTTTTAGTCCATTTTAGTCCCTAGGGCCACCCAGTAGGTCGAGGGTTCGATTCCTTGCTGGTGAGGTCGTTGATTATATGTTCAAAGTCCGCGTGTTAAATGGACTAAAAATGAAGTATATATATGTACCTCGCGTTTCATACCAGCTGGATTTGGTAAAATGCTACTGACACCACATACGAGGCACGGGCAGTTTCCCAATGAGGTTCACGGCGCCATCAGCTCGATGAACAGGCTTTGTGTGAAATATAACAGAGTCTAGAACTGCTTTTAGTGTCCTTGTGGGCTAGCCGGTAAGCGTTCCCTAGGGCCACCCAGTAGGTCGAGGGTTCGATTCCTTGCTGGTGAGGTCGTTGATTATATATATATATATATATATATATATATATATATATATATATATATATGTGTGTGTGTATATATATATATATATATATATATTATATATAATATATATATATATATATATATATATGCAAGTGAATCACTAAAGGTGCGCGTGATCCAAGTATATGCTGATAAACACAAGGAAACAAGAGAACACAAAGTTCTCAAGGGCTTTCGTGTAATTCACATCTTCAGGGGTGAGTACAGACCAAGGAGTAATACTTGACAAGGCTAATATATACAGTAGAGGAGAGTGAGATCAAGTCCCTAGGAGACAGCAGGTGTCCACAATGTTCCGGTCATAAGGGATGTCTTAGCCAAGTTGTGTGTCACTGGACGGTGGAGAAGGATAGGCCTAAACAGCGTACAAAAGGTAATATGACGAAGATAAGCGCCGAGTTATTTTGGGGGCGCTCTTCACCTTGATATACCGTTTTGCTACTTAAGGGTTGTAAATGTACTTATGTTTACATAACCTTTTATAGAGTAAGGGTTTGGAGAATGACAATGTACTCTTTCTATCTGCAAGGGACATTAAAAAACTTTTCAGCCCCCTTTAGCGTACACACTAAAGCCTTCCTGGTCATTGTGATTATATATAATTTTTTTAACCTATTTTTTTCGGTTTTTGGTCAACAGCGTCTTTTTTTTTCTTAACATGACAAATTACTCTCTGGAGAACGAACACACACACACACACACACACACACAGATTTGTTGTCGAGGGATCGAGCTCTCGCTCTTTATCTCCCAATAGTGGTATTCCACAGGGTTCTGTTCTTTCACCTACTCTCTTCCTTCTTTTTATCAACGATTTAATTCACACCACGACTAATTTTATTCATTCTTATGCTGATGATTCTACTCTTCACTCTTGCTTTCATTTTTCACCTTCCCCCTAATTCTCAAACTAGATCTGTTTCTAGAGATGATATAATTTCATCTATCAATGCGGATCTGTGTAGCATCTCCGAATGAAGAGGTAAAAATTTGGTTCAATTCAAAAGTAATAAAACGCAGTGTTTACCAATTACACTTCCCAAAATAGGTGATCTCCCACCAATCACATTTCAAGACGCAACAATTTTGCCAAACTCTAAAATAGATATGCTAGGCCTCTCCATTTCCTCTATTATGTCGTGGAAGCTACACACCCACAACATTGCTGAAGCTGCCTCCCGAGAGCTCGGAATGCTGTACAGATGCAGTAGATACTTCACTCCTGAGCAGGTGCTTCAAGTTTAAAAGGGATTCATTCGTCCTAACTTGGAGTACTGCTTTCGTATCTGAGTTGGTTATCCTGTCCAATTGTTAGATAGGGTGGAATCAAAGGCATTTCGTGTTATTAATTCTCCTCCTTTAGTCGATAATCTCTCGACCCTTTCTCTTTGCCATATTGTTACTTCATTCTCTCTCTCATACAGGTACTTTCACGGCAATGTTCTTGGATTTGGCATCCTGTGTACCGCCGACAAAGGCAGTGGGCTCATAACACTCGTCTTGCCTGCGATGCCCACTGTTTCTGTGTGAATGTCGGTCACACTAAAATAACCCGTTATAACACATCCTTCTTTCCTCACACAGCCAAACTGTGGAATGCTCTGCCTCCCTCTGTGTTCCCATCCTCTAACAATATGTCTCACTTCAAAAAAGCTGCTTTTCCGGCTTCTTCGTAGTGTAGATTATACTATTTTTTCTTATATTTTTAATTTCTTTTTACCTTTATTTTTTGGCCCCCAAGGCCTTCTTATGGGTCGATGACCTGTGCCTGGGTGGGCTATTCCCCGTAAAAAACACACTACTACTACTACTACTACTACTACTTTTATTTTTTTTTTAACGTGGCCTCCAGCCTCCCCCAATAGCCACAACTTCGCCACCATTTATTTACCTTAATATTAAATATCCTAATACATAAGAAGCTATCCTAACTGTGTTAAATTAGTTGAGCCGCAGATCTATGCGGCATTCAGTGACTGTAGCCTCATAGTCAATATCTGCAGCAGTTGTCGGAGTAGGGGCAGAAGCTCTCGTTCCCCTGAGGCAGAGCAAAGCCGACCGAAGGAGAGAGAAGGACAGTCGACATCTCATCCAGGCTGTAACATAACTTCTGGGCTGCTGCTTCTGTTCGGAGGTCAGCTCCGCGAGTCTGGCGTAGAAACATCTTGCACTTGGGCCCATCCCACCAGAGGTTGTGAACACTAGACGAGTGAAGCTGCCTTGATCAACATTTTGAATTCTCTCCGCATATGCCCTTCTCTTGTCGTTCTCGTTTCTCCTATGTGCAGCATCGAGAGCTAGGTTACGGTGACAAACGGCCATGGGATCAAAAATCCTGATGTCGAAGAAAGCTCGCTGTCCCCGCGTCCAGAATCCTCAAGCACTGACATCCACACAGGCTTCGTTAGATGTGTTTGAAGTCCTGTGTTGGAAGATCTCGCGATCCAGTGGAAGGAGGGTCGGTTCTACCATAACGTCCCGGCAGATTTCCTTCAACATATTTGCTGTGAGATCCCTTACCTCGTCATGCCTCATGCATATGAAGCCCCCCTTCTTGCAGACCATGGCGTGATCGCCATCATAGGAAGAGCCACACACGCATTGGGAGGGCAAACCATCTCCTGGCCAACCGCACCTTAGAGCAATGGCATCTGTAAATTCTTGTTTGTTAAGGCTGAAACCATTTGCCCTTATCGGTAACGTAGTTAACCAGTTCGAGGCGCCCACCTCCTGTGCTATAGCTACTTTTTTTGTCAAATTTTCTGGAACCTGCAGCAATAGTTGCTGCAACATGTCATTTTGGCAGTGCTGCCGATCTGTTGTAATGGACCTACGGATCTTATTAACTTCGCTGGTGTCTACTTCCCCTGTTGCATTCTGGGCTATTATGTGGTCAGTGAGGGCTGCCGTGAGCTTAAGTGAATTTTGATGTTCAGAGTCAGCAATCTCCTCTGGATTAGTTAGTCCCATCCCTCCCAGTCTTGGTGGAAGTGCAATAAGTGTTATTTCTGCTAGGGTTAAGTCAGGGTGTTTCACTAGTTTGGGAATGAACTTGACACTGATTGCTTCTTCCAAAGGGTAGAGGAGGGGTCCGATCTCAGGGATGGTACGCATCAGGTAGTTCCAACGATGCTTGACTCCATGGGTGAATGCTGCAAAGGCCGCATGTGGCTCTGTGTTAGCAATCTCCGATAGAGCTTGGATTTCGCTAACCCACTCATTCACCTTTCCCGCTACGTACTGGGGCTTGAAGTCCATAGTGCCAATTACTGCTCCTAGATGTCTTTGGCCGTCCTTAGTTATTTTGACCTCACTTTCGCCGAAAACCTCCAATGCCCGATCATAATGATCTGGCTTCACGATGAGGAAGGATTTGCTGGCGTTTGGGTGGTACCCTATTTGTGGACCTCGCCATGTTACCAGGTCCCACCACTTTTTGATGTCCTCCACTTTTCTTGCTCCTGTAAGGTCATCAGCATATGCCACTTGTTTGACCCCAGTTGTTTCAAATTTTATTTCTTGTTGGAGCATACATTGCCATTGCAACGGGGTCCCCCTGTGTTGTTCCCTCAGTCGACTGTAGGATGGTATCACCTCGTAGAGCCTTGTTGTTTACTATGTAGAGGTCTGATGGATTCCTATACGAATTTTCAACATACATCGCAAAGCTAGGACACTTGATCTTGATGTTGTGCAGTGCAGCCTTGCGGTTAAGTATGTTGAATGCGTTTGAAGCATCCACCAGGAGAACGGCCTCACAATCACGCTGCTCAAATATCAATCTCATGGCGTGAATGGCCGCCTCCCCACCAGCCTAGTGGCCAGCACACACTTGTAGGTTCCCTGCTGCTGCCCTGACATCGTCATTTACCACCTCCATGATGCACTTTCCGATAATCCGCCTCAGCACTTCCCCCACCCCTATAGGTCTACATCCTGGTTTCTTTTCCAGAGGAATAAGGCGGCAGGCCGTCAGGGCCTGGAGGTGATGGCAGCAAGAGGATGCAAGCTTTCTTGCAAGGGCGGCAATGGCAGTGCAGAGATCGCTTGCTACAGGGCCAAACTTGTTTGTGCTGAGGATGACTCTCCAACCGTTTGCATCCAGACCTGAAGGGCCGGCTCCTCCTCGAGTCTTCAGTGCCTTTTTCCACACCATCTCTCCTGTTATTTTCTCGAACAGGACAGCATTTGGTGGGATATAGGCACCCTGGAACCTGATGCCTTCATCTTCACTTGCAGGGGGATGTTTCTCTTTCAATAGTTTTAATGTCTCTCTGTTTATTGGCATCACCCCACCGGAAGATTCCTGAGTGAGAGATCTTACCGCGAGAGACACTTTTCCCACACGCATTTTGTTTCCAAATTTTCTTGCCACGTCATCGGTGTTTTGCTTTCCGTCACCCGTAGATTTTAGTCTCTCCTACAGTGTTCTTGCTTCACATAGGAGATCATCTAGGGCCCCAGTCCGCCACATTGTCAATCTTCTCTTCATTGCTGCCACATTTTCTTTGTGCTTAGCCTTTGTGTGTGTCCTCTGACAAAATAGATGTGGTATTATTGCCAGTATTTGAAGAGCTAGGGGGGCGAGGAAGCGGTCCTGGGTGTAATCAGTCATGAAGCAAGTCATCTCCCGAATCATTTCTTTGGTGGCCGCACACTTGGGTGGTTCAAATAAGTTAGCAGGCGACCACTTGACAATTTCTGAGTAGGTTTCTTTGACCCATACGCCTGCATTTTCCATCTACATGCCATTCCACTGAGGCGGCTGTCTCTCAACTACTACTACTACTACTACTACTTTTTTTTTTTTTTTTTTAACGTGGCCTCCAGCCTCCCCCAATAGCCACACCTTCGCCACCATTTATTTACCTTGATATTAAATATTCTAATACATAAGAAGCTATCCTATCTGTGTTAAATTAGTTGAGCCGCAGATCTATGCGGCATTCAGTGACTGTAGCCTCATAGTCAATATCTGCAGCAATTGTCGGAGTAGGGGCAGAAGCTCTCGTTCCCCTAAGGCAGAGCAAAGCCGACCAAAGGAGAGAGAAGGACAGTCGACATCTCATCCAAGCTGTAACATAACTTCTGGGCTGCTGCTTCTGTTCGGAGATCAGCTCCGCGAGTCTGGCGTAGAAACATCTTGCACTTGGGCCCATCCCACCAGAGGTTGTGAACACTAGAGGAGTGAAACTGCCTTGATCAACATTTTGAATTCTCTCCCCATATGCCCTTCTCTTGTCGTTCTCGTTCCTCCTATGTGCAGCATCGAGAGCTAGGTTACGGTGACAAACGGCCATGGGATCAAAAATCCTGATGTCGAAGAAAGCTCGCTGTCCCCGCATCCAGAATCCTCGAGGACTGACGTCCACACGGGCTTCGTTAGATGTGTTTGAAGTCCTGTGTTGGAAGATCTCGCCATCCAGTGGAAGGAGGGTCGGTTCTACCATAACGTCCCGGCAGATTTCCTTCAACATATTTGCTGTGAGATCCCTTACCTCATCATGCCTCATGCATATGAAGCCCCCCTTCTTGCAGACCATGGCGTGATCGCCATCATAAGAAGAGCCACACACGCAATGGGAGGGCAAACCATCCACTGGCCAACCGTACCTTAGAGCAATGGCATCTGTAAATTCTTGTTTGTTAAGGCTGAAACCATTTGCCCTTATCGGTAACGTAGTTAACCAGTTCGAGGCGCCCATCTCCTGTGCTATAGCTACTTTCTTTGTCAAATTTTCTGGAACCTGCAGCAATAGTTGCTGCAACATGTCATTTTGGCAGTGCTGCCGATCTGTTGTAATGGACCTACGGATCTTATTAACTTCGCTGGTGTCCACTTCCCCTGTTGCATCCTGGGCTATTATGTGGTCAGTGAGGGCTGACGTGAGCTTAAGTGAATTTTGATGTTCAGAGTCAGCAATCTTCTCTGGATTAGTTAGTCCCATCCCTCCCAGTCTTGGCGGAAGTGCAAGAAGTGTTCTTTCTGCTAGGGTTAAGTCAGGATGTTTCACTAGTTTGGGAATGAACTTGACGTTGATTGCTTCTTCCAAAGGGTGGAGGAGGAGTCCGATCTCAGGGATGGTACGCATCAGGTAGTTCCAACGATGCTTGACTCCATGGGTGAATGCTGCAAAGGCCGCATGTGGCTCTGTGTTAGCAATCTCCGATAGAGCTTGGATTTCGCTAACCCACTCATTCACCTTTCCCGCTATGTACTGGGTCTTGAAGTCCATAGTGCCAATTACTGCGCCTAGATGTCTTTGGCCGTCCTTAGTTATTTTGACCACACTT
This sequence comes from Homarus gammarus, assembly GCA_958450375.1. Taxonomy (NCBI): domain Eukaryota; kingdom Metazoa; phylum Arthropoda; class Malacostraca; order Decapoda; family Nephropidae; genus Homarus; species Homarus gammarus. Next base: position 655,024 of record CAUDMG010002729.1, on the reverse strand, counting down.
TCGCCGAAAACCTCCAAAGCCCGATCATAATGATCTGGCTTCACGATGAGGAAGGATTTGCTGGCGTTTGGGTGGTACTCTATTTGTGGACCTCGCGATGTTACCAGGTCCCACCACTTTTTGATGTCCTCCACTTTTCCTGCTCCTGTAAGGTCATCAGCATATGCCACTTGTTTGACCCCAGTTGTTTCAAACTTTATTTCTTGTTGGAGCACTGATAGGCCTATTGCATACATTGCCATTGCAACGGGGTCCCCCTGTGTTGTTCCCTCGGTCGACTGTAGGATGGTATCACCTCGTAGAGCCTAGTTGTTTACTATGTAGAGGTCTGATGGATTCCTATACGAATTTTCAACATACATCGCAAAGCTAGGACACTTGATCTTGATGTTGTGCAGTGCAGCCTTGCGGTTATGTATGTTGAATGCGTTTGAAGCATCCACCAGGAGAACGGCCTCACCATCACGCTGCTCAAATATCAATCTCATGGCGTGAATGGCCGCCTCCCCACCAGCCTGGTGGCCAGCACACACTTGTAGGTTCCCTGCTGCTGCCCTGACATCGTCCTTTACCACCTCCATTATGCACTTTCCGATAATCCGCCTCAGCACTTCCCCCACCCCTATAGGTCTACATCCTGGTTTCTTTTCCAGAGGAATAAGGCAGCAGGACGTCAGGGCCTGGAGGTGATGGCAGCAGGAGGATGCAAGCTTTCTTGCAAGGGCGGCAATGGCAGTGCAGAGATCGAATGCTACAGGGCCAAACTTGTTTGTGCTGAGGATGACTCTCCAACCGTTTGCATCCAGACCTGAAGGGCCGGCTCCTCCACGAGTCTTTAGTGCCTTTTTCCACACCATCTCTCCTGTTATTTTCTCGAACAGGACAGCATTTGGTGGGATATAGGCACCCTGGAGCCTGATGCCTTCATCTTCACTTGCAGGGGGATGTTTCTCTTTCAATAGTTTTAATGTCTCTCTGTTTATTGGCATCACCCCACCGGAAGATTCCTGAGTGAGAGATCTTACCGCGAGAGACACTTTTCCCACACGCATTTTGTTTCCAAATTTTCTTGCCACGTCATCGGTGTTTTGCTTTCCGTCACCCGTAGATTTTAGTCTCTCCTGCAGTGTTCTTGCTTCATATAGGAGATCATCTAGGACCCCAGTCCGCCACATTGTCAATCTTCTCTTCATTGCTGCCACATTTTCTTTGTGCTTAGCCTTTGTGTGTGTCCTCTGACAAAATAGATGTGGTATTATTGCCAGTATTTGAAGAGCTAGGGGGGCGAGGAAGCGGTCCTGAGTGTAATCAGTCATGAAGTAAGTCATCTCCCGAATCATTTCTTTGGTGGCCGCGCACTTGGGTGGTTCAAATAAGTTAGCGGGCGACCACTTGACAATTTCTGAGTAGGTTTCTTTGACCCATACGCCTGCATTTTCCATCGACATGTCTTTCCACTGAGGCGGCTGTCTCTCATTCTCCTCCTGGACACCTGCTACTGAGGGAGCAGCATTTATTAGTACTACATTTTCGGGTTGAGTAGACTCACTGTTATCATTTCGGATATCATCTGGTGGTTGGGTCCCGGCGATATCCTCTGTGGCCGCCTGTGTCGGCTCCCTGCCACGTGGGTTCCGACACTGGTCTAGCTTCCTGCAATCCACACATGATCGGTTGTTTCTCGCACAAAAACAATTTGTGCAGTTTTGGTTCGGGCTAGCACAGACGCAGCAAAGACTGTTGCCAGGCATAGTGACCAGCACCTTGGGCGACAGATATTTCCGCCTCCGACCTCTGCTATTGGGCCCATACGGATGAAGAAACTATATCTTATGCGTATGAGGCACAGAGGTGACGGCCTGGCCTGCGGTGTCCGGGTAGTAAGGGCATACGCGCGCGTGTGGTTGTGTCGGGCACCCCCCATGTGGGCGATAATCCACACATGAGAATAATCCACTGGGAGCAAGAATTGTCACACCTAACACTTGATTATGTACTAGTACTACTACTACTACTACTACTACGACTACTACTACTATTACTACTACTACTACTACTTTTTTTTTTTTTTTTTTTTTTTTTTTTTTTTTTTTTTTAAGTGGCTTCCAGCCTCCCCCAATAGCCACACGTTCGCCACCATTTATTTACCTTAATATTAAATATCCTAATACATAATAAGCTATCCTATCTGTGTTAAATTAGTTGAGCCGCAGATCTATGCGGCATTCGGTGACTGTAGCCTCATAGTCAATATCTGCAGCAGTTGTCGGAGTAGAGGCAGAAGCTCTCGTTTCCCTGAGGCAGAGCAAAGCCGACCGAATGAGAGAGAAGGACAGTCGACATCTCATCCAGGCTCTAACATAACTTCTGGGCTGCTGCTTCTGTTCGGAGATCAACTCCGCGAGTCTGGCGTAGAAACATCTTGCACTTGGTCCCATCTCACCAGAGGTTGTGAACACTAGAGGAGTGAAGCTGCCTTGATCAACGTTTTGAATTCTCTCCCCATACGCCCTTCTCTTGTCGTTCTCGTTCCTCTATGTGCAGCATCGAGAGCTAGGTTGCGGTGACAAATGGCCATGGGATCAAAAATCCTGATGTCGAAGAAAGCTCGCTGTCCCCGCGTCCAGAATCCTCGAGCACTGACGTCCACACGGGCTTCGTTAGATGTGTTTGAAGTCCTGTGTTGGAAGATCTCACCATCCAGTGGAAGGAGGGTCGGTTCTACCACGACGTCCCGGCAGATTTCCTTCAACATATTTGCTGTGAGATCCCTTACCTCGTCATGCCTCATGCAAATGAAGCCCCCCTTCTTGCAGACCATGGCGTGATCGCCGTCATAGGAAGAGCCACACACGCATTGGGAGGGCAAACCATACACTGGCCAACCGTACCTTAGAGCAATGGCATCTGTAAATTCTTGTTTGTTAAGGCTGAAACCATTTGCCCTTATCGGTAACGTAGTTAACCAGTTCGAGGCGCCCACCTCCTGCGCTATAGCTACTTTTTTTGTCAAATTTTCTGGAACCTGCAGCAATAGTTGCTGCAACATGTCATTTTGGCAGTGCTGCCGATCTGTTGTAATGGACCTACGGATCTTATTTACTTCGCTGGTGTCCACTTCCCCTGTTGCATTCTGGGCTATTATGTGGTCAGTGAGGGCTGCCGTGAGCTTAAGTGAATTTTGATGTTCAGTGTCAGCAATCTCCTCTGGATTAGTTAGTCCCATCCCTCCCAGTCTTGGTGGAAGTGCAAGAAGTGTTCTTTCTGCTGGGGTTAAGTCAGGGTGTTTCACTAGTTTGGGAATGAACTTGACACTGATAGCTTCTTCCAGAGGGTGGAGGAGGGGTCCGATCTCAGGGATGGTACGCATCAGGTAGTTCCAGCGATGCTTGACTCAATGGGTGAATGCTGCAAAGGCCGCATGTGGCTACTACTACTACTACTACTACAACTACTACTACTACTTTTTTTTTTTTTTTTTTTTTTTTTTTTTTTTTTTTTTTTTAACGTGGCCTCCAGCCTCCCCCAATAGCCACACCTTCGCCACCATTTATTTACCTTAATATTAAATATCCTAATACATAATAAGCTATCCTATCTGTGTTAAATTAGTTGAGCCGCAGATCTATGCGGCATTCGGTGACTGTAGCCTCATAGTCAATATCTGCAGCAGTTGTCGGAGTAGAGGCAGAAGCTCTCGTTTCCCTGAGGCAGAGCAAAGCCGACCGAATGAGAGAGAAGGACAGTCGACATCTCATCCAGGCTCTAACATAACTTCTGGGCTGCTGCTTCTGTTCGGAGATCAACTCCGCGAGTCTGGCGTAGAAACATCTTGCACTTGGTCCCATCTCACCAGAGGTTGTGAACACTAGAGGAGTGAAGCTGCCTTGATCAACGTTTTGAATTCTCTCCCCATACGCCCTTCTCTTGTCGTTCTCGTTCCTCTATGTGCAGCATCGAGAGCTAGGTTACGGTGACAAATGGCCATGGGATCAAAAATCCTGATGTCGAAGAAAACTCGCTGTCCCCGCGTCCAGAATCCTCGAGCACTGACGTCCACACGGGCTTCGTTAGATGTGTTTGAAGTCCTGTGTTGGAAGATCTCACCATCCAGTGGAAGGAGGGTCGGTTCTACCACGACGTCCCGGCAGATTTCCTTCAACATATTTGCTGTGAGATCCCTTACCTCGTCATGCCTCATGCAAATGAAGCCCCCCTTCTTGCAGACCATGGCGTGATCGCCGTCATAGGAAGAGCCACACACGCATTGGGAGGGCAAACCATACACTGGCCAACCGTACCTTAGAGCAATGGCATCTGTAACTTCTTGTTTGTTAAGGCTGAAACCATTTGCCCTTATCGGTAACGTAGTTAACCAGTTCGAGGCGCCCACCTCCTGCGCTATAGCTACTTTTTTTGTCAAATTTTCTGGAACCTGCAGCAATAGTTGCTGCAACATGTCATTTTGGCAGTGCTGCCGATCTGTTGTAATGGCCCTACGGATCTTATTTACTTCACTGGTGTCCACTTCCCCTGTTGCATTCTGGGCTATTATGTGGTCAGTGAGGGCTGCCGTGAGCTTAAGTGAATTTTGATGTTCAGTGTCAGCAATCTCCTCTGGATTAGTTAGTCCCATCCCTCCCAGTCTTGGTGGAAGTGCAAGAAGTGTTCTTTCTGCTGGGGTTAAGTCAGGGTGTTTCACTAGTTTGGGAATGAACTTGACACTGATAGCTTCTTCCAGAGGGTGGAGGAGGGGTCTGATCTCAGGGATGGTACGCATCAGGTAGTTCCAGCGATGCTTGACTCCATGGGTGAATGCTGCAAAGGCCGCATGTGGCTACTACTACTACTACTACTACTACTACTACTACTACTACTACTTTTCTTTTTTTTTTTTTTTTTTTTTTTTTTTTTTTTTTTTTAACGTGGCCTCCAGCCTCCCCCAATAGCCATACCTTCGCCACCATTTATTTACCTTAATATTAAATATCCTAATACATAATAAGCTATCCTATCTGTGTTAAATTAGTTGAGCCGCAGATCTACGCGGCATTCGGTGACTGTAGCCTCATAGTCAATATCTGCAGCAGTTGTCGGAGTAGGGGCAGAAGCTCTGGTTCCCCTGAGGCAGAGCAAAGCCGACCGAAGGAGAGAGAAGGACAGTCGACATCTCATCCAGGCTGTGACATAACTTCTCGGCTGCTGCTTCTGTTCGGAGATCAGCTCCGCGAGTCTGGCGTAGAAACATCTTGCACTTGAGCCCATCCCACCAGAGGTTGTGAACACTAGAGGAGTGAAGCTGCCTTGATCAACATTTTGAATTCTCTCCCCATATGCCCTTCTCTTGTCGTTCTCATTCCTCCTATGCGCAGCATCGAGAGCTAGGTTACGGTGACAAGCGGCCATGGGATCAAAAATCCTGATGTCGAAGAAAGCTCGCTGTCCCTGCGTCCAGAATCCTCGAGCACTGACGTCCACACGGGCTTCGTTAGATGTGTTTGAAGTCCTGTGTTGGAGGATCTCGCCATCCAGTGGAAGGAGGGTCGGTTCTACCATGACGTCCCGGCAGATTTCCTTCAACATATTTGCTGTGAGATCCCTTACCTCGTCATGCCTCATGCATATGAAGCCCCCCTTCTTGCAGACCATGGCGTGATCGCCATCATAGGAAGAGCCACACACGCATTGGGAGGGCAAACCATCTCCTGGCCAACCGCACCTTAGAGCAATGGCATCTGTAAATTCTTGTTTGTTAAGGCTGAAACCATTTGCCCTTATCGGTAACGTAGTTAACCAGTTCGAGGCGCCCACCTCCTGTGCTATAGCTACTTTTTTTGTCAAATTATCTGGAACCTGCAGCAATAGTTGCTGCAACATGTCATTTTGGCAGTGCTGCCGATCTGTTGTAATGGACCTACGGATCTTATTAACTTCGCTGGTGTCCACTTCCCCTGTTGCATTCTGGGCTATTATGTGGTCAGTGAGGGCTGCCGTGAGCTTAAGTGAATTTTGATGTTCAGAGTCAGCAATCTCCTCTGGATTAGTTAGTCCCATCCCTCCCAGTCTTGGTGGAAGTGCAAGAGGTGTTCTTTCTACTGGGGTTAAGTCGTGGTGTTTCACTAGTGTGGGAATGAGCTTGACACTGATTGCTTCTTCCAAAGGGTGGAGGAGGGGTCGGATCTCAGGGATGGTACGCAACAGGTAGTTCCAACGATGCTTGACTCCATATGTGAATGCTGCAAAGGCCGCATGTGGCTCTGTGTTAGCAATCTCCGATAGAGCATGGATTTCGCTAACCCACTCATTCACCTTTCCCCCTACGTACTGGGTCTTGAAGTCCGTAGTGCCAATTACTGCGCCTAGATGTCTTTGGCCGTCCTTAGTTATTTTGACCTCACTTTCGCCGAAAACCTCCACAGCCCGATCATAATGATCTGGCTTCACGATGAGGAAGGATTTGTTGGCGTTTGGGTGGTACCCTATTTGTGGACCTCACGATGTTACCAGGTCCCACCACTTTTTGATGTCCTCCACTTTTCCTGCTCCTGTGAGGTCATCAGCATATGCCACTTGTTTGACCCCAGTTGTTTCATACTTTATTTCTTGTTGGAGCACTGATAGGCCTATTGCATACATTGCCATTGCAACGGGGTCCCCCTGTGTTGTTCCCTCGGTCGACTGTAGGATGGTATCACCTCGTAGAGCCTTGTTGTTTACTATGTAGAGGTCTAAAGGATTCCTATACGAATTTTCAACATACATCGCAAAGCTAGGACACTTGATCTTGATGTTGTGCAGTGCCGCCTTGCGGTTAAGTATGTTGAATGCGTTTGAAGCATCCACCAGGAGAACGGCCTCACAATCACGCTGCTCATATATCAATCTCATGGCGTGAATGGCCGCCTCCCCACCAGCCTGGTGGCCAGCACACACTTGTAGGTTCCCTGCTGCTGCCCTGACATCATCCTTTACCACCTCCATTATACACTTTCCGATGATCCGCCTTAGCACTTCCCCCACCCCTATAGGTCTACATCCTGGTTTCTTTTCCAGAGGAATAAGGCGGCAGGCCGTCAGAGCCTGGAGGTGATGGCAGCAGGAGGATGCAAGCTTTCTTGCAAGGGTGGCAATGGCAGTGCAGAGATCGCTTGCTACAGGGCCAAACTTGTTTGTGCTGAGGATGACTCTCCAACCGTTTGCTTCCAGACCTGAAGGGCCGGCTCCTCCTCGAGTCTTCAGTGCCTTTTTCCACACCATCTCTCCTGTTATTTCCTCGAACAGGACAGCATTTGGTGGGATATAGGCACCCTGGAGCCTGATGCCTTCATCTTCGCTTGTAGGGGGATGTTTCTCTTTCAATAGTCTTAATGTCTCTCTGTTTATTGGCATCACCCCACCGGAGGATTCCTGTGTGAGAGATCTTACCGCGAGAGACACTTTTCCCACACGCATTTTGTTTCCAAATTTTCTTGCCACGTCATCGGTGTTTTGCTTTCCGTCACCCGTAGATTTTAGTCTCTCCTACAGTGTTCTTGCTTCACATAGGAGATCATCTAGGGCCCCAGTCCGCCACATTGTCAATCTTCTCTTCATTGCTGCCACATTTTCTTTGTGCTTAGCCTTTGTGTGTGTCCTCTGACAAAATAGATGTGGTATTATTGCCAGTATTTGAAGAGCTAGGGGGGCGAGGAAGCGGTCCTGGGTGTAATCAGTCATGAAGCAAGTCATCTCCCGAATCATTTCTTTGGTGGCCGCACACTTGGGTGGTTCAAATAAGTTAGCAGGCGACCACTTGACAATTTCTGAGTAGGTTTCTTTGACCCATACGCCTGCATTTTCCATCTACATGCCATTCCACTGAGGCGGCTGTCTCTCAACTACTACTACTACTACTACTACTTTTTTTTTTTTTTTTTAACGTGGCCTCCAGCCTCCCCCAATAGCCACACCTTCGCCACCATTTATTTACCTTGATATTAAATATTCTAATACATAAGAAGCTATCCTATCTGTGTTAAATTAGTTGAGCCGCAGATCTATGCGGCATTCAGTGACTGTAGCCTCATAGTCAATATCTGCAGCAATTGTCGGAGTAGGGGCAGAAGCTCTCGTTCCCCTAAGGCAGAGCAAAGCCGACCAAAGGAGAGAGAAGGACAGTCGACATCTCATCCAAGCTGTAACATAACTTCTGGGCTGCTGCTTCTGTTCGGAGATCAGCTCCGCGAGTCTGGCGTAGAAACATCTTGCACTTGGGCCCATCCCACCAGAGGTTGTGAACACTAGAGGAGTGAAACTGCCTTGATCAACATTTTGAATTCTCTCCCCATATGCCCTTCTCTTGTCGTTCTCGTTCCTCCTATGTGCAGCATCGAGAGCTAGGTTACGGTGACAAACGGCCATGGGATCAAAAATCCTGATGTCGAAGAAAGCTCGCTGTCCCCGCATCCAGAATCCTCGAGGACTGACGTCCACACGGGCTTCGTTAGATGTGTTTGAAGTCCTGTGTTGGAAGATCTCGCCATCCAGTGGAAGGAGGGTCGGTTCTACCATAACGTCCCGGCAGATTTCCTTCAACATATTTGCTGTGAGATCCCTTACCTCATCATGCCTCATGCATATGAAGCCCCCCTTCTTGCAGACCATGGCGTGATCGCCATCATAAGAAGAGCCACACACGCAATGGGAGGGCAAACCATCCACTGGCCAACCGTACCTTAGAGCAATGGCATCTGTAAATTCTTGTTTGTTAAGGCTGAAACCATTTGCCCTTATCGGTAACGTAGTTAACCAGTTCGAGGCGCCCATCTCCTGTGCTATAGCTACTTTCTTTGTCAAATTTTCTGGAACCTGCAGCAATAGTTGCTGCAACATGTCATTTTGGCAGTGCTGCCGATCTGTTGTAATGGACCTACGGATCTTATTAACTTCGCTGGTGTCCACTTCCCCTGTTGCATCCTGGGCTATTATGTGGTCAGTGAGGGCTGACGTGAGCTTAAGTGAATTTTGATGTTCAGAGTCAGCAATCTTCTCTGGATTAGTTAGTCCCATCCCTCCCAGTCTTGGCGGAAGTGCAAGAAGTGTTCTTTCTGCTAGGGTTAAGTCAGGATGTTTCACTAGTTTGGGAATGAACTTGACGTTGATTGCTTCTTCCAAAGGGTGGAGGAGGAGTCCGATCTCAGGGATGGTACGCATCAGGTAGTTCCAACGATGCTTGACTCCATGGGTGAATGCTGCAAAGGCCGCATGTGGCTCTGTGTTAGCAATCTCCGATAGAGCTTGGATTTCGCTAACCCACTCATTCACCTTTCCCGCTATGTACTGGGTCTTGAAGTCCATAGTGCCAATTACTGCGCCTAGATGTCTTTGGCCGTCCTTAGTTATTTTGACCACACTTTCGCCGAAAACCTCCAAAGCCCGATCATAATGATCTGGCTTCACGATGAGGAAGGATTTGCTGGCGTTTGGGTGGTACTCTATTTGTGGACCTCGCGATGTTACCAGGTCCCACCACTTTTTGATGTCCTCCACTTTTCCTGCTCCTGTAAGGTCATCAGCATATGCCACTTGTTTGACCCCAGTTGTTTCAAACTTTATTTCTTGTTGGAGCACTGATAGGCCTATTGCATACATTGCCATTGCAACGGGGTCCCCCTGTGTTGTTCCCTCGGTCGACTGTAGGATGGTATCACCTCGTAGAGCCTAGTTGTTTACTATGTAGAGGTCTGATGGATTCCTATACGAATTTTCAACATACATCGCAAAGCTAGGACACTTGATCTTGATGTTGTGCAGTGCAGCCTTGCGGTTATGTATGTTGAATGCGTTTGAAGCATCCACCAGGAGAACGGCCTCACCATCACGCTGCTCAAATATCAATCTCATGGCGTGAATGGCCGCCTCCCCACCAGCCTGGTGGCCAGCACACACTTGTAGGTTCCCTGCTGCTGCCCTGACATCGTCCTTTACCACCTCCATTATGCACTTTCCGATAATCCGCCTCAGCACTTCCCCCACCCCTATAGGTCTACATCCTGGTTTCTTTTCCAGAGGAATAAGGCAGCAGGACGTCAGGGCCTGGAGGTGATGGCAGCAGGAGGATGCAAGCTTTCTTGCAAGGGCGGCAATGGCAGTGCAGAGATCGAATGCTACAGGGCCAAACTTGTTTGTGCTGAGGATGACTCTCCAACCGTTTGCATCCAGACCTGAAGGGCCGGCTCCTCCACGAGTCTTTAGTGCCTTTTTCCACACCATCTCTCCTGTTATTTTCTCGAACAGGACAGCATTTGGTGGGATATAGGCACCCTGGAGCCTGATGCCTTCATCTTCACTTGCAGGGGGATGTTTCTCTTTCAATAGTTTTAATGTCTCTCTGTTTATTGGCATCACCCCACCGGAAGATTCCTGAGTGAGAGATCTTACCGCGAGAGACACTTTTCCCACACGCATTTTGTTTCCAAATTTTCTTGCCACGTCATCGGTGTTTTGCTTTCCGTCACCCGTAGATTTTAGTCTCTCCTGCAGTGTTCTTGCTTCATATAGGAGATCATCTAGGACCCCAGTCCGCCACATTGTCAATCTTCTCTTCATTGCTGCCACATTTTCTTTGTGCTTAGCCTTTGTGTGTGTCCTCTGACAAAATAGATGTGGTATTATTGCCAGTATTTGAAGAGCTAGGGGGGCGAGGAAGCGGTCCTGAGTGTAATCAGTCATGAAGTAAGTCATCTCCCGAATCATTTCTTTGGTGGCCGCGCACTTGGGTGGTTCAAATAAGTTAGCGGGCGACCACTTGACAATTTCTGAGTAGGTTTCTTTGACCCATACGCCTGCATTTTCCATCGACATGTCTTTCCACTGAGGCGGCTGTCTCTCATTCTCCTCCTGGACACCTGCTACTGAGGGAGCAGCATTTATTAGTACTACATTTTCGGGTTGAGTAGACTCACTGTTATCATTTCGGATATCATCTGGTGGTTGGGTCCCGGCGATATCCTCTGTGGCCGCCTGTGTCGGCTCCCTGCCACGTGGGTTCCGACACTGGTCTAGCTTCCTGCAATCCACACATGATCGGTTGTTTCTCGCACAAAAACAATTTGTGCAGTTTTGGTTCGGGCTAGCACAGACGCAGCAAAGACTGTTGCCAGGCATAGTGACCAGCACCTTGGGCGACAGATATTTCCGCCTCCGACCTCTGCTATTGGGCCCATACGGATGAAGAAACTATATCTTATGCGTATGAGGCACAGAGGTGACGGCCTGGCCTGCGGTGTCCGGGTAGTAAGGGCATACGCGCGCGTGTGGTTGTGTCGGGCACCCCCCATGTGGGCGATAATCCACACATGAGAATAATCCACTGGGAGCAAGAATTGTCACACCTAACACTTGATTATGTACTAGTACTACTACTACTACTACTACTACGACTACTACTACTATTACTACTACTACTACTACTTTTTTTTTTTTTTTTTTTTTTTTTTTTTTTTTTTTTTAAGTGGCTTCCAGCCTCCCCCAATAGCCACACGTTCGCCACCATTTATTTACCTTAATATTAAATATCCTAATACATAATAAGCTATCCTATCTGTGTTAAATTAGTTGAGCCGCAGATCTATGCGGCATTCGGTGACTGTAGCCTCATAGTCAATATCTGCAGCAGTTGTCGGAGTAGAGGCAGAAGCTCTCGTTTCCCTGAGGCAGAGCAAAGCCGACCGAATGAGAGAGAAGGACAGTCGACATCTCATCCAGGCTCTAACATAACTTCTGGGCTGCTGCTTCTGTTCGGAGATCAACTCCGCGAGTCTGGCGTAGAAACATCTTGCACTTGGTCCCATCTCACCAGAGGTTGTGAACACTAGAGGAGTGAAGCTGCCTTGATCAACGTTTTGAATTCTCTCCCCATACGCCCTTCTCTTGTCGTTCTCGTTCCTCTATGTGCAGCATCGAGAGCTAGGTTGCGGTGACAAATGGCCATGGGATCAAAAATCCTGATGTCGAAGAAAGCTCGCTGTCCCCGCGTCCAGAATCCTCGAGCACTGACGTCCACACGGGCTTCGTTAGATGTGTTTGAAGTCCTGTGTTGGAAGATCTCACCATCCAGTGGAAGGAGGGTCGGTTCTACCACGACGTCCCGGCAGATTTCCTTCAACATATTTGCTGTGAGATCCCTTACCTCGTCATGCCTCATGCAAATGAAGCCCCCCTTCTTGCAGACCATGGCGTGATCGCCGTCATAGGAAGAGCCACACACGCATTGGGAGGGCAAACCATACACTGGCCAACCGTACCTTAGAGCAATGGCATCTGTAAATTCTTGTTTGTTAAGGCTGAAACCATTTGCCCTTATCGGTAACGTAGTTAACCAGTTCGAGGCGCCCACCTCCTGCGCTATAGCTACTTTTTTTGTCAAATTTTCTGGAACCTGCAGCAATAGTTGCTGCAACATGTCATTTTGGCAGTGCTGCCGATCTGTTGTAATGGACCTACGGATCTTATTTACTTCGCTGGTGTCCACTTCCCCTGTTGCATTCTGGGCTATTATGTGGTCAGTGAGGGCTGCCGTGAGCTTAAGTGAATTTTGATGTTCAGTGTCAGCAATCTCCTCTGGATTAGTTAGTCCCATCCCTCCCAGTCTTGGTGGAAGTGCAAGAAGTGTTCTTTCTGCTGGGGTTAAGTCAGGGTGTTTCACTAGTTTGGGAATGAACTTGACACTGATAGCTTCTTCCAGAGGGTGGAGGAGGGGTCCGATCTCAGGGATGGTACGCATCAGGTAGTTCCAGCGATGCTTGACTCAATGGGTGAATGCTGCAAAGGCCGCATGTGGCTACTACTACTACTACTACTACAACTACTACTACTACTTTTTTTTTTTTTTTTTTTTTTTTTTTTTTTTTTTTTTTTTTAACGTGGCCTCCAGCCTCCCCCAATAGCCACACCTTCGCCACCATTTATTTACCTTAATATTAAATATCCTAATACATAATAAGCTATCCTATCTGTGTTAAATTAGTTGAGCCGCAGATCTATGCGGCATTCGGTGACTGTAGCCTCATAGTCAATATCTGCAGCAGTTGTCGGAGTAGAGGCAGAAGCTCTCGTTTCCCTGAGGCAGAGCAAAGCCGACCGAATGAGAGAGAAGGACAGTCGACATCTCATCCAGGCTCTAACATAACTTCTGGGCTGCTGCTTCTGTTCGGAGATCAACTCCGCGAGTCTGGCGTAGAAACATCTTGCACTTGGTCCCATCTCACCAGAGGTTGTGAACACTAGAGGAGTGAAGCTGCCTTGATCAACGTTTTGAATTCTCTCCCCATACGCCCTTCTCTTGTCGTTCTCGTTCCTCTATGTGCAGCATCGAGAGCTAGGTTACGGTGACAAATGGCCATGGGATCAAAAATCCTGATGTCGAAGAAAACTCGCTGTCCCCGCGTCCAGAATCCTCGAGCACTGACGTCCACACGGGCTTCGTTAGATGTGTTTGAAGTCCTGTGTTGGAAGATCTCACCATCCAGTGGAAGGAGGGTCGGTTCTACCACGACGTCCCGGCAGATTTCCTTCAACATATTTGCTGTGAGATCCCTTACCTCGTCATGCCTCATGCAAATGAAGCCCCCCTTCTTGCAGACCATGGCGTGATCGCCGTCATAGGAAGAGCCACACACGCATTGGGAGGGCAAACCATACACTGGCCAACCGTACCTTAGAGCAATGGCATCTGTAACTTCTTGTTTGTTAAGGCTGAAACCATTTGCCCTTATCGGTAACGTAGTTAACCAGTTCGAGGCGCCCACCTCCTGCGCTATAGCTACTTTTTTTGTCAAATTTTCTGGAACCTGCAGCAATAGTTGCTGCAACATGTCATTTTGGCAGTGCTGCCGATCTGTTGTAATGGCCCTACGGATCTTATTTACTTCACTGGTGTCCACTTCCCCTGTTGCATTCTGGGCTATTATGTGGTCAGTGAGGGCTGCCGTGAGCTTAAGTGAATTTTGATGTTCAGTGTCAGCAATCTCCTCTGGATTAGTTAGTCCCATCCCTCCCAGTCTTGGTGGAAGTGCAAGAAGTGTTCTTTCTGCTGGGGTTAAGTCAGGGTGTTTCACTAGTTTGGGAATGAACTTGACACTGATAGCTTCTTCCAGAGGGTGGAGGAGGGGTCTGATCTCAGGGATGGTACGCATCAGGTAGTTCCAGCGATGCTTGACTCCATGGGTGAATGCTGCAAAGGCCGCATGTGGCTACTACTACTACTACTACTACTACTACTACTACTTTTCTTTTTTTTTTTTTTTTTTTTTTTTTTTTTTTTTTTTTAACGTGGCCTCCAGCCTCCCCCAATAGCCATACCTTCGCCACCATTTATTTACCTTAATATTAAATATCCTAATACATAATAAGCTATCCTATCTGTGTTAAATTAGTTGAGCCGCAGATCTACGCGGCATTCGGTGACTGTAGCCTCATAGTCAATATCTGCAGCAGTTGTCGGAGTAGGGGCAGAAGCTCTGGTTCCCCTGAGGCAGAGCAAAGCCGACCGAAGGAGAGAGAAGGACAGTCGACATCTCATCCAGGCTGTGACATAACTTCTCGGCTGCTGCTTCTGTTCGGAGATCAGCTCCGCGAGTCTGGCGTAGAAACATCTTGCACTTGAGCCCATCCCACCAGAGGTTGTGAACACTAGAGGAGTGAAGCTGCCTTGATCAACATTTTGAATTCTCTCCCCATATGCCCTTCTCTTGTCGTTCTCGTTCCTCCTATGCGCAGCATCGAGAGCTAGGTTACGGTGACAAGCGGCCATGGGATCAAAAATCCTGATGTCGAAGAAAGCTCGCTGTCCCTGCGTCCAGAATCCTCGAGCACTGACGTCCACACGGGCTTCGTTAGATGTGTTTGAAGTCCTGTGTTGGAGGATCTCGCCATCCAGTGGAAGGAGGGTCGGTTCTACCATGACGTCCCGGCAGATTTCCTTCAACATATTTGCTGTGAGATCCCTTACCTCGTCATGCCTCATGCATATGAAGCCCCCCTTCTTGCAGACCATGGCGTGATCGCCATCATAGGAAGAGCCACACACGCATTGGGAGGGCAAACCATCTCCTGGCCAACCGCACCTTAGAGCAATGGCATCTGTAAATTCTTGTTTGTTAAGGCTGAAACCATTTGCCCTTATCGGTAACGTAGTTAACCAGTTCGAGGCGCCCACCTCCTGCGCTATAGCTACTTTTTTTGTCAACTTATCTGGAACCTGCAGCAATAGTTGCTGCAACATGTCATTTTGGCAGTGCTGCCGATCTGTTGTAATGGACCTACGGATCTTATTAACTTCGCTGGTGTCCACTTCCCCTGTTGCATTCTGGGCTATTATGTGGTCAGTGAGGGCTGCCGTGAGCTTAAGTGAATTTTGATGTTCAGAGTCAGCAATCTCCTCTGGATTAGTTAGTCCCATCCCTCCCAGTCTTGGTGGAAGTGCAAGAAGTGTTCTTTCTACTGGGGTTAAGTCGTGGTGTTTCACTAGTGTGGGAATGAGCTTGACACTGATTGCTTCTTCCAAAGGGTGGAGGAGGGGTCGGATCTCAGGGATGGTACGCAACAGGTAGTTCCAACGATGCTTGACTCCATGTGTGAATGCTGCAAAGGCCGCATGTGGCTCTGTGTTAGCAATCTCCGATAGAGCATGGATTTCGCTAACCCACTCATTCACCTTTCCCCCTACGTACTGGGTCTTGAAGTCCGTAGTGCCAATTACTGCGCCTAGATGTCTTTGGCCGTCCTTAGTTATTTTGACCTCACTTTCGCCGAAAACCTCCACAGCCCGATCATAATGATCTGGCTTCACGATGAGGAAGGATTTGTTGGCGTTTGGGTGGTACCCTATTTGTGGACCTCGCGATGTTACCAGGTCCCACCACTTTTTGATGTCCTCCACTTTTCCTGCTCCTGTGAGGTCATCAGCATATGCCACTTGTTTGACCCCAGTTGTTTCATACTTTATTTCTTGTTGGAGCACTGATAGGCCTATTGCATACATTGCCATTGCAACGGGGTCCCCCTGTGTTGTTCCCTCGGTCGACTGTAGGATGGTATCACCTCGTAGAGCCTTGTTGTTTACTATGTAGAGGTCTGAAGGATTCCTATACGAATTTTCAACATACATCGCAAAGCTAGGACACTTGATCTTGATGTTGTGCAGTGCCGCCTTGCGGTTAAGTATGTTGAATGCGTTTGAAGCATCCACCAGGAGAACGGCCTCACAATCACGCTGCTCAAATATCAATCTCATGGCGTGAATGGCCGCCTCCCCACCAGCCTGGTGGCCAGCACACACTTGTAGGTTCCCTGCTGCTGCCCTGACATCATCCTTTACCACCTCCATTATACACTTTCCGATGATCCGCCTTAGCACTTCCCCCACCCCTATAGGTCTACATCCTGGTTTCTTTTCCAGAGGAATAAGGCGGCAGGCCGTCAGAGCCTGGAGGTGATGGCAGCAGGAGGATGCAAGCTTTCTTGCAAGGGTGGCAATGGCAGTGCAGAGATCGCTTGCTACAGGGCCAAACTTGTTTGTGCTGAGGATGACTCTCCAACCGTTTGCATCCAGACCTGAAGGGCCGGCTCCTCCTCGAGTCTTCAGTGCCTTTTTCCACACCATCTCTCCTGTTATTTTCTCGAACAGGACAGCATTTGGTGGGATATAGGCACCCTGGAGCCTGATGCCTTCATCTTCGCTTGCAGGGGGATGTTTCTCTTTCAATAGTCTTAATGTCTCTCTGTTTATTGGCATCACCCCACCGGAGGATTCCTGTGTGAGAGATCTTACCGCGAGAGACACTTTTCCCACACGCATTTTGTTTCCAAATTTTCTTGCCACGTCATCGGTGTTTTGCTTTCCGTCACCCGTAGATTTTAGTCTCTCCTGCAGTGTTCTTGCTTCACGTAGGAGATCATCTAGGGCCCCAGTCTGCCACATTGTCAATCTTCTCTTCATTGCTGCCACATTTTCTTTGTGCTTAGCCTTTGTGTGTGTCCTCTGACAAAATAGATGTGGTATTATTGCCAGTATTTGAAGAGCTAGGGGGGCGAGGAAGCGGTCCTGAGTGTAATCAGTCATGAAGCGAGTCATCTCCCGAATCATTTCTTTGGTGGCCGCACACTTGGGTGGTTCAAATAAGTTAGCGGGCGACCACTTGACAATTTCTGAGTAGGTTTCTTTGACCCATACGCCTGCATTTTCCATCGACATGCCATTCCACTGAGGCGGCTGTCTCTCATTCTCCTCGTGGACACCTGCTACTGAGGGAGCAGCATTTATTAGTACTACATTTTCGGGTTGAGTAGACTCACTGCTATCATTTCGGATATCATCTGGTAGTTGGGTCCCGGCGATATCCACTGTGGCCACCTGTGTCGGCTGCCTGCGACGTGGGTTCCGACACTGGTCTAGCTTCCTGCAATCCACACATGGTCGGTTGTTTCTCGCACAGACACAATTTGTGCAGTTTTGGTTCGGGCTAGCACAGACGCAGCAAAGAATGTTACCAGGCATAGTGAACAGCACCTTGGGCGCCGGTATCGTCCGCCTCCGAACATCTGATTTAGTCCCAGGCACAGGATTATACTGGTTCTTATGAGGGAAGGGCGGAGAGGTGACAAGCTGGACTGCTGTGTCCAGGTAACTAGGGGCATACGTGCGCGCGTGGGTGTGTAAGCTACCCCCTCTTATAGCGGCCATCCATACGTCAGAATGATACACTATTGACAAGAGTTTGTCACACCAAGCACTTGTTTATATATCCTTGGCACAGATAACCGCTATTTATATGGTCTCACTGGTGTAATATCAGTTATGTATACGCACTTGGTTCGTCCTGACCCTACATTAAGTGTCCGTTACTGTGGTGGGGGTGGGGGCGACCGCATGGGCAACACTCTCGGCCCCATAGGGGCGATAGTCTCGGGACCACCCCTGTCAAAGTAGGCCTAACGACACTGACCTTGGCGCCGAGCCTCCTCATTTTCCCACCATCCGACCCAGCACAGGTCACCACTCACTAGGAGAACGCCGGTGAACACACGGAATATTTACAATTTATGCCGAAAGGGATGAGAAGAAACCTTGGGTGGCAATGCTTTAGGTGACATCCGATATTCACGAACACATTGTCAAATTCCCGCTCCCACACAGCGAGTATGTCCCCACCAATAACACTTTAGACTACTACTACTACTACTACTACTACTACTACTACTACTACTTTTTTTTTTTTTTTTTTTTTTTTTTTTTTTTTTTTTTTTACTACGTGGCCTCCAGCCTCCCCCAATAGCCACACCTTCGCCACCATTTATTTACCTTAATATTAAATATCCTAATACATAAGAAGCTATCCTATCTGTGTTAAATTAGTTGAGCCGCAGATCCATGCGGCATTCAGTGACTGTAGCCTCATAGTCAATATCTGCAGCAGTTGTCGGAGTAGGGGCAGAAGCTCTCGTTCCCCTGAGGCAGAGCAAAGCCGACCGAAGGAGAGAGAAGGACAGTCGACATCTCATCCAGGCTGTGACATAACTTCTGGGCTGCTGCTTCTGTTCGGAGATCAGCTCCGCGAGTCTGGCGTAGAAACATCTTGCACTTGGGCCCATCCCACCAGAGGTTGTGAACACTAGAGGAGTGAAGCTGCCTTGATCGACGTTTTGAATTCTCTCCCCATATGCCCTTCTCTTGTCGTTCTCGTTCCTCCTATGTGCAGCATCGAGAGCTAGGTTACGGTGACAAGTGGCCATGGGATCAAAAATCCTGATGTCGAAGAAAGCTCGCTGACCCCGCGTCCAGAATCCTCGAGCACTGACGTCCACACGGGCTTCGTTAGATGTGTTTGAAGTCCTGTGTTGGAAGATCTCACCATCCAGTGGAAGGAGGGTCGGTTCTACCATGACGTCCCGGCAGATTTCCTTCAACATATTTGCTGTGAGATCCCTTACCTCGTCATGCCTCATGCATATGAAGCCCCCCTTCTTGCAGACCATGGCGTGATCGCCGTCGTAGGAAGAGCCACACACGCATTGGGAGGGCAAACCATCTACTGGCCAACCGTACCTTAGAGCAATGGCATCTGTAAATTCTTGTTTGTTAAGGCTGAAACCATTTGACCTTATCGGTAACGTAGTTAACCAGTTCGAGGCGCCCACCTCCTGCGCTATAGCTACTTTTTTTGTCAAATTTTCTGGAACCTGCAGCAATAGTTGCTGCAACATGTCATTTTGGCAGTGCTGCCGATCTGTTGTAATGGCCCTACGGATCTTATTTACTTCACTGGTGTCCACTTCCCCTGTTGCATTCTGGGCTATTATGTGGTCAGTGAGGGCTGCCGTGAGCTTAAGTGAATTTTGATGTTCAGTGTCAGCAATCTCCTCTGGATTAGTTAGTCCCATCCCTCCCAGTCTTGGTGGAAGTGCAAGAAGTGTTCTTTCTGCTGGGGTTAAGTCAGGGTGTTTCACTAGTATGGGAATGAACTTGACACTGATGGCTTCTTCCAGAGGGTGGATGAGGGGTCCGATCTCAGGGATGGTACGCATCAGGTAGTTCCAGCGATGCTTGACTCCATGGGTGAATGCTGCAAAGGCCGCATGTGGCTCTGTGTTAGCAATCTCAGATAGAGCTTGGATTTCGCTAACCCACTCATTCACCTTTCCAGCTACGTACTCGGTCTTGAAGTCCGTAGTGCCAATTACTGCGCCTAGATGTCTTTGGCCGTCCTTAGTTACTTTGACCTCACTTCCGCAAAAAACCTCCAAAGCCCGTTCATAATGTTCTGGCTTCACAATGAGGAAGGACTTGCTTGCGTTTGGGTGGTACCCTATTTGTGGACCTCGCGATGTTACCAGGTCCCACCACTTTTTGATGTCCTCCACTTTTCCTGCTCCTGTAAGGTCATCAGCATATGCCACTTGTTTGACCCCGGTTGTTTCAAATTTTATTTCTTGTTGGAGCACTGATAGGCCAATTGCATACATTGCCATTGCAACGGGGTCCCCCTGTGTTGTTCCCTCGGTCGACTGTAGGATGGTATCACCTCGTAGAGCCTTGTTGTTTACTAAGTAGAGGTCTGAAGGATTCCTATACGAATTTTCAACATACATCGCAAAGCTAGGACACTTGATCTTGATGTTGTGCAGTGCAGCCTTGCGGTTAAGTATGTTGAATGCGTTTGAAGCATCCACCAGGAGAACGGCCTCACAATCACGCTGCTCAAATATCAATCTCATGGCGTGAATGGCCGCCTCCCCACCAGCCTGGTGGCCAGCACACACTTGTAGGTTCCCTGCTGCTGCCCTGACATCATCCTTTACCACCTCCATTATACACTTTCCGATGATCCGCCTCAGCACTTCCCCCACCCCTATAGGTCTACATCCTGGTTTCTTTTCCAGAGGAATAAGGCGGCAGGCCGTCAGAGCCTGGAGGTGATGGCAGCAAGAGGATGCAAGCTTTCTTGCAAGGGTGGCAATGGCAGTGCAGAGATCGCTTGCTACAGGGCCAAACTTGTTTGTGCTGAGGATGACTCTCCAACCGTTTGCATCCAGACCTGAAGGGCCGGCTCCTCCTCGAGTCTTCAGTGCCTTTTTCCACACCATCTCTACTACTACTACTACTACTACTACTACTACTACTACTACTACTACTACTACTACTACTTTTTTTTTTTTTTTATTAACGTGGCCTCCAGCCTCCCCCAATAGCCACACCTTCGCCACCATTTATTTACCTTAATATTAAATATCCTAATACATAAGTAGCTATCCTATCTGTGTTAAATTAGTTGAGCCGCAGATCTATGCGGCATTCAGTGACTGTAGCCTCATAGTCAATATCTGCAGCAGTTGTCGGAGTTGGGGCAGAAGCTCTCGGTCCCCTGAGGCAGAGCAAAGCCGACCGAAGGAGAGAGAAAGACAGTCGACATCTCATCCAGGCTGTAACATAACTTTTGGGCTGCTGCTTCTGTTCGGAGATCAGCTCCGCGAGTCTGGCGTAGAAACATCTTGCACTTGGTCCCATTCCACCAGAGGTTGTGAACACTAGAGGAGTGAAGCTGCCGACACACACACACACACACACACACACACACACACACACACACACACACACACACACACACACACACACACATTACTCTTACTGTCTTCCTTACACATGTAAAAGAGAGATCGTCTCTATCATCAGTTATCCTAAATGATAGCAAGAATAATCAAGAATTATTCATAAGTTCCTCAGTAATACAGTCAGTCAATCAGTTCATCAGTTAATATGTCAATTAATCGCCAGTAAGTCATTCAGTTAATTAGTTCAACAGTTAGCCAAGATGGTAATTACAGAGTTTGCTCAATAAAATCAGTAGACATTATAGATATTAATTACCGTGTCGTGCCTGGCTTCCCATGACTACTGTATGTGCCTCAGAATCAAGAATACCGTCCTCATATCTGAGGATTGGCGACCACAGTCCTCCGCTCTAAACGTTCTCGGGCTCTTTTTGCAAAACCTACAAGGTTTTGTATCTCTCTGGGGACCCAGTTTTTAATTTCAGTCATCCATCCCAGTCTCTGCCTTCCCCTGGCCCTCTTACCCCAACTTTGCCCGTTTCTGTTATTAACCCCCATCCCTAATTAGATGACCAAAGTATTTGCTGGAAGCTGATCAACTCCACAAGCTTTATCATTTTTAATTTTGCTCAGAGTTGCCTCAACTTCTGTTTCCAGAATTGGTAGTTTGATCTTCACTTCCTTTCGCGTCTTGCCGCCACTCTATCCGTAATCTGCCCATATCTCATTTTCTTTTGCCTCCAAGAGGATCTTATTGTCTTTGCTTTTAATAGTCCCACCCCATTTATTTTCTTTCTTTCTGGTTTATTTTAATATTTCTGTACATTTCTCAATGATTATATATATTCTGTCATCATCCATTTCCTTGCATTTCCTTTATATATCATCTTCCTTGGCCTGTCTGCAGTTCTTTTGAATTTCTTTATTAATTTTTATGTCAGCCTGGCTTCGTTTTCTCCTATTTCTTCATCTGTCTATTTTCATTCAATTTTCAATTGTAATGCACTTACTGTAACTTTAGTCTCGTTCCTCCTATGTCCTAGAAGTTTTTCCGGTCTCTAACATAACTTCTTTGTAATAATTAAACTGTTGTCCTGGTCCTTGCTTACCAAAGTCACCCTCCAGCAATTATTAAAATCAATTTCGCTTTCAATTTCATATTCTATCCCTGTCCCTATTTTGACCCACAATCTGTCTCTGGATAAGTGTTGGTTCGGGTTATTGAATTTCTGAATTTTTTTTTAATTAAAATTAAACTTATTTGATTCCTGACAATGTTGTTTCCATTGTCTTTCGATGAGATTCACATATAGAAATGTCTCGGGTGTTGTTCAAACCATGTATTTGTAATTATCATCTTGATTTCCTTACAAAGTCAATTAATATTTCTCCTCTCTCATTTCTATTACTCGACTCCTGTGATCTTACTTTTGGTGATACCTTTCCTTTCCCAACGTGCGTTAAAATCATCAATTATAATCAGATATTCATTATACTTCACAGTGTATTTTGCTTTCTTTAAATCTTCTTAAAAAATAAGATTTCATCCTTACTATCATATGTTGGTGCATAAACCTGTATTATTACCAAGTCCATGGGTTTAGCATTAAATTTTACCAACAAAACTATCTGACACTGCCCAATATCCCTTTACACTACGACTCAATTTCTGGTTTTCACCACCTGAATATATAAAGTAAAAATCTTCACCGCTAATGCTATTTGAACCTGTCCATCTTACCCCAAAAAGGTTGCACTGCAACCTTTGCATTTCCCTATAAACATTTGCATACTTACCAGCCAGTGTTTAATGTCCAAGGCTTTGCTTTGCTCGGACAGTACAGTACTTGTTAGCTCCAGGTGGAATACTGCCCGCAAGCACGGGAAGCAATGCGGTAGCATCTTTAGGTGACGATGATCCAATAGGAACGCCCGAAAATCGTTCTTTGTGTCTGTCCATGGTTGTTCAAGGGCATGAGATGAAGTTAAGGAGAATGGATGACCCAAACCTTTTCTCACCAGAAGACTATTAAAGGGAATAGAAAAAGTTGGGTATAAAGGTGTGGGTGTAGAGGTCGCTCATACCTCCCTCTGGCATAGAACCTGTCCATCACCTGTGAAGAATTTGCGTGAATAGCGACGATCCACTTACAACCTCCTCATTTCAGGTTACAAGATGGAAACGTTTTACCCATCCCAGGTATTTAAAAGTGATTCGTTCGAGTCCCCACACCACGAAAAGGTGACGCAAATTCGGGCACTAGATGGAGTTGTATCTTGTGGAGGTCCTCAGAGTGCTGAACACTTTAACACATTAGGCACTTGTGGTTGGTGAAATAGCTGGTTTGATCCTCGTCTGTGATGGGAATGACCTACTGTGCTGTTGAAAAGCTAAAAGGATTTTTTTTGTCATTTGCTGAGTTTTACTATGTATAATAATAATATTAATAATAATAATAATAATAATAATAATAATAATAATAATAATAATAATAAAAGCAATTACTAATGTGTACAACTCAACACTATGAACGTGTTATGTCATGTACTGTACCAGATTATTACTGCTAGTTGTTTTTTAAACGCTTGAGTACGGTAGCTTAACCCACTCACTACACATTGGTACTCGAAGGAATAGGTTATTGTACTGAAGGGATCAGGTCATCATGGTCATTATATTCATGTGTTTAAACCCATCGTCCTCAGTGGGTTAATATGTCTTACACATCAGGTTGATTTTGTCTTATTGTTCAGGATGTTAAATTTTCAGTGCTTCTATCAAGCTGCTTTACAAGGGACGTCCAGCTGTTAAATGTCTCATCCATGTTAACAGTATTATTATTGTAAAGTTGAAGGCTGTAAGTTTCTGACTGAATGAACCCTTTCAATTTCAATTCCAAAGCTAAAGACCTGACTGGCGGACAATTTTATCTGAAGTTTCTGACTGAATAAAATGTTTTGACGTCAGTTTCAATTTCGAAACTGTATTGTCCAGTTGCGTGCCACGTTTCTGACATTTTATGTCTGGAGTACAGTATATCAATGTCAGATCAAACTGTAACGGGATCCAGTGTTCCTCATCCCCTGGTACAGTAGTTACGACTCATAAGTGAAGACTCAGCTGAAGTCAAGGTCGATATTCCTATGATATTTTATAAGCTGCGTTGACCAGCTCCATGTCTGTAATGAAGTTTAATAATATGAATATCAATCCACTGCTCCACACTATTCACTGTTATTGTGTCGTTGTATAATATTACTTCTAGTCTGTATAGAACATAGTGTATTTGCATATTTAGACGTGAAGTTATATATTGTGTACACAACCTTGAGATGAGAAGTGAGTGAGAAGCGTGTGCTGGGCATGGGCCGGGGTTGCACCTAGAAACGGGGGGTATGAGTCGAGTTGGGCACAGTAGAAAAGTCTTATCCATTCAGTTTGTCAGTTGATCAGTCTTTCAGTCGGGACAATCAATCACACATATGCACACTACTACCACCTGCTATACTACATACACACATGTGCATACTACTAACACCTGTTATACTAAAATAGACACACTACTAACACCTACTATACTAAAATAGACACATTACTAACACCTGTTATACTAACATAGACACACTACTAACACCTGTTATACTAACATAGACACACTATTAACACCTGTTATACTATCATGGACACTCTACTAACACCTGTTATACTAACATAGACACACTACTAACACCTGTTATTCTAACATTGACACACTACTAACACCTGCTATATACACAGGTATTCCGACCTTTGAACCCCAGCCATAGAGTAGACTGGCGAGTGTCGAGATATAAGGTTAAGTCTCTCTCTCTCTTTCTCTCTCTCTCTCTGGTGGACATTTAGTGTAACAGTGTCCATGGAGGAGGAGGGACGAGGGGTAAAGAAGGGAGGAGGGACGGATCTGGAATGATATTGTAGGGATAGGAGGCTGAAACAGTGTGTGTGATAATAATAATAATAATAATTAACGGCTTATTGAAAAAGTCGGCATCCCGAAGGCTGAAAATATACATTGGAAAAAAATTACTTATTACATACAAAGACATGGGGTGGATGGGTCGTTTAACAAAAGCTTTCATTACTGAAAGGAGAAGGAACATGAATAGAACATACAAATTATTCTAGTTTACAGTGTGTGTGTGTGTGTGTGAATCCAGGTGTGCGTATGCACGTTTAATAGTACATAGATATTACTATTTGTGTATTGGTGTCTATGTGCATGTATTTCATACATATACCTGTACACTTCTTTATATGGATGCACGGTACAATATATTTCCATCAGTATACACACAGGAGCAGGGAGCCTGGCGTCCAGTGAATTTTGGTCATAGTTGCGCTGGTTGTGGCGGCCGGGTGTTGCTGGGTATGGAACCGACGGGGCTTTGTTGTTATGGGGAGCACCATAGAGGAACGTATCTGTTGCGGCAGTGAGTGAGAGTGTGAAAGTCTACGAATAACGGGAAAATGTGTGCGTGTTATGTGTTGTCGATACTTGCTACTTTACTCTACGAGTCTACGGCTTGAAATAGCAAGTTTGTAGATATACATGTTACATGCTTATACAGAAAATGCATTTATTTGTATGCATGTATAAGGTTTACAATTATGACAAAAAGTTGGTAAGTGTTTTGTTGTTAAAATCAGAAATAGATCAGTTATTGAGACGTACTAACACTGTGAAGCTTAGCTCTTAAGAACAGGTAGAATAAATGCCCAGGTGGTGACAGCCTCATAAAAGTGGTATCTAACCCTACTACACTCTGTCCAGGGAGGCTGAAGTCCGGCCTATAAGTTGTGAGGAGGTGGTCGTATACACTGACCTCCTTGGTCCTGGGATACACACACACACTCTCTCTCTCTCTCTCTCTCTCTCTCTCTCTCTCTCTCTCTCTCTCTCTCTCTCTCTCTCTCTCTCTCTCTCTCTCTCTCTCAGAGAATTAACATATCTAAGTGGCTGCTGGTGTATGGTATGGTATTTGGGTAGCTTGGGCCTTTTTCTCTCCTTTCAAATCCCTCTCTTTCTCTCTCACACAAACGGCCACTAATCAGTACGATCACTGCTCTCTTTTGAAGGTCTGGCTCGTCCTCGCCTCTGACCACCGCGTCTTCTCCCCACGGTAACTCACATGCTAATACAAAACTCAACCCTAGTTCAGAAAATGCTCTCAGACTCATAATTACAGCAATAAGAGTACAGGTACCGGATCAGAGACATATACAGGTAGAGGTACAGGTACAAACACCTGGTGACGTTATCGGGAGTGTGAATGACGGAGGTAGGAATTTTTTAAATGTTGCTCAATTGGAGGTTAATGGTTTCTTCTTCACGAGAATAATATTTTACTTTTTTTATATAATTTATATAATCCGACCGGTTACATATATATATATATATATATATATATATATATATATATATATATATATATATATATGTAACCGGTCGGAATTTACTGGACTTTATTTTCTCACTTGACTTGGGGTTTATTAAAGATTATAAGATGGTAATGGCAGTGGAAGCGCCCCTTTGAGAAAAATCCCCAACCAGCACAAGAACACTTAAATCTACTAAACAAAATGAATTGTCCGTGACCCGTGGAAGGATAGCGTCTGTGACTGGGATGAATGAGACACACTGTAAAATTTAGACACTTATATTCCCTCCAACACTACAAACACAATCAAATAATGGTACACCAATATGCGCACCTCTTAACTTGAACTTAAAACACTACTCTGGGGAATAAAAGTTATACATGATATCGAAATTATTAGAGACTCAGGCAACAATAAATTTGAAGTATTAAGAAATGTTGCTTGCACACATGAAACAGGCCTTAAGGGCTTTCACAAAATAATATCAGTCATTTAGGAAATGGTATTAAAAATAAAAAATTAATAATTCCACCATGAATAGGCCTAAAGGGCACTCAATATAATTATGTTACCCCAACAGATGCACACTTCCTAACCTAACTTAACCACTACTCTGGGGAACAAAGGTTATACCTGAGATCAGAATTATGAAGAAAAATTAGATGCATTAAAGAATCAAATCACAGTATCACTCTGGTTCCACTTAGTGACACAAACATTCAAACAACAATACTATCAAAATTATTTAAGAAATATTAAACCACACACGTCAAGATAACATCAGTAACTGAGAAATGGTATTAACTACACACAAATATATTGTCCCTATTATTGGTTTGTTACTGGGTCCACCAATACCCGTGAACCATGCTCCACCCAACTCAACATACACCCGTAATAAGGGAGATAAAATGTTCCTCTAGGTATCTCCTAGAGTCCTAGACTCATGGTCTCAGTGTGTGACCATTAATTTACTCAGATAGCCTCAGTGTACTCCCAGTGCGTCCATGGGCAGGAAGAGAGAACGCCAGCAGGTGCCTATGGCCAGTAGGTAACACTTCTATCTGACCGACGACACGTGGTGTTGTGCACTCGAGTGGTAAGAACTGATCACCCACTGCTGATGCTGGTCCCGTGTCGTTTTAGTTGTCGGGAGCACTCGTTCACTCAAGAGATCCTTTGCTACCCCGCTAAACAGTGACAGACCTACACTGATCGGTCCAATGGCGACACTCCCCACCCTCAATCATCAACGGCAGTCTCAAACGGCAGTCAATATCTCGCAGTCAACTCCGGTCAACTCCAGTCAAGTGGGTTCTGACGGAAACCCTGAAATGAACTCACTGTTAGCTCTAGTTAACTTTACCACTGCCCTATCTAACCCTGTCTGAGATTGAATGAGACTTACTTGTTATACTGCAATAGCGCAGCACAGGTGACTAGGCCACGTGACTATTTCTGTGACGGACGCGCAGGGGACGTCTTGTATGTTTGACTGCTCCCCTCGACTGAGAGAGAGCCAGCGTCGCGTCCTCTCAAGGCGTTAGCTTAGGCCTACGTGAAATATTTTCCGCCTAACTAATAACTCCTTGGGACACCCGTAACATTATTCAGACTGATAAACGATCTATAATAATTTCAAATTCAATAATAGTCCCTTACTTCATGAATCGCATCATTATTAATTCGGTAAATTACATTTAATATCATATAGGCCTAGTTCCGCAATCTCTCTCTACGAGCAGGCAGCGCTCTTTTCCCTCCAGCGACCTTGAACGCTCAGTGTTGCCAATGGCGGGGCATTCGAAATTACTCTGAAATTTCTGAGTATTACATATATATATATATATATATATATATATATATATATATATATATATATATATATATATATATATATATATACTAGCAGAAACACCTCCCTCCGGAAGGCTCCACATTGTCTCACTGCAGTGCATTAGGGTAGACCACATTTTTGGTTTTGCCATTAGCAGCAAGTATGTACAGATTTTTGGCAGTTCCCACTCTGGAGCATCCAACATAGATCTGTCCATGAGAAAAGCAAGGAAACACCAGGTTTAGGCCAACCACCTTTAGGGACTGTCCCTGGCTTTTGTAGATGGTCATGGCAAAGCTCACTTTAACCCGGAACTGAAGTCGCTTGAACTCAAATGGCAGGTCAGTGGTGATGAGAGGTATCCTTGGTATAAACACGTCCTCTCCTTTAGCTTTTCCTGTCAGTATTGTAGCTTCCAGTACACGTGGCATCATGTTCTTCACCACCAGTCTTGTGCCATTGCAGAGCCTTGGTGGTTCAAGATTTCTTAAGAGCATTATAGAAGTTTCAATCTTGAAAGTTTGGTCGTGAGGAGGCATTCCAGAGGGCACCAAAGAATTAAGGAATTCTGCAGGGCACTGGACCGCATGGTCCTGGTCGATTACTATATCAACAGACTTGAATGAGGTCTCACTTCCTGGAAGCTGTCTGAGTAGAGTCATATTGATTTCAGCCACTGTTTCATTCTTTGGTGCCAGAATTGCGCTTTCA
The DNA here is from genome assembly GCA_958450375.1 of Homarus gammarus. Lineage (NCBI taxonomy): Eukaryota > Metazoa > Arthropoda > Malacostraca > Decapoda > Nephropidae > Homarus > Homarus gammarus. The sequence continues at coordinate 625,970 of CAUDMG010002729.1, read as the reverse complement.
CGCAGCCACTTGTGATCCTTGTAGTGGTGGATAATGTTTGGGTAGACCATGTTAGTGAGCTCAGTTGAGGACTTTACAACATTTCCACATGCTTGAGGAATGATTATTTATCCTTCCGAATCAACAGGGAAAGTTCCATTCCCAATCTGTAGTAGAAGGTTTGCAAACCGTCCAGCATCCTGACCTCCTTGTAGATGTACTCTCATGTTTGTGGATAGGGTGAGTGTCTGAACACTCCGCCAAAGGTATGATGCCTTGAGGCACGCATTCAGTTCATCAGCTGGAGTGCTTCGAGGAATGACAGGTAGGGTCTGGCGAAAGTCTCCAGCAATGACCATTGTAATGCCACCCATGAGATGGTCATTTTCTCGTATGTCTCTCAAGGTCCTGTCCAATGCTTCAAACGCTAACTTGTGAGACATAGTGCATTCATCCCAGACTATGAGGCTGCATTTTTCTAAGAGTTTTGCCTTTGCCGATCCTTTTTTGATGTTACACACTGGATTCTCATTGTAAGCGAGGTTGAGAGGCAGTTTAAAAGTTGAGTGTGCAGTACGTCCTCCTTCTAGTAGTGTTGCAGCAATGCCTGAGGATACCACAGCAAGAGCAATTTTCCCCTGATAACGTACTTTGGCCAACAGAAGGTTGATTAGGAATGTTTTTCCTGTCCCGCCAGGTGCATCAACAAAGATAACACCTCCCTGCTCCGCTTGTATCGCTTGCAAGATTTGTTCATAAGCATTTGCTTGATGAGGCACCAGGTGAGGCTCATTTTCTTTAAGAAAACTCACCAGAACTTCAACTGAGTAGTCTGTCTCTCTGAGCAACTCCCTGTTTGCAGCTACTGGTTCTTCTCGGTTTGGGGAAGGCAATCCAAAACCAGTCAGATTTTTTCCGCATAGCTCCATCACTTTGTCTTCCAGCATGATGAGAGCCTTGTTGAACATGTCATCCCTGAATTCAGTCTCTTGACCAGGATGTTTTCTTCTTGCTTGATGAAGCAGATCCTCTGAAAGACTTTCTTGGTGGTTTTTCCAGAGCTGGCTTGGGTTGGAAAGTCCACATGTAGCAATCATGATGGCCAACAGGTTCCTCATTCTCATTGGCGATTGAGTAGCTGCTGCCTCTTCTAATGTGTCATTCCAGTGACCATCATCTTCCAGTAGGCCAAGGAGATTGCCCGCTTCCTGATAGGTTCTGCAGACTTGTCCATTCACTGTCTTGAGTGCTGCATATGATGTTGGGGCACGGATGTGGTGCAAAAGTAGTCTCAAACAATAGCATTCAAAGTTGTTGGGGTGAACCGTGTAGACACGTCCCAAAGCATTGCCTGACTTTATCCCTGGATATCCTTCAACATCTTTTCCTTGAGCTCTTCCCTGGAACTTTTTCATTGAAGTCTGCCATATGTAGAACTTGGGTACGTCAACATACAGGAGTTTTTGAGCAAACTCATGTTCCTGTGAAAGCTTGAAGAATGCAGTGAGGGTCGTATCAGCAGGATTTGCCATTTGATTTTGGAGGGAGTCTTCTGTGAAGTATACTCTTTGTCCATTTTCCAGGTGAACCTCCTGATGAACTACTGTTGGATATCTTTCGTGTATGGGAAAATTATAAATTCTCCATAGGGCTTCATTGCTGCATATATAACGGCCCTGCAGAAACTGTGTCACCTCATCATGATCTCCATCCTTTTCCAATGCAAAGATCGCTTGGTCAGAGCCTTTGTGAACATATTTGCAGACATACTGATGGACTTGACTGAATTGCAGAACTCCACAATGATGTGCGCATTGAATGCTTTAGTCAAAAGAGGATTGTAGGGGACCACCCATTTGTTGTCTACTGTTATTTCACTGTCTGTTCCAGGTCGCAACACTGCTGTAAAACCTCCATCGCCTGGCGCTCTTCTCCTGTACTGAGGATAGCTATCTTCTCCACTCTGAGTATCCTTTCTCAGGTCTTTTGGGAAGTTTTTGTTGCAACGTCCGTCTTTCATGCATGGAGAGTGTCTGTTGAATGGTCCACATGGCCCATGAATCATTTGCTTCTTGATAATCTCATAGAGAACGGGATCTTCTTCTGGATCAGGAAACTCTGTTTGTATGCAGTTGTCAATCATGTTCGGTCGAAGTATCTCTTTCAGCCAGATCAAGACATGGGCATGTGGTAGACCTCGTTTCTGCCACTCAATGGAGTACATGTAGCACCGTGTATGGCCAAAGATTGATGCTTTTGTAAACAAGTCCATGAGTTTGATCACTTTCTGACGAAATACTCTCGCTATAATGTCATGCCGATCTTGTCATAATTTTAAATTTGTTGCCTGTTTCTTTGGCAATAATGCGGAATGGACCGGAAAAATTTACCCGAAAGCTTGGAATTCCTTTCAGGTTCTCGTACCATAACAGCATCTCCTACGTTTAACACGACAGGCTTAGCATGTTTATGTTGCTTGACCATCATTTCAGCGCGGGACGCTGCTAAATGTGATCGTACTTGGGTATGAATATCCGTAAAAACACGGATTTGTTTTGCCGCGAAATCATCCATATTAAAAACAGGGTTGGGCGTATCCGTAAGTACATCATAAGGTAGACGTTTATTTGTACCATAGACAATGTAGTAGGGTGATTTGCCCGTAGAGCTATTAATCGACCCATTAATAGACGCTGCAACCTGCGGTAACCAATCTTCCCATGTGTATTGCAAATCACTCACAATCGGGCGAAGTATCTCCAGGATCTTGCGATTGGTTCTCTCAACAAGGCCATTAGCCTGTGGATCATAAGCTGTCACAAAACTTTGCTTAATTACTTATTACGCACATATTTGCGCTACTAACTGATTCTTGAACTCTGTCTCATTGTCAGAGAGAAGAACTTTAGGCGTAGTATATGGACATATAAGATTCATCACTAATGCATAGGCCACCGAATCGGCCGTTTTATCTTTTAGTGGGACCAAGACCACGAATCTAGAAAAATGATCCACACACACTAAGACGTACGCTGATCCCTGATGACTCCTCGGGAGTTGTAACAAGTCAATAGCGACTGTGTCAAACGGACGGTCTGGTGTAGGATATTGTAGAATCGGAGCCGGTGATCCTGTAGAACCTTCATGTTGAGCACATGCCAAACATTTAGCAATGTGTAATTCTATGTCTTTCTTCATTGTGTTCCAGAAATACTTCTTTCTTAATTCCGCCTAGCATTTGTCACGACCCTGGTGACCTGCCTGTGTGACATCATGGAACAATGTTACAACCGTTTCACACAACGTGTCAGGTACGACTATTTGAGAAAATACCCTCTGGCGTCTTTTTCGACCTATGGAGTATGTTATGTCGTAATTCAAACAGACTGGAGTTTAACCTCCTCTCCCGATTCGAGAGCAAAAATGACTGCTGACCATAATGGGTCGCGTCGCTGCTCATCTTCCAGTTGCGAAAGAGTGAACGTTGATACAGGCATCACTGGTGCTATATTTCTTGTGAAAAGCGTCGGCGACAACATTCGCTCTTCCCGGTAAATACCTAAACTCGGGGTCAAATTCCTGAATTGTCAGATACCAGCGTGCTAATCTGCCTGATAAGTTTCTACCATGGAAGAGCTCAGTTACTGCCGCATGATCTGTAAAAACAGTTATCATATGTCCAAAGATAATGTCTTTAAATTTCTTAAGTGCCCACACAACGGCTAACGTTTCCAAATGCATTACCGAATAACGTGTTTCAGCACCAATAAGCTTACGGCTTGCAAAAGCTATCACTCTAAACTTTCCGCGCGTATCCTCTTGCATGAGTACAGCTCCGATTCCAAGTCCAGAAGCGTCAGTACAGAGGGCGAAAGGTTGAGTGTAGTCAGGGAATGCTAGAACAGGGGTATTGGTAAGCGCTATCTTCAATGCCGCAAAACTATTTTCTTGTTCAGCATCCCATATAAACATTGCATCTTTCTTTAGCAACCTTGTTAGGGGCGATGCTAATGTTGCATAGTTCTTGATAAAAGAACGATAATATCCAGATAAGCCAAGAAAACTACGCACATGATCAACTGAGGTAGGACGAGGGAACCGAGATACAGCTTTTACTTTATCATCTACTGTATGTATGCCCTCACCGTCAACTACATGACCAAGGAAATGGATTCTGGATTTTAGAAACTAGCATTTTGAGAGTTTAATTTTAAGACCTGCTGTGGAAAGTTTTTCCAACACTTCACGCAGTTTAATCAGATGGGAATCAACGTCCTTACTGACTACTATTAGATCATCCAAATAAGCGCAGACTGTGGTACCAATCAATCCGGCAAACAGGGTGTTGATCATTCTTTGAAATGTTAATGGGGCATTCCAGAGACCAAATGGCATCCGGAGGAACTCAAAGTGGCCCAGTGGCGTGCTAAACTCCGTGACCTCTCGTGATTTCTCATCGAGTGGTATCTGCCAATACCCACTAAGCAAATGTAAGTTGCTAAATACTGCATTATCCTTACCTAAGGACTGCAATATGTCACTCAAGACAGGCATAGGGTACCTATCTGGGATCGTTTTTTCATTAGCGCGCCTGAAATCAATAACAGAGCCCCATCCACCATCCTTTTTCGGGACGAGGAATAAGGGGCTATTAAAAGGGGACTTAGAATGTTTGTTAACATTCTCATCCAACATATCTTGCACCATATCTTGAACTACAGCGTGCTGGCTTTGAGGTAGTCTGTAAGCTGGCGCATAGATAGGATTTGTTCCCTCCTTTAACGCTATATGATAGGATGTTAAATCTGTCTGACCTAGCTTTTCCCATGGCAAGGCTACAATATTTCTGTAGTCAGCAAACAGCTCTAAAAGGCGTGTCTTGCCTTGAGGATGATCGATCACCTTAAAATGTGGCGCTATTTTATCTTTCCTCTCGTGCCTAGTCTGTTGGGATTGCGTAACAATACTACCAATTGGGAAGTTTGTAGGCTGTACTTCGACAGTGTTGTGATATACTAGAAAATCACACAAATAACATCCTTTCTTTAATATACGCTGAACGCCTGTTCTATTCAGAATTAGTACGTCTGTCAAACCACCAGGGAGTATCGTGCTTAATGTCGACTCGCACGACAACCCATTTACCTTGCACGTTTCCGGGAGACATACAACATTAGTGCCCGTGTACACGTCAGGTAATTCGACAGTTGCTTTTGTGAATTCCTCATTCTGGTAATGGAGAGTACTCTTCAAAACTGCAGGTACTATCTTCCAACTGTTGCTGCTATAATCACTCTAGGAAAGTGAGGGTGTGAAGTCTTGGTTTAGCTATGACACATTTTCCGCCTTCCTCTGAGTGGGAATGGTGGACAACACTTTCGACCTAGCGGTGAGCAAGGGTGTAGAATGACGCATAGCGCTGTAGGAAACACTTTTAAACGTAATAGTATTATTACGTGGATGAACATCCATTTTTTGAGTTCTAAGGGTTGGGAGACCAAGTAACCCGTCAGCTGGCAAATTAAACTGCTGAACCACATAAAAGTCCGCGTAGAAGGGAGCACCACGTCTTGAGAATCTGAGTGGTAACGTCACCATTCCGTTAATGCTCAACTGCGCGCCCGATACTCCTTCGAGATCAGCGTCGGTAGGTCTCCATTTGAAATCAAGGTGAGGGAGTTGAGGGAATTTACGTTGTACTTCCTGATAGGCTGTCAAGGCCAAAACATTCGCGCAAGCACCCGTATCTATATCAAGAGCCAATCTTGTACTATCCACTCTCACCGGCACTGACAACACTTCCACTTTGCTTAGCGCCGCTACTAACTAGGCTGCTATAGAAGTGTAGTGGGGAGATGCAGGAAACAATGTACCTATCCCTCTTCTTGTTGTGGCGGGCGCTGGTCTTCCCCCGACCTCTTGTCTTGGGAACGATTCTGTTTACGCTTCTGCGACACATGGGGATCACCAAAGTCTAAATTCCTGACCTTCAACACTAAGGCGCACTCTTATGTGTTGTGAGATGTTGTCTTGTGGAGTGCACATCACATGCGTGGTTTCTGGGTAGGTGAAGGTGTCGCCTTAACCGCCTACGTGTATGACCTTGACTGCTGCTTGGCACCTGTTGTCTCTTGTAATTTAACACCATTACCTTGCAGCTGGAAACAATCGTCAATCTTATTACAATGAGTACATCTTAGAGAACGGCGTTGCTTGAATGTCCGGTGTGGAGGTGCAATAGGAGCCAATGGTGTCGTTTGAGGTATCTGGGGTGGTGCCGTAGTGAGGGAGAGACGCGCCATCAAGGGTCCCGTAGCCGTGGGACACAGTTTGTTTGCGTAATCTGCCATATCAGTAGGTGGTACAAACTGAACCTCCTGTGCCCGGCTGTATAAAGGACGACGAACTACTAATCGGAAACTAATTAATTCTATCAGCGTTTCCACATTGGTCGCTGACATTTTATTATCCTGGTCGCACCAATCTGAATTCCTGAAGGTTGCTTCCATATCTTGGCGCACTTCCCCAGCAATATCCACTGCCACCACCGGTGTTTCAGCGTGAACCACTGGAGTACAACAATCCAGCCACCTGAAAATCCACTGCAATTGGCCCAACTGGGACGTGCCCCAAAAAATTGCAATGAGGGTGCGCTTGAATCTCTCATAGCTCGGGTCCGTTAAACCATACGCATTTAAATGATTTCCAGCATATGATCCCTGCGTAATGTGGGAATGCACAAATGCCTTTTTCTCTTCATCACTGGTAATTCTTGCAGTGTGCATGGTGTCTTCACATGCACAAATAAAATGCGTTACTCGAAAATCATCCTGACCCGTAAAATTACGAACGTAGTCGCCACGCTGCATTATATGAACAACATTATCGGGTTAATTGACATGGTAGCATTATTGGGTAGAGTGTTAGGGGAAGCCATTTTAGCGTTAGAAGTTCGTAAGCCAGTACGTTTTTACTCGTAACAGAAGGCTCAGTTAATGGGGGTGGTAATGATAAATCAACTGACACACTGTCACCCGGAACAGGGTTAGAAACTACCTGTGTAAGTCTTGGTGAGGTACTATGTTGACTCCCCGACTGTAAAACACGATGGTTTAAATCGTCAAACGATTCCTCAATTAACTGATTGTGTTTCCGGCTGAAGTCCAAACTCAATCTCTACAGTTGACACGTGACGTTTATCCTCTAATTATAAACCGTCAGCTAATAATTGTGCCAGATGAGCAATGTCTTCGGATTTATACATTGGAAACTTTGACAATTTATCCAATAAGTTTTAGTTAAGCCAGACAATAATTAATGGTAAAAGCAAAAACTTGCCTCTCATTTACAGGAAATTATAAAAATTATAGTTAAAATAATTAAAATATGAATGATTAAACAGATAAGAAATAACTACTGCAAATTATATTACGTCAGTATACATGAATACACGTAAGACACAGATTTCAATGACATACCCTATCCGATGACCTATCGTTGTGAAGTTATGTCTCGAACGTGTTAATGTGTGTATAAACTATGTGTACTTTTGAAATACCTAATACAGGAGTTATAGCGTCTGTATAGAAAACGCCATCCGTCCAGCTGTGGTGGAGTGAGTAGGCGGGGCCTCTTCAATGCACGCGCCTCCGGCTGGTTTCCCTGGCAACGAGAATGACGCGCTGCAATCACTTGACGTTGGGTGAGTCCACTTCACAATAGAGGAATACTTCCACAGGAGAACAAATGCCGCTGACCTTAGACAGAACAGGTTCCTTCTTCTGCTGATACAATGTCGCCTCTGCCATGTGCCCAACTTCTGTAGTCTCGTATATATGGAGAACTGTCTGATGACACCGGAAATACTGCAATCAACGCTCGCAAAACCACACAACCGTCCAGCTACTTATGAAATGTGACTTGTTAGCAAAGTTCATGAAACCATCTGCAATACTGTACTGTTGACCACACATTCGTTAATCGCCGACAGTATGCTTTCTTGTGTTGCCACCCGTGTTACTAACAGTGATTTCACCAGGCTGTATTATTTAATAACTCAGTTGCGGTTATTTTTTTTTAATAATTCTGCACCCTTTTCTTGGCTACAGAGTGAGAAACACTCACGAAATATCGTCTCAATACGGGATATATTCGCAACACTCGGATTCGTCATGTAACACGTCCCTGTTTTTTGTTTTCTCGTTTTCACGAAACATTGACGTCTTGGTATGTAGATTGATAAACATCCGTCACCACCACCAATGAACCGGTTGGTTAATTCCCAATTAACCACATTGGTTCACCTATATTATATTGGGCTTTAGTAACGAAACCCAATTGAAGTTTCTTGTTTTATTAGAAAAGTATTATGTTTATATAATTCCTGAGTGTAGATCAACCGTAAGTTCCACTATTTATGAGTGTGATGAGAAAGGGAAGGCGTTTATGTTTATAAACGTGAATCAACGTCCGTTCGATATTAGTTGGTGTGAGTGACTGACTAAAGGCGTCGCCTTGGTGCGAGCTTACATAGATGCTGACATATGGGCTTCTCCCTCTTGGGAAAGCTACCTTTCACGTGTTCAGTTCATGTCCTCATAGATAGTGGAAAATTACAGGGGCTGAATCTGAATATAAATCAGATGTAAATAACCTATTTATATAATACTTCTGTTGATGAGACAGGGGCCATTACATGTGTATTGTAACATGTTTTTGTGTTGTGTGTTCTAAGGAGTTGTGTATTCTGTGTTGCAAGGTGTTTATGTGTTGTTTGTTGTAAGGGGTTGTGTGTTGTACGGTATTTATGTGTTGTGTGTTGTTAGGTGTTTATGTGTTGTATGTTGTTAGGTGTTTATGTGTTATGTGTTGTAAAGTGTTGTGTGTTGTAAGGTATTGTGTGTTGTAAGGTGTTTATGTGTTGTGTGTTGTAAGTTGTTTATGTGATGTGTATTGTAAGGTGTGTTTGTGTTGTGTATTGTAAGTTGTTTATGTGTTGTGTGTTGTTTGGTGTATATGTGTTATGTGTTGTAAGGTGTTGTGTGTTGTTTTTTGTAAGGTGTTGTGTGTTGTAAGGTGTTGTGTGTTGTAAGGTGTTTATGTGTTGTGTGCTGTAAGGTGTTTTTGTGTTGTGTATTGTCAGGTGTTTATGCGTTGTGTGTTGTAAGGTGTTGTGTGTTGTATGGTGTTTATGTGTTGTTTGTTGGAAGGTGTTGTGTGTTGTAAGGTGTTGTGTGTTGTAAGGTGTTTATGTGTTGTTTGTTGTAAGGTGTTGTGTGTTGTAAGGTATTGTGTGTTGTAAGGTGTTTATGTGTTGTGTGTTGTATAGTGTTGTGTGTTGTATAGTGTTGTGTGTTGTAAGGTGTTGTGTGTTGTATGGTATTGTGTGTTGTAAGGTGTTTATGTGTTGTGTGTTGTATAGTGTTGTGTGTTGTAAGGTGTTGTGTGTTGTATGGTGTTGTGTGTTGTAAGGTGTTGTGTGTTGTAAGGTGTTTATGTGTTGTTTGTTGTAAGGTGTTGTGTGTTGTAAGGTGTTGTGTGTTGTATGGTGTTGTGTGCTGTAAGGTGTTGTGTGTTGTAAGGTGTTGTGTGTTGTAAGGTGTTGTGTGTTGTAAGGTGTTGTGTGTTGTAAGGTGTTTATGTGTTGTTTGTTGTAAGGTGTTGTGTGTTGTAAGGTGTTGTGTGTTGTGTGTTGTAAGGTGTTGTGTGTTGTATGGTGTTTATGTGTTGTTTGTTGGAAGGTGTTGTGTGTTGTGTATTGTAAGGTGTTGTTTGTTGTAAGGTGTTGTGTGTTGTAAGGTGTTGTGTGTTGTAAGGTGTTGTTTGTTGTAAGGTGTTGTGTGTTGTAAGGTGTTTATGTGTTGTAAGGTGTTGTGTGTTTTAAGGTGTTGTGTGTTGTATGGTATTGTGTGTTGTAAGGTGTTGTGTGTTGTAAGGTGTTAATGTGTTGTTTGTTGTAAGGTGTTGTGTGTTGTATGGTGTTGTGTGTTGTAAGGTGTTGTGTGTTGTAAGGTGTTGTGTGTTGTAAGGTGTTGTGTGTTTTAATGTTTTGTGTGTTGTAAGGTGTTGTGTGTTGTAAGGTGTTTATGTGTTGTTTGTTGTAAGGTGTTGTGTGTTGTAAGGTGTTGTGTGTTGTAAGGTGTTGTGTGTTGTAAGGTGTTGTGTGTTGTAAGGTGTTGTGTGTTGTAAGGTGTTGTGTGTTGTATGGTGTTTATGTGTTGTGTGTTGTAAGTTATTTATGTGTTGTGTGTTGCAAGGTATTTATGTGTTGGGTGTTGTAAAGTGTTGTGTGTTGTAAGGTATTTATATGTTGTGTGTTGTAAGGTGTTGTGTGTTGTATGGTGTGTTTGTGTTGTTTGTTGTAAGGTGTTGTGTGTTGTAAGGTATTTATGTGTTGTGTGTTGTAAGGTGTTGTGTGTTGTATGGTGTGTTTGTGTTGTTTGTTGTAAGGTGTTGTGTGTTGTAAGGTATTTATATGTTGTGTGTTGTAAGGTGTTGTGTGTTGTATGGTGTGTTTGTGTTGTTTGTTGTAAGGTGTTGCGTGTTGTAAGGTATTTATGTGTTGTGTGTTGTAAGGTATTTATGTGTTGAGTGTTGTAACTTGTAATTGATTATTTTATTTTGCCGCTTACAGCGGCTTGTTTATTGTGCACCCCACACTTATCCTGTGAATGGTAGCGCAAAAGAATTACAGAGCAGAGTTTACAACGGGTCAAAATAATAATCCCCCGTGGTCAGGATATTATGGCACTGAATGTTACACAGTATATCAATCACATTATTTCTTTAGTTCTATACATAAAGGGTAACTTATTTACAAATGCGTGAGTACAGGCGTGTGAGGCAGTATGTCTGGCCGCAGACTTTGTTATTCACATTTCCGTGAGACGTATTCAAGCATATTGTATATTTGGTTATATACATGAGAACTGATATATTTACTAAGTGCAAAAAAAGTGGATACAATCTTAATATGTCGGCTATCTTGCCATTAGAGATGAAGTGTTGTGCCATTTCACACACAGTGTGCTTGGACCTGTCCTAAAAGGTTCTATCTTCACACAGCCGAGGACGTAGTGTTCAAGTGTATGGCCATATGTCTGGCCACACACTTTACATTTAGTCTTGTTTACATCTGCTTGAGGAATATACTGCCTGAGGGACTTATATCCTAACCTTAATCTAGCGGTTACAACATTTTGTAATCTAGTGATCTAGTTACTTGCTCCATATACATGTTTCACTTGATACATCTCATCATGGTAAACTATGGATCGACTAGTGCCTGTTTGCATTTGTCTACTTGCGTCAAATTCATCAATAAGTTCTTTCGCAATTACAGTTTTAAGGATTCTTTTTGACAGACCCAAATTGTATTCAACAGTGTTTTTGTTAGACGCGAGTTTGGCGAGGGCATCAACTCTGTCATGTTTTATGAGGCCTATGTGAGAGGGGACCCACAACAGTTTGACCCTGACACCCCGGTCAACAAAGTACGCTTATTTATGTCTGGCTTCAGAGACAAGCGCGTGACAACTTGAGTTGAGGGTGTCAAGGGCAAGTAGTGAGGATAGAGAGTCAGTGATGATGAGACTATCAGTGACAGTGGATTCAATGAATTTAATAGCTGTGAGTATGGCAACTAATTCAGTTTGTAGAGTGGATGCCCAGTTGTTAATTCTAACTCCTCTCTCATTATTTTACTGTCAGTTTGAGTCTCAACAATAGCACTTCCAGCCCTCCCACAAGCGGTGTTAAGAGATCCATCAGTGTAGATGGTCTGTGTGATATTATCATCAGTCTGTTGAGTGTGTATGTGTTCAAGAGCTCTCACTTTGGAAGTGTGTTGGAGATAAGTACTTTATATAATTATTTTTTTAGGCGGATGTGTCGGTATTGTTATATCGAAGGGAACTGTCTGCCAGGGTGGCAGGAAGCGCTGGTGTGTCTCAACTTTGTACTGATGGTCCAGTCCAAACATCTTCATATGTGTAGCTGTAGTTTGGATCCATTTAGATTCACCATTCCCATAGTTCATACATTCTAGCAATTTTAAGGAAACATTGTTATCAGGATCACAACGCAGAAGCCTCAGGCCTATCATGAGGTTGACTTTAATTATTCTATCTTTGACACTGGGTATACCTAGTTCTTTCCACATATTAAGTACTTTAGTGCTCATGGGACATCCTTGGATAATTCTGAGGGCTTTATTTTGCATTTTCTTGAGTTTGTCAATGCTTTTCCTGTCACGAAGGATCAGGGCTGGTGCGTGGTAATCTATCAGAGATCTTATATAGCCTAGGTACATTGTTTTAACAATTCTAATATTAACACCATAATGTGGCCTGTACCCTGCCACACTTCTAAGAGGTCTCAGTCTGTCAGTACATTGGCGGGTTAGCTGTTGTATGGCAGGTAAGGTACAAAGATCGGAGACACAAAAATATTTAAAAGAAGAAACAGTCAATAATGTTGTTACCTATCTTGAAGTTGGCGGGGCCGCCTTTGCGGTTACCAGCTTGTTTGTTGAACACCTTAGTTTTCTCAGTGGAGATAATAAGACCGAGGTTCTCATAGGCTGCGTATACATGGTTCAGGGTGGTTTACATTACACGATGAGTTTTAGTATGTATAAGAATATCATCAGCATAGCTGATTGAGATATTGCCTGGGTTGTCTGGTATTAAATTTAATAATGCATTCATAAGAACATTGAACAAAGTGGGGCTAAGTACTCCACCTTGAGGGGTACCAAGTTGCATATCTTTGACTTAACTTTTGTAACCCTGAAACAGTGCAGCAGCTCTTCTGTTGGTTAGTTAACCACTTATCCAGTGCAACAGCCTACCTCCTATTTCCATATTGGATAGTTCGTACAATATCAGTTGTCTATTGGCAATTTCAAATGAAGCTTTGAGGTCAAGAAATGTGGTGTATCTGTGCCTTTCATCACCATGCACAGTTAGGAATGTGGTGATACAATTTTGTACACTTTTACCATGGATGAAGCCATTTATGTTAGGAGACATGTGTTCTCTGATTCTATATAAGTCTGCCAAGAACCATCCTCTCAAAGGTTTTACACAGGCAGCTGGTTAGTGATATGGGACGAAAAGCATCAGGCTGTCCTGGTTTCGGTATTGGTACAACAATACTGCTGGTCCATGATGTGGGTAGTTGGCCCTCGGCATGACTCATATTGTACAATACCAATAATGGATTGCCCGGCACACGCCTTTGTAGTATAACGATATTGTAGGTGACTCCGTCCTCTCCAGGGGAAGTAGACCTACCCCTGGCGAGGGCGGGGTCAAGCTCCCACTCAGTATATGGAACATCACACTCATCGTGCTGTTTGCCCAGCATAAAGTTAATAAGATTACTTCTCTCTTCAGACTTCGCATCAAGGAGTCCCCGAGTCCTAGCTGGTAACATGTCATAGCTCGACACATGAGTCCACTTTGTAATTAGCTCATTCGACTTTTGCAGGGGGTTTGGATGGCAGACGTGTCTACTGTTTTTACCTCTGATTGTGTTTATGTCTTTCCAGGCTTTGCTGAGGGATGTGTGTTGGTTCAGGCTGTTGGCATATGTCTCCCATGCATTTTGTCTGAGTTCGTTTACACGTTCCCTGGCAGCAGCATGGGAGGCTTGATACAATTGTAACATTTGAGGTGTTCTAATTTGTTTGTAACCCTTACCCACCCTCCTGACCCTAGCCCTGAGTTTTTGTTTTCAGTTTAGGGTCATCATAGCACTAGGGTGTGTCATACGGAGGCGAATTTTTTTTTTTTGAGTTTGAAAAATCGGCCCATGGTATTAATGATGTAGTTCTATGTGCAGAATCATGTGATATCTTTAGATTTGAAAAGTTTTCATTTTTTGCTAGGTAAATTTTAACTTGAAATCTTATGAAAATTCAGTATTCCCACCCTTTTACCAACACCACTAAATAGCTTATTTAAAGTAAAGTAAATGTATCAGGTTAATTTATTAGGATGAAAATGATCCAGAATAGTGAGACGAATGATCTTGACACATTTATTAAATTTAATATTCCTTTACAAAACAAAATCATCAAATACAAACACCGGTTTTACTACTACGACCCGGTGTTGCTGCACACCATAGAGAACATGTCTTTCTTGCTTCTGTTTCTACTCATCACCTCCCTGCTGACCACCTGAGCTCGGATGTAGCCTTCCCTCCTCTCCTGGCTGTACACGTGACTGCTGGCCTCGCTCAATTGCTGTACACAACGCTCTGGGGTTGTCCAGGAAAGCTCTGACTTGAACATTGGTAAGGCTGCAGGTAAGAGGGGGCTCACTGCCAGCCTGGATGTTATCCAGATCTATGAGATCAGTGAGGGTCTTGGCACCTAGATTGACTTCAGGAGTCTTCCTGACCCTGAAGGAATCGTCACCAACTGATTCGTCATGCCCAGATCCTCTCATAAGTCTCATATCCAAGATCTTTTTGACTGCCACTCTTCTCTCCTCCTCATCCTTACTGCAGAGCATTTTCTGCAGAACTGCCTCGGGATGAGCATACCAGGAAGATCTCCTCACAGTCTGCTCCACAATCTGAACAACCTTCCTTGGCTGACTCCTCAGGAGCTCAAGCTGGAAGAGAACATGCCTCGGACCTTCGGAGAACGATGACTTGACCTTGGTGTTGAACCAATTTGGCAAGTAGACACTCACGATGAATTGGACAATAAGCCTCAGGTTGTGAAGCTGGTTCCCTTTCAGTTTATGATGAGCGACCCAAATTCTGCAGAACCTGAGAGCCGTTGTGAGCCACCTAGAATGTGAGACTGGACCTATCTGCAGGTAAGCAAGTCTATCAGGCATGACCCCAGTTTTGATGGCACTGCAAATCATGTAACCATAGTACTGGTCAGGACTCAGGTCGTCAATGACAGTATGTGCAAGCTCAACGAGTGGAGGGCCAACTGTGATTTTTTCAAAGCTCGGATTTATTTCTAACTCAGTGGCAGAGTCCAGCATCTTGCCAAGAGGACCAGACCATCTGTTGTTTGAAAGAGTCTTGCCATCCAGCTCCTGGATCAGATGTCTGAGTGGCAACTCGTTGGTGTGGAGGTCACAAACAATCCAGACCAGCTTCCTCCCAATCTTCCGCTCTATCCACTGTATGACCCCCCCCCCCCCCTTGCCACCCTGTGTTCGTGTTGGTGCTGTCCCCTCCAATGGCCTGCAGGGTCTGGTCTACGTTCCTCTCTCTGAGCCAGTTCACAATGTTATCTGCCACTATCTCAGCTGGTTTCCTGATGTCATCTTTCTCTGAAGTGAAATGCCACAAATACTTCCCTCCTGGTTCACTGCAGCAGGAGTAGTGTTCCTCCTTCACCATGGCAGGGAACAACTTGTCAGAATCTCCAGCTTTCATGAACACTTTAGTGTCATCCCTTCTCCCACCAAAGAACAAACAATTGATTCCATTTTCTCTTATCCCCTTATCAAACTCCTCTTCTAGGTTACTGACAAGTTTCTCCTGAGCTCTCCTTACTTTGTTATGATCTATCACCAGGTGAACATCATCAGGTGTTATCAAACCACCGTCAATCCAGGCAGCTGTTGCTATCTCTGCAGTTTCTCTGAGACCAGTGTGGTGTCGCATGCTGGCCAGAGCTATGCTCGGGATATCTTTCCTATTTCGAATCTTATGCCTGGAAGGTTTGGGATCATTATTTTCTGGGTTTGGGACAAAGTCACCATTCTCCTGGTCAGCACTCGGATCAGCCATGGGGAAGTCATTAAACTCTGAATCAGCTTGACTCCAATCATCGGCCTTTTTTACCTCACCCTGGGCCTTCTCAAGTCTCTTTTCCTCGGCAACTCTTCTCCTCTTCTGTCTCTCTGTGGCAGCCTCCTGTCTCTTGGACTCCGGAATATCTTGGCTAGAAATCATGAGAGCCCCTATACTGCCAGTCTTCTCTCTCTGTGCTTTGACAAATGCCAGTTCGATCACAGGAATCTTCAGTTCACGCTTGCAAATACAGGAGATGTGGGCCTCGGATTTACAGTCACGATCGCATCCAAACTCAGGACAGAGAACAATTGGGCACTTGCAAGTAATTATGTCAAATAACTGGTCCAGTTGCTTGGCAAAGCTGTCCTTAACTGCAAGTTTTCCTCTCCCAAGAGAGATATCTCTTGCCTTTTCCCAACTGGCTAGCAGTCTCTCACTAATCTTCTTCTGACTTGTTATGACTGGAGGCTTGAACTGAGCGTTAGCCAGAGTGTACTGCGCCAAGACAGCTTTGGTCATATCACTGGCAATGTCTTTGTTTGTGTAAGTTCTTTGGTTCTTTTCACTGATTTGCCTGATTAAAACACCGTATCTCAAAGCATCTCTCAATGTAGGCAACTCCGACTTCAGGAGCTCTCTCCCAGACCCAAGATAGTGACTGAGATGGCTGGATTTTTGGTTCCTCGTCCTGACACAAGCAGCCATCGCAAATATTATCAACTTATAAGTGCATCAGAATCTGAAACAGAAAAAAATATTGTTAGTTGGGTTGTTAAAGAATGAAGTCAGAAAGCAATGTTCACTATTTAATTGTAATGCACTAATGCAGCTGTACGTTAGATTTTCGATAAATTTCACGCTAAAATTTACCTAGCAAAAGGTTGCAAAATATTGAAACTGAAATTATTTTCTGTTTATATACATTAAAATCTACCAAAAAAGTGATGGGCCATTAGTTTCAGCTGATCTTCCCTCCTATGACACACCCTATCATAGCACTGCTGTTGCCTGTTCCCATGATACTGACCACGTTTTCTCCTTTTTTTGGTGGAGGCATTGTTAGTGAAGTATGTATAAGTCATCATGGAAATTTTGGTATTTGTCAAGCTTGTAGTCCTTGTACCTGTCATGGATGAAGTCTATGAACTGGCTTTCATGTTCATGCTTGACTGTGAGTCTACGTCTGTTGAGTTTACCACCAGTGGGGGTGTCATTGGCTACATGTATACTAGCTTGGATTGGGCTGTGGTCAGACATAAGATCAGTGACAACATCAGAGCTATGAGTTGTGTATGATAGATTAAAGCCAATACATTTGTCTAGACCCCCGCCATAGATGTGTGCTGGTTCATTATTACCTATAATTTGAACATCTTCATATGCGCTAAGAAGTGAGATAAGTCTCCTACCATTGGTGTTAGTGGTGGGGTCACCTAATTTCTTGTGTCAAGTATTTAGGTCACCCATCAGGACAGTGGGCTCAGTGTGTAAAAAGTCTGGGAGATCTGTGTACTGAAGCTGATCTGAGGGAGCATAGGCGCTTAGCACGTTGAGTATGGAGTTACCCAGGTGGATAGTGATCCCATGGTACTGAAGGTTGGTAGTCTTTTTGGACACAAGAGGTGAATGCGGGAGTGACTTCTTAACATACATCAAACATGTGTGAGTAGAACTAGGATCATAATGCACATATTTGGGCAGACTGGGTGGGGGCTTACCATTAGGTGTGAGACACTCCTGCAGACACACAATATCGATGTCCTCAGTCACAACTTTGTGGTGTAGGTCAGGGTATCGTTTTCTAAGGGATGAGATGTTCCAACTCATCACCTTCACCGCTCTGTATCTTTGCCTGGTATTAACACTGGCCATTATGAACTATATTTGGAAAGAAGCAAAAGGCACTGTAGGATACTGTTTTTTTCTACGCTGCCTGTCCTTTCGGCAGGCAGTAGGCTAGTTAACCTTTTTGAAACATTTCTGGAGCATGTACGGCTCAACAATTGTTGTATTTCAGTGGTAGACAACAACACACTTTGGTTACACTCGACATCATCACCATTTTCTGTTTGTGTTTGTTCATCTTCACTGACCATGTCCACAGAGGCATCAGTAGAACTGTTACCAGTATCACTATTTTCCTCTGCGTGGACACTCGTTCCTGGTGGGTCTTGAGTTTCCACATCTGGTATTGACATCTAAATGTCTTCAGTTTGACTGTAATCTTTCCATAGCTGCTGCACTGTGTTGGTTGTGTTCTTTTTCTGTAGTGTATCGCAGAGGCTCTTTAACATATCAGTTGGAGCTGTAAATTGAGCTTTGAGTTCTTTAATTTCATTTTTCAAATCATTGATCTCTTCACTTTGTGCGTGTTCACGGGGTGTGTTGGCAGCTACCTGTTGTGTCGGTACGTCTGTGTTGCCCCATACTGATCTTTCGTTGACTGCTGGTGGTGATCCTGGAGCTTTGGTGGGGAGGGTGGGCCAGGGGTTGGCCGTAGGGAGTACCCTAGCAGCAGTAGTGTTTCGTGAGACCTGCCTGGGTGGCGGGTCTGGGCGCTGAAGGGGCGTAAGAGCTCTAGGACAGTCAGGGTGCCATACAGGAACTCCAACTGTTTTGCAGTTAATACACTTCTTTTGAATGACACCCCCTTGAGCAACTGTATCTCTGCAAGCCTGTGTTGCATGTTGTCTTGAGCAGAGACCACACCACGGCTTAGTAGAGGGGCATAATCGGTCCACATGGCTCCAGTGTTGAAAATTGTAACACCTTCGGGTAGGGGGATGGTAGAGAGTTACCTTTAGAGTCCGATAGGCACCACGGACTCGAATGGTCTTGGGTGAGTCCCCCGAGCCATCCCAGTCTGCAATAACTGCGTTCTTGCCCATGAGTCGCTTCGTCCTTCTGATGGCGGGATGAGCTTTTTGTAGTGTAGGGGTCTGGTACTGGTCGAGCCCTATGATTAAGATGGTTTTCTTGCTCGATGGTTGGGATGATTGTTCCATGGTTATTCCCCTTATGCTACTGTTGAAGAGATCCTGTATGACTGCTGGGTCGCTTCTAATCAGAACATGATCTTGTGTACCGACTCTGAACTGAAACTCAGCGTCTGGGTGTTTATCTTCCGCATCGTCTAGCCATCGATACTTGACTTCAGGTGATGTACCTACAGGGAAGTTTAATCTTACTCTCATAGGGGGTTGAGGTTGTAGTTGATGGTCTCTTAGTTTTTCTGCCTTTTCGGCCTTCCGCTTGTTCATGGACTGAACTAGTTGAAAGCCATCCTCTCTATTGGTGTCAAGGTCAACACCATCGTCACCTGGCTCACTCAGTGCATCAGGAGAGTTAGAGCGAGTAGCTGGGTCTCCAGTCAACTCAGACATGGTGGTGTTACAGGACTTGACCTATATGCGTACGTCAGAGGGCCAAGGACTGCTTGGCAGTCCTAGGAAGTCATCGGTGGTTGGGAGGCGTAACCCTCTTACAGGACAAGAGAAACTGGTGTCTACAGCGTATCAGCGGTGTGAGGGGAGGCCGTGAACGGGCCTCCCAGGAGCGGAGGGAGTGTGGTGTCAGAGGGACCAAGGTAGCAGGAGTATTCTCAGTTTATAAACACTTTTATTACCCTTCAATTGTTCTTAATGGTATCTCTGTTTTTCTGGTTAGATACGATATCAAAGTCAATTTCAGTTTCAAAAGAACTATCCAGCCTGGCACCATATGAGGACGGGGGTTTGTTTACACAAACCCTCACCACATGGCTGAGCGTGACCACAAGGGTAGCAGGCCTGCCTCGCAGGCACCTACACACACCATAGTGCTCAACCCACACGTTATTTCACTTGTTACACAGGCAACAGATTTGCGGTTGTTGACCTATCGGTTAAGGTAATCCTCTAAGTGATAGTGTTAGGAAGAGCACCTGATGTTCAGTAACACCCTGTGAGAATCCTGCTCCTCAAATCCCAGTGTGTACCACCGTAATCTTAAAAAAGATTACTGGTGGTCCACACGCACACAGCCCAACCCACACACACGCTGAGGGGAAACGTGAGTGTTTTTAGGTGTTGTGTGTTGTAAGGTATTGTGTATTGTAAGGACTGGTGACCCAAGAGGACACGTGAATAAGGAGAGCTAGTGAGTGACCAGAACTACTGGTAGTTACTGACCCAGGAAGGCAGGTAGTAATTGACCCAGGAAGGTCGGTACTAAGTGACGCAACGAAGACAATTAGTGAGTGACCCAGGAAGGCAGGTAGTAAGTGACCCAGGAAGACAGGTAGTGAGTGACCCAGGAAGACAGGTAGTGACTGACCCAGAAAGACAGGTAGTAAGTGACCCATGAAGGCAGGTATTGAGTGACCCAGGAAGAGAGGTAGTGAATGACCCAGGAAGACAAGTAGTAAGTGACTCAGGAAGGCAGGTAGTAAGTGACTAAGAAAGACAGGTAGTGAGTGACCCAGGAAGACAGGTAGTGAGTGACCCAGGAAGACAGGTAGTGAGTGACCCAGGAAGGTAGGTAGTAAGTGACTAAGGAAGACAGGTCGGGAGTGACCAGAACTGCAGGTAGTAGGTGACCCAGGAAGCCAGGTAGTAAGTGACCCATGAAGACAGGTAGTGAGTGACCAGGGAGAAAGGTAGTGAGTGAGCAGGGAGACAGATAGTGAGTGACCGGGGAGACAGGCAGTGAGTGACCAGGGAGAAAGGTAGTGAGTGACCAGGGAGACAGGTAGTGAGTTACCAGGGAGACAGGTAGTGAGTGAGCATGAATACATGTAGTGAGTGACCAGGAAGACAGGTAGTGGACAGAGTGAGTGCTCCAAGAGCCAGGAAGACCCCCGTGGCACCCGAGAGTTAAGCAGGGTTCTCAGCCACGAATAAATTTCATCCTTCGTTAGGATTAAGAGGCAGTTATCACGGAAGAGGTGAGAACCAGCTGCTAGCAATAATAAACACAGGAGATAACACGGAGATAACAGTGCTTTACCTCTGTCTCTTAGCCCTTCAAGCTCTCACGGTAATCTACCTGGATGATTACTTTCTGTACACTAAGCTCTCTCTCTCTCTCTCTCTCTCTCTCTCTCTCTCTCTCTCTCTCTCTCTCTCTCTCCTTATTTGCATCCTTCTTAACCTCTCTCCCACACTACCCTCATCCACCCCTCCGCGCCAAACCCCATCCTACATCATCCTCCCTGCCACACCACTCTGCCACATCCCATCCTACATCATACTTCTCCCACACTACCCTGCCACACTCCTACATCATCCTCCCTCCCACACCACCCTGCCACACACCATCCTACACCACACACCATCCTACACCACACACCATCCTACACCACACCCCACTGCCACATCCTACCCCACACTTCTTCCCTCCTCTCCTCAACACACTTCTCCCCTCCCCTCCACACCCTCCCCTCCCTCTCATCAAAATGGGCCACCTGCACCAGTCTGGTCTCCTCAACATGCACTCCACATTAGACCTCTCTCGAAAATGGACCAATATTTCGTAGGCTGCAGTAGAGCTCATGACGCTAGTGGGGGTGAGGGAGAATGGTGAAGCGCGCGACGTGTAGAGGTTAGGGGATAGTGGGTGGGAGGAATAGAGGTTAGAAGGAGGTTCTTAAGTGAAATGTCCTGGTTCTCGGGGTCCGTGAGGGAGGAATGGGACTCTTAATACGGTGTGTCTCATATCTTGCCTCACTCCTCACTCCTCTACTTGGCTTATCTCATGATAGACGGTGTACTTAATAACATGTATGTATGTATGCATGTATGTATGTATGTATGTATGAGCATTAGTACACACACACACACACACACACACACACACTACTATTACTACTACTTTGCTGTCACTCGGAATCAAGTATGACGATCATCCAACTATGAGACAATGATATGAGTTATTAAGGATGTCACCTTCGTTGGTGAGTTTTTAGGTGACTAAAGAGGCCGATACGGGACCAGCACGTCTTTCACAGATGTTGCACATGTGGATGGCGCCATCTAGTGCTGGAGGGGCGGCGGTAGCTTCTTCCTGGCGTTGCCTGCCTCAGTTTGCAGTCGGGCTAATTCGAAAGTATTGATACCTTGTGTGGTGCTCCTCCAAGCATTACGGTGTGGAGTAATCGTTTTCCAGGTGAGGGGGCATTTTTTCAGGTTTGTCTTAAGTCTATCCTTATTCCTTTTCAGTTGCCCGCTCACGCTGGGCTACCTCTTTCTTCTAGCAGAAGGTATCATTTTTGGTCCAAGACTAAGGGTTGTTCTGCCAGTTTGTTTAAGCTGCACGTTTATCATCCACGAGTACATTGATTTCCAGTTTATATTCATCAAATCAGCCCTTGTGTATTTTTTCGATCTAACCAAGGGTCTCTCTGCAGGTTTTTGTCATGACCGAGAATACCCCATTCGGCACTGGGATTTAGGTCATTCGTTATGAGGTTGTTTATTAGCCCATGTTCGAGCTGCTCTCTGTAATCATGTGCTACCGCTGGATCCTCCAAACGATTAGTATTAAAACCTCTTCTGGAGGCTTGTTGCCTTCGCCATTTTGGGGCGACGCGAAGTGAGAGCTTAGCTCTGACGAGCCGATGATCAGTGGTCTGAGCCACGCATTGCTCGGGTGATGAGGACATATCGGCGATCTCTTTCTCTGACAATGATGTAGTCAATGAAATGCCAGTGTTTGGTTCATGGGTGTTGCCACGAACCCTTGAACTTGTCGCCCTGCCTGAACAAGGTTATCGTTATAATGAGGTTGTGTGCAGCACACTTGCTGAGGAGGAGTAGGCCATTGGGATTACAATTGCTTCGTCCATTCCTCCCTATGGTTCCCTGCCAAATGTCATCATCTCTTCCAACTCTGGCATTGAAGTCACCAAGGAGCACAACCTTATCTTCTCTGGGGATAGAGGTTAGCACTCTGTTGAGGTCGGTGTTAAAGGCCTCCTTGATGTCATCCTCTACATCCAGTGTTGCGGCGTATGCACTTATGAAAAAGGCGTGACATGAGTGATTCAGTGGGACTCGGAGCGTATGAGGCACTCGCTGATACCAACAGGCATTTCAGTTACCCTTTGTAGGATGCATTGGCGGATGGCAAAGCCAACTCCATAAATGCGGTTTCTCTCTTCAGCAGGCTTACCCTACCAGAAGAAGGTATGGCCAGACCCCCGGTGTGTGAGTTGACCCTCATCTGGGAGCAAGGATTCACTAATGGCTGCTATGTCGATGTTATACATAGCCAAATCTTTTGACACAAGGGCGGTTCTTCTTTCAGGATGCTCTTTCGTGCCAGTATCCAGGAGTATCCTGACATTCTACACACTACTACTACTGACTACTTTGCTGTCACTCGGAATCGAGTATGACAATCGTCCAGCTATGATACAATGATAGGAGTTATTAAGGATGTCACCTAGGTTGGTGAGTTCTGAGGTGACGAATGAGGCCGATATGGGACCGGTAGGGTCGATCACAGAAGTTGCACATGTGGGGGATACATCTAGTGCGGGAGGTCCAGCTAACTCGAAATTATGACACCTTCTTGTGTAGTGCTCCTCCAAGCGTGATAGTGTGGAGTAATCGTCTCCCAGGTGAAAGGGTTGATTTTGCACTTTTTTCAGGTTTATCTTAAGACTATCCTTATACCTTTTCAGTTGCCCGCCTGCATTACATTTACTATTCGTTATGTGATTGTAAAGTAGCTGCTATGGCAGTCTACTGTTATTCTATGCGAGTAACATAGTCAGTCCAGCATAGTTGTTCATGGATTATGGTACCTTAGATGCTTCTACAGTGGTGTCAGAAGGAATACTGGCATTTGTTCTTTTGTCTTCCCAGCGAACTCGGAGGATGGAACGTAGACTACATTGGTGAAAGTTTTCAAGTGCCTTGATGTGCATCCTGTATGTGACCCAAGTCTCTCTGCCATTTAGGAAGGTGGGGAGGACCACTGCTCAATGTATGTGTAACTTTGTAGACAATTTCAGCTCCCTACAGCTGAAGACACGATTTCAGAGTCTGACAAAGGCTTGAGATGCACATCTGATCCGATGCTGAATGTCTTCATCGATGTCCGCAGTGGTGAACAGGTGGGAGCCGAGATAACGTAAGTGGGTAACATTAAAGAGGGTAGTACCGTTAAGCTGGATGGGTGGTGGAGGTGTAGCTGAACCAGGGGCAGGCTGAAAGAGAATCTGAGGCTTACGTACATTCACCTCAAGGCCGAAGTGTACATACGCATCAGTGTTGGTGTTCAGAATATCCCGTACGTCGCGTTTAGTGTGAGCGACAAGGGTGAGGTCGTTTGCATACTGAATTTCAGTAATGGAAGCTGCCGACACCTTTGTTCCTGTTAAATTGGCGCTGGCACGAGTAAGGAAGGCAGCCAAGAAAATGGAAAAGAGACTTGGTGCCAGTACACACCCTTGTTTAACCCCCGTTTGGACGAGGAAGAACTCAGACTGGGTGCCATTGTACAGGACCCTGCCTTTCATGCCATCATGGAGTTGCCTCACAATTGCGATGAATATTGATGGGCAGCCAAAGCGGCTGAGGGTCCACCAGACGTCTTCCCTGTTGACCGAGTCGAAGGCCTTGGTTAAGTCGATGTAAGCCATGTACAGGTCACAATGTTGTTATCTGCACTTTTCCTGTATCTGACGGTCAGCAAAGATCATGTCAGTAGTGCCACGTGATGGTCTAAAGCAACATTGAGATTCTGGGAGGAAGTTTTTTGCTTCAGGAAGAAGTTTTTTTACGAGGACTCGGGCGATAATCTTGCCAGCTACTTACAGCAGTGAAATCCCGCGGTAGTTGTCACAGTCTGACCGGTCTCCCTTGTTCATATGAATATTGATGATGGAGGCATCTTTAAGAGCTTGGGGGATTTCCTCCTTTTCCCAAATATCCTGCAGGAGAGAGTGGAGACGGCTGGTAAGCAGAGGTCCTCCTGCTTTGTACACCTCAGCTGGGATTCCATCAGGTCCTGAGGCTTTGTTGTTTTTCATCTGTTTGATGACACTAGCTACCTCATCTAGGGATGGAGATTAGTTGAAGTGAGTCACCTCTGGATGCTGAGGGACCTGCTTGGTAGTTAGGATATTCACATCGGTGTTTAAGTTGAGCAGTGAATGGTAGTGCTCTTTCCAGCGCTGAAGGAAATCTTCATCGTCTTTAATTATGGAGTTACCATCGGATGAACGTAGGAGGCAGCTCCATGAGTGATTGGCCCATAAAATGTTTTAGTGGGATTGAAAAATTTGCTCATCTTTTGCTGATTTGCAAATATTTGTGTATCACATGCTTTATTTTTAAACCAGTCATTCTTTAGATTGCAAATTTCCTTCTGGGCCGCCGCTTTCTTCTTGCGGAAGGTATTACCTTTGATCCCAGACTGAGGGTTGTTCTGCCAGTCAGTTAAAGCAGCACATTTATCATCAACGAGTACATTGATTTCCGGTGTTTTTCATCAAACCAGTCCTGGTGTATTCATTTGATCTGGCCGAGGGTATCCCTACAGGTTTTTGTCATGACAGTGCCTAGAATATAGCATTTGGCACTGGGAGTTGGGTTGTTTGTTGTCAGGTTGTTTATCATTCCATATTCGAGCTGCTCTCTGAAGGCATGTGCTGCTGCTGGATCCTCCAGACACTTAGTGTTAAAACCTCTTCTGGAGGCTTGCTGTCCTCGCCATTTTGGGGCGTCGTGAAGTGAGAACTTGAATCTGACAAGCCGATGATCAGTGTCGAAGTGTTCTGAGCCACCCATGGCACGGGTGATGAGGACATCTCGACGATCTCTTTCTCTGACGATGCTATAGTCAATGAGATGCCAGTGTTTGGATCATGGGTGTTGCTACGAACCCTTGAGCTTGTCTGTCGGTCTAAACAAGATATTGGTGATAGTGAGGTTGTGTACAGTACACTTGCTGAAGAGGAGCAGGAGGAGTAGGCCGTTGGGATTACACTTGCCTAGTCCATTTCTCCCTGTAGTTCCCTGCCAAATGTTAGCATCTCTGCCAACTCTGGCATTGAAGTCACAAAGGAGCACAACCTAATTCTCTCTTGAAATAGAGGTTAGCACTCTGTCGAGGTCAGCATAAAAAGCCTCCTTGATGCCTTCTTCTGCATCCAGTATTGGGGCGTATGCTCTGATGAAAAAGGCATGACGTGGTTGATTCAGTGGGATTCGGAGCATCATGAGGCGCTCGTTGATCCCTATAAGCCAGCGATTTTCAACCAATGTGCTGCGGCACATTAGTGTGCCGCGTGAGTTTAAATAGCATTTGGAAAACATTTAAAAAATAGCATTTGGATACGTTTTGACATTACTGGTACTTATATGGAGCTCATTAAACTCCTTTTTTTCAATGATGCAATAAATAAACAAATGTGTTGCTTATTAAAAGCCCAAATGGCAGTTTTAAATTTCTTAATTCCGTAGTGTAGATCCGCTGATCAAATCTATCCTTAAATACTGATGGTGTGACTCGACCATTTTAGTGTCTGGCTCACTGTGCCGTGAGATGAAAAAGGTTGAAAATCACTGCTATAGTTATTTCAGTTAGCCCCCTCGATCAAATTCACTGTGGAATTAGAGCATGACTGTAAATTGCCATTCCTAGACTGTCTGATCCACAGAATAGGTAACACCTTTAAGTTCAGTATTTATAGGAAACCTACTAATGTGTGTTCATACATTCATTATTATTCTGCCCACCATAATAGAGTCAGTATTTTCATCAATGTTTTTACGTGCTTTGAGAATTTGCAGCCCGGAATACATTGATGAGGAATACAAATATATCTCTAATATTAGCTTGAACCTTAAGTACCCTAGATCTTTTATAGACAAATGCCTTAACATTACTAAGAAATCTTTTTATAGAACCGATCCCAAGCCCACTCATGTTCATAAGAATCTCTTAATATTACCATTTCACAACAAAATTCTCTCAAATTCCTTTACAACTTAAAACCTGGAACGTCAATGTGGCATTTAAAAACTCATGCACTGCTAAACAAATGTTAATCAAGAACTCCCCCACCAATACAGGCGGCTGCATTTATAAGGTTCCTTGCAAGGAATGAATATGTTTTACTTCGGCCAGACAAATAAAGATCTCGTAACTAGACTTAAACAACATAAATATAGTGTTAGGACAGGCCAGGAATCTAATGCTCTGTTTGTTCATTTGAGGGATAATAAGCATTGCATTGACTGGGATAATGCCTCCTCAATATTACCTTGTAATTTAATTGACAGTAGGAACATTATAGAATCCACTCTCATTAAACGTACCTAATCCGTCAACATGAATTTGAGTAATGGTATGTACAAACTGGATAATTTCATAATTAAGAAGATTTGTAACCAGGTGAGAACGTTGGGTCATCTTACCCTCTGACCTGACTACCGACTGCTGCTACAGACTGCTGCAGTGCTTTTGAAGATCAATAGGGTCACTGCCTAGTGACCGGACCATTGTGGACTTGATCTCACCCTCCTCTACTGCATATATATATGCCTTTCTATGTATTTATCCTTAGTCTGTACTCACCCCTGAAGATGTGAATGACACGACAGCGCTTGAGAACTTCGTGTTTTCTTTTTTCATTTTGGTTATCATATACCTGGATCACTCGCACCTACAGTGATTTACTTGCATATATATACATATATATTTCAATATTCCATATAGCACGCGGACTTCAACGTATAATCAACAACCTCACCAGCCAGGACTCGAACCCTCCACCTTATGCGTGTGACCAGGGATTGCTACCAACAGCGCCACAAGGATCCTCGTGTTTCGATGCTGGATTTTGTAAAATGCTACTCCGACCACATAAGTGGCATGGGCAATCCCCAATTGGAGGTTCACGGCTCCATAAGCACGATGAACAGGCTTTGTGTGAAATATAACAAAGTCTAGGATTGCTTTGTGTGTCCTTGTGGCGCGGTTGGTAGCAATCCCTGGTCACACGCATAAGGTCGAGGGTTCGAGTCCTGGCTGGTGAGGTTGTTGATTATATATATATATATATATATATATATGTATATATATATATATATATATATATATATATATATATGGGCGGGGAAGCTGCATGGCTAATTCTAATTCTTGTATGTCCTCCTCGACGAGTTACTGTTGTTCCTCATCCTCCTGCTGCTGCCTCAAGGTGTACTGTACACACGTGTTTGTCAATGACCCTGCCACTGCTATTTCGTCCTTCCCTGCCTGCTTGCTTGTTTGATTTTCCTCCCTGCTTGCCCATCTCCCTTCCCTCCCTGTTTGCTTGTTTGCCTGTTTTTGCTCCTTGCTTGTTTGTTTGTTTTACTCTTTGTTTGCCCACCTCCCCTCCTTGTTTGTTTGCTTGTTTTCCTCCCTGCTTGCTCACCTCCCTTCCCTCCCTCCCTACTTCCTTCTCTCCTCTGAACCTAACCTAACCAAACTTGCCCTCTAAGCTAAAACCTAACCCACCCCTAACAGAACTTGCCCCCCCCCCCTAAAAGTGTCCTTGAGGTACTGTAGGTTAGGTTAGGTTAGGTTCCGGAGTCCAGATATTAGAAAACATCACCTCATTAAATATTTTCCTCCTCACATAACATTCAGGCCTTATAAAGGTCGCCACACACACACACACACACACCTGCCATAACTTCACATCATTACCATCTCCAGCTGTAACAACACGCTATCCTTTACCAGTGCTTGTATACCTGCAGTGTATTCTTATCTATCTATCTATCTATCTATCTATCTGTCTATGTCCCCACCCAACCCATCTATCTATTTAACATTCTCACTACCACCCCCTACCACCACTACCACCCCCTACCTATCACCCCCTACCACCATCACCACTCCTTAACACTACAACCATGAACATACGTCACCAACACACCACCTTCGTTATTACCACAGTGCCCCACCTCACTACTACCCCTTTCTCCACCACTACCCTCTCTCTCCACCACTACCGTCTCTCTCCACCACTACCCTTTTTCTCCACCACTACCCTTTCCCTCCACCACTACCCCTTCCCTCCATCACTACCCTCTCTTTCTACCACTACCTTTTTTCTCCACCACTACTACCTCTCTCCACCAATACCACTTCTCCACGATCAACACCACACCGTCCTTCACCACTACCACCACCCATTCTCACCCATTCTTACAACCACACCCCTTTCCCCATCACCAAACGCATCCGCACACACACACACACACACACACACACACACACACACACACACCTACCTGCAGTATGGAGGAACCAGCTGTGCCACTCTCTTATTCAACACCTTACTTGATATTCCTTCCCTACCTGTCCTGCTACTCCCTCCACACCTCCCTACCTTCCCTAAAACACTCCACCATGACAGACAATGTCCAGAAGCCCTCAATGAAACTATTCCTTCTTGCCATTATCTGCCATCTTCCCTGTCTGCCATCGTCTGTCATTCTTCCTCCTCTGCCATCGTCTGCCATCCTTCCTGTCTGCCACTCCTGTCAGCCACTCCTCCTGTCTGCCATCCTTTGCCTTCCTTTCTCCCTGCCATCCTTCCTTCCGGCCATCCTACCTCCATACTATCCCTCATCCCTGCTATCCATCCTCTAGCCATCATGTGGACCCCAGACGTGACTGACAAACTTCTACACAAGGTCATACAGGATGATGTGATGACCACTAGTGTATAATTGTTTTCTCGTAGGGGAAGTTTTTTAGGGTTGAAATATGTTTTTTTATACATTTGTGGTTGGACAAAGAGGGCGTATGAATTCGAAGAGGTGGGAGAGGGTCTGTAGTTGAATAAGGTGTTTTTGTACTTTAAGAGGGGGTTTTGTGGATGGATGAGGGGTTTTTCGCACTTAAATAGAGGAAGAGTTTTATTGGTTGGTTGAATAAGAGGTTAGGGGCAAGGAGGGGTGAAGTCTTTAAGGGTGAATAAAAGGTGCGTACTTTATCTACCGTAAGATAATTTTAAGGAAAGGATAAAGGAACTTCACAAATAATTTACTGAAGCTGTTTCGTACTTACCGATCCTCAAGTTAAAGTTCCTTCCAAACACACACACTCTCTCTCTCTCTCTCAAACTCTGTAACCTCCCTTAAGACGAGCGAGGGTGGGTGTGGTAGCGAGGTCAGGACTACGACCTTGGGCCCTCATAATCTAGTATAGAGGCCGCGTCTTCTCCAGCCCCCGCCTGCAAGCATTAACTAACCACGGCTCAACTGCCAATTGAATACCACTCCCCCGTCTCTCTCTCTTTCTTTCTCTCTTTCTCTCTCTGTATCATTGCTCTGAGAGTCAGTCGAGTGGATCATTGGCAATGCGTCTTTGCATAAAATACTGCACACCTGGATGTGTACATTGGCCAGGTGTGTAAATTACCAAGAGTGTATATTACCAGGTCTGTACGCTGGCTAAATACTAAATATGCACTATGTACAGAGCCCTGGGAATGTACACACAGTATGGTAAATGTACACAGCCCAGAAAGTGTACACAAGCTGGGGTGTACACAGGTGGTAAGGGACATGTAGCTGCCAGACCCCAATGTTCGTGTATCCACTGTACTGTATACGGTCACTTGTTATCTTATGTCAATAACTTATTTGTCCTATGTGAGTAAAATGTTGTACTTTGTTGTACTTGCGTCTCAATGTTTTTAACTTATGTTGTGATGCTTTGGCATACATCCTGTACACACACACACACACACACACACACACTCTCTCTCTCTCTTTCTCTCTCTGGCTAGGTAAATCCTTGAGCAAGATGACCTACTTAACCCCTTGTAGAACATATCATCATCATCATCATGGAAATAGGTAATTGTTCTCAAAGAATTATTATTATTATTATTATTATTATTATTATTATTATTATTATTATTATTATTATTATTATTATTTTTATTTTTATTATTATTATTATTATTATTACTATTATTATTATTATTATTATTATTATTGTTATTATTATTATTATTAGTAGTAGTAGTAGTGGTAGTATTATTATTATTATTATTATTATTATTATTATCATTATTATTATTATTATTATTATTATTATTATTATTATTATTATTACTTACGTAACGTATATATATATATTTTTTTTTTTTTGTTTCAGGTAAGTTGGCACCTGTAAGGACTGTCACCACAAGTCACAGACAGGTAACACACGTACAGGTATTGTAATTACCCATTCTCCTAGCTACCTGTTTACCCAGTTGTAGTGAGCTGTTTATGCAAGCTGTTCAGATTCCCAATTTTTACCCAGAAAGCTGTCCTCTAATTAACTCTTGTAATAAGCTGTAAATGGTAGTTGTTTTAATTCCACATTTTTTCCAGCGTTATTTCTTAATTAATTGTTGTCATGTTAAAAGCTATTCAGATTATTTTTTTTATTAAAAAACATATTTTCAAATAGTTTTTGTAGTAAGCTGTTAATGTTAGCCTTTTAGTTACCTGGTTTCCCCCAAAACTATTCCTTATTTCACTATTTACATGGGATGTTTGTGCTAACTTTTAATTACTTTTTTCCAGGAAGTTATTCTGAAGTTAGCTTTTGTAGTAAGCTATTTCTGTTAGCTGTTTAAAGTATCTTCGCTTTTTTAGTAATCTGTCCATGTTAGCTTATAAGAATATATTTAATCAAAAAGCTGTTCCCTAGTTAGCTGTTTAACTGTTCCCTAGTTATCTGTTCAATAAACTATCTCCACTAACCCCTTCACTACGGGAGCGCCACTTTTAATATTTTACTTGTCTAACGCCAGATGATTTTGTACAGCACAGAGAGACCACTGAACACAAGGAGCAAGGAGTCAAGTTAGCTTTACAGTATATATTATCTTTTCCAACGAGCCGTTTCTGTCTACTGTCATTAAGAGCTGTTTCTGTTAGCTGTGGATGGATAAAGGCTAGCTACAGGGGGGGAGGAGGTTCAGTGGAAGTTTAGAGAGGAGATGGAAGGGAATTTTAGTGGGAGGGGATAGATGCCGTGGCTTAACACAGCTTGCGTGGTGTGGGGTTGTAGGTTTGAGGCAGCAGCAACTTGCCTGGAAGGGGCGGGGAGGGGGCAGGATCATGAGTCAGGTGAACGTCAGGTTCTTGGTCGGCTTGATTGGGTGTGGTGTTTTCTTGGTGTTGTTTGCTGGTTGTGGGGGGGCCTTGTTAGCTTGAAATTGACGATCTTCTTTTTCTCCTCTTTTTGCTCTCTTGGACCGTCCATTCGCTAGTGTCTAGGTCCTGTTGTTTTTTGTGTCCTGGTTGCTCGTGGATGTGAAGGAAGTCGGAGGAGGTGATCGTGATTAGGTGTCCTGCCCCTGGGGTCTCGCTGTCTTCTTGTCTCTTAATAAGTGTGTCTTTTCTTGGGCTTTCTTTTCTTGAGTTTTCTTTTCTTCTTGTTTCTTGGTTTCTCGTTTTTTCTTGTCTTGGGCGTGTACTGCAAGGAGGGCCTTCTTGTAACTCAGTTTCTTGTCGAGTCGAACCTTGGCTATCCTGCATTCCTCCTTCCATTTGGGGCAGGCCCGGTCGGCAGAGTGTGGGCCGCCGCAGGCAGCGCAATTTTCCTCGGCGTTGGGACAGGTGTAGCCGGAGGTACCACACAGGGAGCATACATCCTCCTGCGCCTTGCACTTGTTGACGATGTGTCCGTAGTTCTGGCATTTGAAGCAACGCTTGGGTCGGCAGTAGGGCGTGACTTGGACGGTTTCCCAGGCCAGCTGGACTTCCTGGGGCAGAGTTTCGTGGTGTCCGACCAGAGCCGTAGTTTCGGACAGTTTCTTGACACAGTGGAACTGATTCAGAAGTAGTTTGTCAATCTCGTCTCGGTTCAGGAGTTCAATTTCGGCGTGGGAGATCACCCCCAGCTTCAGGTTGTTGTACTGGTGGAATGTTGGTCTAACTGGGATGCCGTTGATGGCGGTGTACTCCGACAGTTGTGCGGGTTGGCTTTAGCTGTTTCTCAACCTTTTATTGCGTGTTTTTTTTATTTTTTTTTTACGGTATTAGCCCACCAGGGCACAGGTCAATGACCCACATCAGGGCCTCGGGGTGAAAAGATATTAATAATAATAATAATAATAATAATAATAATAATAATAATAATAATAATAATGATGATGATGATGATGATGATAAAAAACCATATATAAATACACAAAAAAAGATCATTGGTGAGAAACGGTATATGTATGTTGTTTTGTCAAAGTAAGAGAAACAATTGAAACCCTGCAATTGTGTGTAAATGAGGCAGAAAGGCAGATGAGCAACTTGGGACTTAGTCACAATTTTTGTGATGGCATATGGCAGCAGGGTCTACCATTAGACAACACATTATGCTTCCAATATCTTCCCAGGCGGCAGTACCTCTATGTTTGATAGCTGCCTACTACCTGCTACCTGGTGGTTCCTTTTAGCTGTTTTTATTTAAACTGTTCAAGAATTAGCTGTTGTTTTAGGATCAACTGTCTCACTAGCCTCACATACAGTAACCATTTCGCTTTTATAGTTTGTGACAATAGCATGAACATCCTCGTTAAACTACCTTACCTGACATGGTCCTTCTTAGGACACACCCTCTATATCGGTATTGCTAATACGTAATGAAGGTGATAAATTCAAGTATATTTCTGTAAACTGAGTACATACAGTAGGCGGCAGGATCTCGGAACAGTTTAAAATCCCATACTCACTTATAAACAATACATACATGAGGAATGGAAGTACTATATTACTGTATGCACATATGTATGTTCATACAATCACTACCACCCTCACCACCTCCACAACTACCACCTTCACCACCCCCAGCTTCACCACCACCACCACCACTCTCACCCTCAC
The DNA here is from genome assembly GCA_958450375.1 of Homarus gammarus. Classification (NCBI taxonomy): domain Eukaryota; kingdom Metazoa; phylum Arthropoda; class Malacostraca; order Decapoda; family Nephropidae; genus Homarus; species Homarus gammarus. The sequence goes on along the minus strand of CAUDMG010002729.1, from coordinate 592,344 downwards.
CACTACCACCACTACCACCTTTACTCTCACCACGGCCACCACCGCCACCACCGGCACCCCCCTCACCACCACCACCATCACCATCTCCACCACTACCACCTTCACCACCCTCACCCTAACCACGTCCACCACCTTCACCACCATCACCACCACCACCCTCACCTCCTCCAACTTTACTCTCACCGCCGCCGCCCTCACCACCTCCACTACCACCGCCACCACCCTCACCACCACCACAAACTTCACCACCGCCATCACCACCACCGCCACCACCACCACCATCCTAACCATCACCATCACCACCTTCACCACCATCACCTATACCTCCACCGCCACAACTGTAACTATCACCATCACCACTACCACCACCCTAACCATCACCATCACCATCACCACCACCACCACCACCACCACCACCCTTACCATCACCACCACCACCACCACCACCACCCTTACCATCACCACCACCACCACCCTAACCATCACTACCACCACCACCACCTTCACCATCATCACCATCTATACCACCACCACCACCACCACCACAACCCTCAGCCTCACCACCACCACCACCACCTCGCTCACCCTCACCACCACCACCTCGCTCACCCTCACCACCACCACCACCCGCAACCTCGTCACCAGCAACCTCGACCTCACCACCACTACACTACCACCTCCCTCACCACCACCACCACTAAACCACCACTATACAGTGCCACTACTACTTTGCTGTCACTCCGAATCGAGTCTGACTATCATCCAGCTATGATACAATGATATGAGTTATTAGGGATGTCACCTTCGTTGGTGAGTTCTAAGGTGACTAAAGAGGTCGATACGGGACCGGCAGGGTCGTCCACCGATGTTGCACATGTGGAGGGCTACATTTACTGCTTGGGGGGGGGGGGGGGGCGGCAGCGTCTTTCCGGCGTTGGTGCTTGTTTGCCACGTTTTGCAGTCGGGCCAACTCGAAAGTATTGACACCTTCTTGTGTGGTGCTCCTCCAAGAGTTACAGTGTGGAGTAATCGTCTCCCAGGTGAGGGGGTCGATTTGGCACTTTTTCAGGTTTGTCTTAAGACTATCCTTATACATTTTCAGTTGCCCGCCGGCGTTACGTTTACTATTCGATAGGTGACTGTAAAGTCACCTAATGCTGCAGCTTCGTTTTCAATATATTACAATTTAATCCAGTAAGAAACCAGGTGGTGGTGATAAAGAAAACACACAGGGATATATTGACTCATTAGACACATCGTCACGGATAAGGTATTTGAAGAAATTGAAACTTGTTGGCAATGACGACCCGTACAGAATTCACAAATGAAGCGAACATTGATAGTATAACTTACATAATTGATAGAAAAAGTGCTTATACACTTGATGTGCTCAGGGCATGCAAGTCATTAGATGCCTACATTTTTTTCGTTTGTAGATGGGTTAAAGAAGTAAAGTGTATCAAATTTGGTGATTATATTGTGGTGTCCGGCAGAGTTCGCCATTCCCAGAGTATGAATGCCACACCATTGCAGCATCCATGTTTAATTGTCAAGGCAAGTGGGGAAGTACACGTACAATGTGCCCAGTGTGTAATTGTATGGCCGGTCTAGAAGCCTGTAGTCAAGTTAGCGCTTTACTATTTTCTTTAGAAGCTACCACCAAACTGCGGGATTCACAGACTGTCGCACATGCCAAGGCATATTGGATGCACCATCTTATGTACAAAAGGTAGGGGGAAAGTCTCTTTAAGACATTAATTTTATATCAGCAAAATCCAAGAAGAAGAAACTTGATGAGTCCCTAATTTCCAGTGCTACATATACCAGCACAGGATAAATTTTTATTGATAGAATTTACATCTCCTGTGCTGAATACTGACTTTGCATTGCATAAATTTAAACATGTAGCTGTCATTCAATTTGATGAACATAAATGGACTCAGATCATTAGGTAGAAGAATTTATACATTTATGAGAGCATTTATAAATATTTTCATAAAACTGCCATGTCACACATATGCATGCATACCCACACATGGACGTACAGTAATGTACATGTAACCTAGGCCTATACATTGAGGTACCAGCATAAATATTAAACGCCTATAGTATACTGTGAAGTGAGTCTGTGATACAGTATTATTAATGGACAATTATTTGTAGAAGAAAATGTTGTTGATATGATATTAACTTAAATACATTACTCTATTCATTATGCCTACCTTCAATGAAATGGTCGGAACAAACTTTGGAATGTTTGGAAGGCAACCACCCTCTTTTGTTTAGCATAGAAATTCACAAATTCCTCCTCTTTGGAGACAATTCCTGTGTTTTATCTCCTTGATTATAAATGACAGCAGGAATAGTGTGGAATGATCGTGTCTTGTCTTTCTTCTTTGATGTATTGTGGCATCCGACAACAACACATGAATTCACCATTATCTAGAACTTTACATTTACAAAGTAAGCGTGTTTGTTTATGTTAGCGATCACTTTAGTGTCCATACCTACAAGATGGAGGACCGCGCAAAGGATTATGGGAGTTGTGACGGCAATGCACACTAAGAATCTAAATGTAATTAAAGTGACCAGATAAAGATTTGTGGATTTAAGGTGTAATGGGTGTTAGCAGAGAAGAGCAGAAATGATGTGCGCTGAGTTATGGGATTCTTAAAGGGGGGAGCTAGTTTGTGTGAGTAATTACGGAAAATGTCAGAAAATTATGGTTTGTCTGTCAGAAACAACAATAAGATATTTTGTTAAAGGAAAAAACAGTATACGGCTGTGGGAGTGAAACGTCAACACTAACAGGACTGCTGTCGTCTGAACTTCTGATGTAACAGTAAGTCACGAAGAAAATTAATAATAACGTAATGGGCAATGACGTTCTGATATACAATAAAGCTTTTTTCTTTGCCGTTTATCCTAGCCGATAAAATGAAAATTTCCTGTACAAGAGAAGATCATACACAACTCGTAGCTCTGATCTTAGGTCTAATCACAAACCAATCCAAGCAAGTATACATGTAGCCAATGCCATCCCCTCTAGTGATAAACATAATAGACGTAGACTCACAGTCCAGCAAAAACATGAAAGCAGTCTACGAACTGGTACAAAAATAACAAGCCACCCTGGCGGACAGTTCCCTTTGATATCACAATACCCACATACCTGCCTAAACGACTAATTAACCAAACAGTAATACAATTGAGAAAGGAGTTAGACTTAATAACTGGGCATCGACTCTACAAACTGAATTAGTTGCCATACTCACAGTCATTAGATTTGTTGAAACCACTGTCACTGACAGTCTCATCATCACTGACTCTCTATCCTCACTACTTTCCCTTGACAACCTCAACTCATGTCACGCGCTTACCTCTGAAGCCAGACACAAACATGTGTACCTTGTTGACCGGGTTGTCAAGATCAAACTGTTGTGTGTATCCTCTCTCACATAGGCCTCAGAGAGCATGACAGAGTTGATGCCCTCGCCAAACTCGCGTTTAACAAAGGCACTGTTGAATACAATCTGGGTCTGTCAAGAAGAACCCTTAAAACAGTAATCAGGAAAGAACTTGTGGATGAATTTGAAGCAAGCATACAGTGCAAACAGGAAATAATCAATCTTTTGTTTACCATTTTTTCTTTTTTACGGGGAAGAACCCATCCGGGCACAGGTCATCAACCCACAATGGGACCTAGGGGCGAAAAGATAAGAGTAAAAGGAAATTAAAACTAGAAAAGAAAAAGGCCATATTTATCTTCAGCACGAATATGGCGGAAAACTAGCTTTTTAAAGTGAGACAGATTGTATGAGTATGGAAACACAGAAGAAGGCAGAGCATTCCACAGTTTGGCTGTGTGAGGGAAGAAGGGTGTACTGTACTATAACGGGAAATTCTAGTGTGACCGACAGCCACAGAGAAACTGTGGGCACCGCGGGCAAGACGTGTGTTTTGAGCCCACGGCCTTGTCGGCGATACACAGGATGCCAAATTCACCGAACATTACCCGTTAAAGTACCTGTAAAAGAGAGAGAGAGAGAGAGAGTGAAGCAACATTGAGGGAAAAAGAAAGGGAAGTAAGATTGTCAACTAAAGAGGGAAAGTTAATCAGACGAAATGCTGTTGATTCCACCCTCTCTAATAGTTGGACAGAAGAAGAGCCACCCCAGATATGAGAGCAGTACTCCAAGTTAGGCTTCCATGACATATTAGAGGAAATGGTGAGGCCTAGCATATCTATTTTAGAATTTGGCAGAATGATTGCGTCCTGAAATGTGATTGGTGGGAGATCATCTAATTTGGAAAGTTTAAATAGTAAATACTGAGTTTTATAACTATTGAATTTAACCAAGTTTCTACCTCCCCATTCGGAAATACTGCACAGATCCACATTGATAGATAAAATGATATCAACTCTAGAAACAGATCTAGTTTGAGAATTAGGGGGAAGGGAAAAATGTGAAGAAGAGTGAAGAGTAGAATCATCAGCATGAGAATGGATAGAATTAGTCATAGTGTGAAGTAAATCATTGATACAAAGAAGGAAGAGAGGAGGCGAAAGAACAGAACCCTGGTGGGACACCACCATTGGTAGAGAAAGAGCGAGAGGTCGATCCCTCGACAACAACTGCCATGGATCGGTTCTCAAGGAAGCTAGAAATTTGAGAGCAAAGTAGGGGAGAGAAACCATAAAAGGGAAGTTTAGAAGGCAAAGACTTGTGCCATTCCCTGTCAAATGCTTTGGAGATGTCGAGAGCCACGTCGAAACTTTCCCCATAATCCCAAAGAGAGGATGACCAAAGATGGGTGCAGTAGGAGAGCAGATCACCAGTAGATCTAGCCTGGCGAAAGCCATAATGGTGATCCGGCAAAAGAGAAAAGTGCTCAAGGTGACGGAAAAAATGAGACTTTAAAATAGTTTAAAAAATCTCAGAGAGGGACGAAGTTAGGGCACTGGGGCGATAGCTATAGGGATTAGAATGATCACCCTTGTTCGGGATGGGCTGAACCAAGGCATGCTTCCAAGAAGAAGGAAAAGTTTAGGTTTTGAGGCCAAGGCGAAAGAGGCGAGCAATCACAGTGGCTAGAATTTCAGCACACTCCCTCGGAACACGCAGGGGTATTGCGTCCGCTCCATGCGCCTAACTCACATCCAACCTGGATAACACACTAGCAACCCTACGAGTGGAGATTAAAGGAAATTGCATTTGTTCAGTAGGAGGAGCAGGGGTAGGAGGGATAGAGTTGGTCTAAGGTGATGTTAGAGGAGAGTGAGGTGCCAAAGAGCTTGGGTTTATCAAAGGGAGAGTTGGCTATAGAGTTATCAGGTCGGAAGTGGGGAGGAAAAGAGGGAATGCAGAAGTTATTACAGATGTTTTTGGTTTAGGACCAGTAGCATTTACTAGAAGAAGAGTTAGTCAAGACAGCGGTCTTTCTTTTTTATAAAATTCCGCTTGGCCCCACGAAGAATAGCCTTACAGCGATTCCTAGAAGTAATGAAAGAGGAGTTGGGTAATAGGAGATAGTTTTATGACTTGATACGCCCTATCTCTCTCCCTACATGCAAGAGAACAGGAGCGATCAAACCATGATTGTAAAGTGAAAGTTTTGGTAGAAGCTGGGATAAATGCACTCATACCACCCTGTATAACCCCAGCAATTCTGTCAGCACATACCGAGGCGTCCCTGGTGGAAAAGCAAAATTCATCCCAAGGAAAGTCGAAGAAGAATTCTCGCAAGGATTCCCAGTTTGCCTTCCGATAGTGCCATAGTTGGCATTTAGAGTGGGATGGGGGAGGTGGTCGCGTCCTGTTTGATTTAATGGAAAAAAGATTGTGATGAGAAGACCCTAAGGGGGCAGAAATTGAGTATGAATAGTGTGAGGGGTTAGAGGTAAAACAAATCCTCATGAATGTTAGTAAGTGGATCGTGTCGATCAGGAACAAGTATAGGGTTTTTAATTTTATGTTCTAGATCATTAAATAAGGAAAAGTAGAGTGCCTCAGCTCCACCTGGGTCATCCCTAGGTAGAGGATCTCGGTGTTGGGGTGTGTGGATTGCAACGAGTCATGGCAAGAACTGAGATAGTGAAAGAGTTCGAAATAGTTGGTAGAGTTGGGAGAACAGTATAGGAAACAAAGAAAAATAGTCGTAGTTGGTAGAGATATTTTGAGCCAGGTGTACGTGTGTTGCAGTAGGCGCATACACCTCCCTTAGAACGGAAAGAGGTATAATGGTTTTTGTTTAAGACTTGAAAGGGTTTGGGTAAAGCTGCTCTGGTCAGTTGAAGTTCAGATATTAGTTAGAGGTCAAAGGAAGAGGTTAATAGGTGGTGCTCCACAGAAGGAAAATTGGATCTCAGGCCGCGAATGTTGGAAAAATGAAGTGTGATGAGATGTATCAAGTAAAACATGTACAGTGTATATGGAGTAAGCAACAAGATTACAAGATGTCTTAACCGCTAAACTAAGGTTAGGATATAAGTGCCTCTTGTAATAGGCCCGTCAAGCAGATGTGAATAAAACTAACTGTAAAGTGTGTGGTCACTGGCCAGTCATATAGCCACACTGGAACGCTACTTCCTTGGCTGTGGGAAGGTAAAACATTTTCGGGACAGATCCAATTGTGAAATGGCACAACACTTTATCTCTGATGGCAAGATAGCTGACATATTAAGATTGTAATCACTCTTTTGCACTCAGTAGCTATTTTATTTTGCATGTATACAGCCAAACACACAGCGTGTTTGAATACGTCTCACGTTGATGTGAATAACAAGTGTGTAGCCAGACATATTGCCTCACACTGCTGCACTCACGTAGTTGTGAATAGTCATTCTCTTTGTATAGAACTAAACAAACAATGTATTTCAAATGCTATGTAACATTCTATGCCATTATATTCTGACCACAAGGGTCTGTTATCCGCATCCTTCTCGACCTCTATTCTGTAATCCTTTTGAGCAAAATTCAAATTCAATTTTCTCTCCCTCCACCCCCTCCACCCCTTGGCCTCCACCTGAGTGCCTGGTATCCCGCTCATACTTGACTTCTGTTATTCTGTATTCAGGGTCAACACCACCTCGACCGGGTTATTAAACAATTTCCAAGTCAATATTTGCCTTTCCACTGAGATACAAAATAACGCTATGTATCTACTGTAATTAAGGTAGTCCCAGGGTAAGTTTCATTCATATGTCTACAATATTATTATTATTATTATTTTTTACTAGATAACTTCAGTCAGCCAGATGGATGCACTATTGCCTCTTTACTTACGGGGAAATTTCAATATAATTACCAATTTCCGATAATTGTATACCGAGGCCGGACTCTTAAATTTTCGCCTTTTTTTTTTATTCATGCTACTAAAGAGGAGAGAATGTGTCTTGTTACGGTAGAGTTTCAGTAATGGCAGTTTCACCGCCACCTGAGTATAGTTAATGTGTGGCTGATAGGTGATGATCTTTAATGGTCGAGCCTTTAAAAATCCTTTTTTGTGTTTTAGTTTAACTTACTTTTGCGTCACGGCTTAAACATGACAGTTGGCTACGTGCTGGGCAGGTGAGGTGGGAAATTTAACTTACGAGCCTACGAGCTTTTCAGAGTCCAGTAGGCCAGTTTGATGCCTTCTCAGGCGTTAGGGGGAAATTTGACACGTGAACTTTTGGAGAATTCATCTTTGTGTCGTAGATTTATATTAAATCTGGTTACAGTTAAGAGACCATTAGCAAGTGGTTGGTAGTAGTGGAGTGTGGGCAGGTGGATGGTAGTAGTGGAGTGTGGGCAGGTGGATGGTAGTAGTGGAGTGTGGGCAGGTGGATGGTAGTAGTGGAGTGTGGGCAGGTGGATGGTAGCAGTGGAGTGTGGGCAGGTGGATGGTAGTAGTGGAGTGTGGGCAGGTGGATGGTAGCAGTGGAGTGTGGGCAGGTGGATGGTAGTAGTGGAGTGTGGGCAGGTGGATGGTAGTAGTGGAGTGTGGGCAGGTGGATGGTAGTAGTGAAGTGTGGGCAGGTGGAAGGTAGTAGTGGAGTGTGGGCAGGTGGATGGTAGTAGTTGAGTGTGGGCAGGTGGAAGGTAGTAGTGGAGTGTGGGCAGGTGGATGGTAGTAGTGGAGTGTGGGCAGGTGGATGGTAGCAGTGGAGTGTGGGCAGGTGGATGGTAGTAGTGGAGTGTGGGCAGGTGGATGGTGGGCAGGTGGAAGGTAGTAGTGGAGTGTGGGCAGGTGGATGGTAGTAGTGGAGTGTGGGCAGGTGGAAGGTAGTAGTGGAGTGTGGGCAGGTGGATGGTAGTAGTGGAGTGTGGGCAGGTGGATGGTAGCAGTGGAGTGTGGGCAGGTGGATGGTAGTAGTGGAGTGTGGGCAGGTGGATGGTAGCAGTGGAGTGTGGGCAGGTGGATGGTAGTAGTGGAGTGTGGGCAGGTGGATGGTAGCAGTGGAGTGTGGGCAGGTGGATGGTAGTAGTGGAGTGTGGGCAGGTGGATGGTAGTAGTGGAGTGTGGGCAGGTGGATGGTAGTAGTGGAGTGTGGGCAGGTGGAAGGTAGTAGTAGAGTGTGGGCAGGTGGATGGTGGTAGCGGAGTGTGGGTAGGTGGATGGTGGTAGGGGAGTGTGGGCAGGTGGATGGTGGTAGTGGAGTGTGGGCAGGTGGATGGTGGAAGTGAAATGTGGGCAGGTAGATGGTAGTAGTGGAGTGTGGGCAGGTAAATGTAGTGGTGGCGGTAGTGGTAGTAGTAACAGTGATGTTAGTAATGGTGGTGACAGTGGTAGTAATAGGGGTGGTGGTAGTAATCTGACTTGTAGCCGAAGTCGAAGCCAGCCATATATACAAGCCTATTATTAAATAGGCTTGTATATATTGTGGGGGAAAATCTATCTTGTAATTTATTTGGTTTTTTGGAAGGGAAATGTACTTCAGACTGTGTTATAAAATGTTTATCAAATGATGCAGACAGATGTAGAGTTTTTGTGGATTTACAAGGAGCATTTGATAAAGCTCACAGTGAAGTAGTTATGAATGAACTGGCTGCTCTAGGGGTATGAGGAAAGTTGTTGCACTGGATAGGTGACTACTTGCATGGAAGGAGAATCTGTGTATGGTATCAGGGATGTTTGTCTGAGGAAAGAGCACTTGAACTAGGCACTCCCCAAGGGGGAGTATTGAGTCCAATGTTATTTAATGTGTTAATGAACAAGATAGCCTCACACAAATATCCCAAAGGAGTTGTAACCACCATTTATGCAGATGACATCTTATTTCAAGGAAACTCTGTAAAAAATTTGCAGATTGCATTAAATATTTTTAGTGTTCTTTCTCAAAAGATGGGCTTAGTTATCAATGAAGAAAAAACCAAGTGTGAATGTAAAGGAAGAGGAACTGAATCCGTTTTTCTAAATGGAAAAATTGTTGAGAAAGTGTCAAAGTATAAATATTTAGGAATGTATATTGGCTTTACTTGTGAAAGTAAAGAGGCAGAAATATATCATGTCCTCACTCAATGTAGAGCAAGATTACAGCCCTTGAAGGCTCTAGCATGTTGTGGTAAAGGTGCTGGGGTACCCATACTGAGAATGATGTATATTTCTACCATCAGATCACTTATAGACTATGCAGCATCTGTCCTCTCTTGTACTGGTGAAGGAAGGTTACGGAAGCTTGAGATCATGCAAAATGAAGCAATGAGAATAATTTTAGGGTGTCAAAAGAATGCAATGATTGAGATAATGAAAATGGAACTAGGGTTACAGAGCATTTCACAGAGGGTCAATGAAATTAATACAGTTGCAGCAGTTCGATTAATGAGAGGGAACAGTGGGGGTAAATTTGTACAAGATGTAAATGATGGTTTAAAAGATAAAAGGACCTTCTGCAGGCAAGGCAAGAGAGGATACATGAATGGATTAGTAAATATTATTAAAAAATGTAATCTGGCAGACTGGTGTACAGCTGTTCAGAAGAGTTGTAAGAATCCACCCTGGGAAGAACGAGAAGTAGAGTTAGACATAGTGCCTCTCACAATGAAGAAATTATTGCATTAACCAGGACAGTTAAGGGCTTTATATGGGAATAAGATTAGTAATTTGCCTAAAATAAACACATTGCATGTATATTGTGACGGTTCAGTTACAGTATGTCAAATGGCAGGGCAGGGTGTGGGATCCTTATAAGACAGTACACAGAACAAGAAAATGATGACATCACATTTGGACTTCGGTTGAGCAGTTTTATATCATCAACTCAAGCTGAGTTATATGCAATGTTAGTAGGATTGGAAAATGTTGTAAATATGTATAAAGATGCATATTTTGTTGTTTATAGTAGGGCAGCTTTGGATTCTTTGAACAGTGGGAGTCCAGTCTTTGAGCACATTATTGGTTCATGTAGAAAATTAGTAAATACAATAAGGAAAAATGGCCATAATGTTCAATTTGTATGGGTCCCTTAACATGCAGGCATTGGTCTTAATGAAGCAGTAGATATAATAGCAAAAAGAGCCACGGAAAAGGCCGAGATCAACATAATATATACTAAAACCTTGAAACAATTAAGGAGCAAATTACGGAAAATATAATCAATAGAAGATAATTTCAAAAGGAATGAAATATATGAGAAAAGTGAAACAATGAAACATTACCATCATGTTATCATGAACACAAAATTTACATATGGGAAAGATTGGAGTAGGTGGAAAGATTCAGTGTGTATGAGGTTAAGATTAGGATATAGATATTATTGGGAATTTGGAGCTGAGAGAAGTGAACAGGATAAAGAATGTAGAGTTTGTAGAACATCCAGATCCCATACCCTGCCACATTATATATTGGAATGCCCATTGTTTAATGTATATAGAAATGCCCTTATAAATAATGTCCCCATGCAAATAGAGTGGATGTTTAAAAATAGGAAAATAGATGAAATATTAAAGAAATATAGAAATTTTGCATCTAGATTATAACTATGTACTATAACTGATTATATATGAAATATTAGGGATTTATGTGAGTCCTGAGAGGGACATTCCTGGACTGGGGTGGGGATGACTTTTGTCACTTCATCCTTTTGAGATGTATTATGTTTTTTTGTATTTCAATAAACGTATCAATCAATCAGTCAGGGGCCTGGCCCGAATGGGTGAACGTTAAGCCAATTCAGCATATACACGCCTTGTTCCTCATTATGACACGAACTGACTCACCATCGTCTCCTCGCGGAGTACACAACAACATTAATTCTTATCATTCCCCATAATTACTTCCACTACTCTTAGCACTCCTATGATTACCGCTGTTCAGCGGTAAAACTGCTCATATAGGTAGATGCTGCCTTTACAGGTAGATGCTGCCTTTACATGTAGATGCTGCACGTACATGTAGATGCTGCACGTACAGGTAGATGCTGCCCGTACAGGTAAGCGCTGCCCGTAAGGGAAGATATTGGAAGCATAATGTGTTGTCTAATGGTAGACCCTGCTGCTATATGGCATCACGAAAATTGTGACCAAGTCCCAGGTTGCTGATCTAAATTTCTGCATCATTTACACACAATTGCAGTGTCTCAACTGTCTCTCTTACTATTGACAACCCCACAAATAAACCGAACTCATTCGTGATCTGTTTTATTCATTCTATTTTATTCTCCTATGTCAGTTGATATTAATACTGAAGCGGGGCCTTCTCGGATGGGTCCCACTGGTCGGGAAGGTTGTGGACCCCAGGGCCGACCTGATCATCATCAAGCTACTGGGGCCTCAACTGACGCCACCGCGGTTGCTGGAGGATCGGCTTTTTTCACACTTAATCTTTCCAACATTCGCGGACTGAGATCCAATTTTTCTTCTGTGGAGCACCATCTATTAACCTCTTCCCCCGACCTCTTACTGCTCTCCGAACTTCAACTGACCAAACAGCTTCACCCAAACCTTTTCAAGTCTCTAACTATAACTTTTATACCTACTTCCTTTCTAAGGGAGGTGTATGCGCCTACTGCGACACACGTACCCCTATAGCCCGACTCACGGATCTTGAATCTCCCCTTTATGATGTCATCTGGCTCAAAATATCTCTAACTACTGTGACTATTTTTCTTTGTTTCCTATACTGTTCTCCCAACTCTACCAACTATTTCGAACTCCTTCACTATCTCACTTCTTGCCATGAGTCGTTGCTATCCACACACCCCAACACCGAGATCCTCTACCTAGGGGATTTCAATGTACATCACAGAGAGTGGCTTGGCTCTGCGAGGGATGACCCAGGTGGAGCTGAGGCACTCTCTTTTTCCTTACTTAATGATTTGGAACAAATAATCAAACACCCTACACGCGTTCCTGATCGACACGATCAACTTGCTAACATTCTTGCTCTTTCTTTTACCTCTAATCCCTTACACTATTCATACTTAATTTTTGCCCCCTAAGGGTTTTCTGATCACAACCTTATTTATATTAAATCAAACTGGGCACGACCACCTCCCCCACCCCCCTCTAAACGTCAACTATGGCACTATCGGAGGGCAAGCTGGCAATCCTTGCGAGAATTCTTCACCGACTTTCCTTGGGATGAATGTTGCTTTTCCACTCGGGATGCCTCAGTATGTGCTGACAGCATTGCTTGGGTTATACATGGCGGTATGAGCGCATTTATCCCATCTTCTACCAACACTTTCACATTACAATCATGGTTTGATCGCTCCTGCTCTCTTGCTTGCAGGGTGAGAGATAGGGCGTATCGAGCGATGAAACTATCTCCTTCTCCAATTACCCACACCTCTTTCATTACTTCTAGGAATCGTTGTAAGGTTATTCTTCGTAAAGCCAAGCGGAATTTTATTAAAAGAGAGACCGCTGTCCTGACTAATTCTTCCTCTAGTAAATCTTTCTGGTTCTTAACTAAAAACATCTGTAACAACTTCTGCACGCCTTCTTTTCCTCCCCTCTTCCGTCCCAATAACTCTATAGCCAACTCTCCCCCTGACAAAGTCAACCTCTTTGGCACCTTATTCTCCTCTAATTCCACCTTAGGTGATTCTCACTCAATCCCTCCTACCCCTGCACCTCCTACTGAACCTATGCACTTTCCTATAATCTCCACTCGCAGGGTTGCTGGTGTGTTATCCAGGTTGGATGTGAGTAAGGCGCATGGACCGGACGGAATACCCCCTCGTGTTCTGGGGGAGTGTGCTGAAGCCCTGGCCCCTGTGCTTGCTCGCCTCTTTCGCCTTTGCCTCAAAACCCAAAGTTTCCCCTCTTCTTGGAAGCATACCTTGGTTCAGCCCATCCCGAAGAAGGGTGACCATTCTAATCCCTCTAACTATCGCCCCATTGCCCTAACTTTATCCCTCTCTAAGATTTTCGAAACTATCTTGAACTCCCATTTTCTCCGTCACCTTGAACGCCTTTCTCTTTTGTCGGATCACCAGTATGGCTTTCGCCAGGCAAGATCTACAGGTGATCTGCTCTCCTATTGCACCCATCTTTGGTCATCCTCTCTTTGGGATTATGGGGAAACTTGTGTCGTGGCCCTCGACATCTCCAAAGTATTTGACAGGGTATGGCACAAGTCTTTGCTATCTAAACTTCCCTCTTTTAGTTTCTCTCCCCACTTTGTTTTCTCATCTCTAGCTTCCTTGAGAACCGATCCATGGCAGTTGTTGTCGAGGGTTCGTTTTCTCGCTCTTTCTCTACCAGTTGTGGCGTCTCACAGGGTTCTGTTCTTTCACCAACTCTCTTCCTTCTTTTTATCCATGAATTACTTCACACTACAACTAATTCTATCTATTCTTACGCTGATGATTCTACTCTTCACTCTTCCTCACATTTTCCCCTTCCTCCTAACTCTCAAACTAGATCTGTTTCTAGAACTGATATCATTACTTCTATCAACGCGGATCTGTGCAGCATCTCTGAATGGGGAGGTACAAACTTGGTTAAGTTCAATAGTAATAAAACTCAATATTCACCAATTACACTTTAAAAATTAGACGATCTCCCACCAATTACATTTCAGGACGCTATCATCCTCCCAAATTCTGAAATAAATATGTTAGGCCTCATCATTTCCTCCAATATGCCTGGGAAATCACACATCCTTAGTATAACTAAAGCTGCCTCCCGAAAGTTGGGAATGCTGTACAGATGCCGCAGCTACTTCACTCCTGAGCAGTTGCTCCAAGTATATAATGGATTCATTCGTCCTAACTTGGAGTACTGCTCTCATATCTGGGGTGGCTCTTCTTCTGTCCAACTATTAGATAGGGTGGAATCAAAGGCATTTCGTCTATTAACTCTCCTCCTTTAGTCGACAATGTCTCTTCCCTTTCTCTTCGCCGCAATGTTGCTTCACTCTCTCTCTTTTACAGGTACTTTAACGGGCAATGTTCGGTGGACTTGGCATCCTGTGTACCGTCGGCAAAGCCGTGGGTTCGTAACACACGTCTTGCCCGCGGTGCCCACCGTTTCTCTGTGGATGTTGGTCACACGAGAATTACCCGTTATAGTACCTCCTTCTTTCCTCGCACAGCCAAACTGTGGAATGCTCTGCCTTCTTCTGTGTTTCCATGCTCTTACAATCTGTCTCACTTTAAAATGCTGGTTTTCCGGCATCTTCGTGGCGTAGATTAATACAGTATATGGGTATAACCTTTTTTTTCTATATTTATAATTTCTTTCCGTTCTTTTTTTTTCGCCCCCCAGGCTCCGTTGTGAGTCGTTTGACATGTGCCCGGGTGGGCTAATTCCCGTAAAAAAAAAATGCTACCAGTACAGGTAGATGCTTTTGGTATCTCCAGCAGTGATCAGCACCATATTCCGGCCACATCACCAAACAAGGCCACCGGACACACACCACACAAGCTGCCCACCTCACTCTTGTATGATCACATATAGTCAGTCCTGCCTTGGCTTAATACCATGTCCAAACGCAGGTTAGTGATGTGTGTGGGAAGGTCCAGAAGCAGCCTGATGGTGGTGTATGTGTAGGAAGGATGTGGGTAAGTTCTGCTGCAGATTGGTGTCGGTGGTGGTGTGTTTAGGTAGGTCCAGGAACAGGCTGATGATGGTGATATGTATGAGTAGGTCGAGGTGGAGGTTGGTGGTGGTATGTGTTGGTAGGTCAAAAACAGGCTGATGATTATGTGGTAGTGGGTTTGGGCAGGTTAACCTACCCCCATGACCCCACCACACACACATGACCACCCTGCCTCTGTCAATACTAATTAATTATAATAGGATCACGACTTAGGACGGTGGAACAGCCATTGCTAATTGGAAAGATAGGAGTTCTGACATTGTTACAGTATTATATAGACGATGTTCCAACGTTGTTACACTGTTATACTGTATAGAATGTGTGTGTGTGTGTGTGTGTGTGTGATGAATGTTTTATACCCATTTAGTCTCCGCAATAGCACGGACTCTTGTAAAATTAGCTTACAAGGCAATTTTGAACGGAATTACAAGATACTCGGCACACGTATCGGGCAGGGGTGGGTGATGTCTGTGTCACCATGATTCCCCTCCAACTGGTTTTGGTCCTAAATGTTGTGTCAAGTTCAGGTGCCTCCTAACCATGGCCCTAATACAGATGTAAGATGCATCTTCACATCTCCAATTAAAGAGAGAGAATTTATCTTACGATCCTATGTGAATCCTTTCCTTCAGTGCCCCGCGGCTCTCACCCAACCTTCCACTCTATCAACCATTATAATTGCCCATAATTTTCATATTAGCTTCACTGTATATAATGAAATTTAAAGGTTTAATGACGGTAGAGCGATTATATAGAAGGTGTGTAATGACGTAATGGCAGACGGTGCGGGGTCCTGTTGACAGCCCAGGTATTGTTGCTAGTCTCCTGCTAGGGCTGGTCTTGGCTGCCTTGATGGCTCTTTGACCCCGGGCTTCGTGGCCACCTGACGTATTGGTCGACCCTTGTGCCTGGGTGTACGAGGGAGTGAGTGCGTTTGTGTGTGTGTGTGTGTGTGGGCATTTGCGTGTAGTTATAAGTGTTAGGTGTTTTCTTGAAGGGAAGGAGAAACATTGTGTAACGGCCGAGAACATTAATATAGAGATCCGAGCTACAAGCCTGACAGGCGTGCGGAAAGGCTTGGACATTAGGATATAAATCTCTTGCCAGCCTAATCAGGATCTAATAAAAGGAAAGTCAAGAACCATGGGTTTCCAAGGGGTAACAAACAACCGTTAGAGATTTTCATCTCTTTACTACGAAAATAATCACAATAATTGACACCACTCACACAAATATAAAATAAAACAAAAACACTTAAGGAGTCAAACAATTACGAGAGTCAAACAATTACGAGTGTCAAACAATGTATAGATATTTCCTAAGGCGGCAGCGGTGGCCAGCTCTCAGGGGGAAGGTCCAGGGCAGCTTCTTCACTTGGCGGCGGCGTTGGTGGACGATGTCTTGCCACACAAGAGAGACGCCAGGGCATGGACGGTGGCAAGGGCGTGGAGGAAGTGGCGATGACGTGGCAGCCGCGGTAGTAACTGGAGCAGGTGTCCGGACATTGATAGCCGAATAGTGAAGGTCTGGGGAATCAACCCAAGAGCCCCATGAGCCTCAGATGAGCACACAACAAGAATTTGAACGAGCAGCGGGGTGCAAGTACGGCTGTGTTGACGGCTGGGTAGTGTCTGATGTGTGACGAAGCAGCAGTGACCTTCTTACCTCCACCTCCCCCCCCCCCCCTCCTAGTGGGGCCGCAAACCAGTGGCAGACAACCATCCTGCTCGTTACCGCCCTTACATCGGCAACTGGCCTCGCAGTCGCAGACTCTCCGCTACGAGCGGTTGCTAGGTTGCGCCAACATAACAATAATGTCTACATCTTACAGTAAGTGTTTGTGTGTGTATTTGTAAGTGTTTGTGTGTGAATTTGTGTTATGTGGATGTGTCTCTGGTTTTGCGTTTACGTAGTGGGTCTGTGTCAAGGAAAGTATATAGGAGGAAGCGCGTCTCCCATACTTTACTTTGAGGCCTCCGATTGACCAGCTAATTACTGTCCAGGCGCCCCTAGGAAGGAGAACGATTTTCGTTATCTCTTAATCGTATACTATGATAGAAAATGAATATTTAGCGAAAACCGCGATGAATATATCTATGACTCAAAAATTTCTTTAGATTTATTTCTTGTACATTAATTATATTATTGCACACAAGAACATAGATCCTGGGGATGCCTCCCCCTATGACCAAGTTGAGGGATTTCCTATACTATTGGTGATTAAAAACAAAGTCACAAGAAAAAAGTACAAAATGTTTTTCTTATTATGTACAAATGCACATTTTTAAGTCTCAAGTCATTCTCCTCTTCAGTCACAACATACCCATGCCAGGTGGATTTTATTTGTACACATATAGGTATCATAGGTATTCTGTTCATGTAAGGAGAAGAGAAACTTTATAAGTATTTTATTCAATATTTATAAATAGTCTTACAGACTACAAAACACTTTATTTAAATTTAAATGTGCTACCTGTTCTGCAGTAATTAATTACATTAAATTGAATAGCTATGCTACCTTTATTGTCTAACAGTCATATTTACTTGTTACATATTTTTTGTCATTTCAAAGCAGCATATGTAAGAACCATTTAGAGATAACATGAATATCATTAAATTAATAAGGCATACTGTACATGCAAAATGTAAGCATACTCATGACAACCAGAAGCAGCCACAATCAGAGCATAACATGAACAACTGCACAACAATTACTAATACACATTCTTAAATACCCCAAATAAAAAAAAAGACATTCATGTAGCTACCAAACAGGGAGATACAGTCACTCATAAAAGAAACGGGCCCCCCTGGGTGACAGGTCTTGTAACTGGATGCAGTTCAGTTCTGGTAACAGTGTACCTGACGTTGGGATGCGGGTGGGGTGATGTGTTGGGGGGGGGGGTGGTGGTGGATCACTGCCTTCTGCAGGAATCACTACCTCGGGTCATGTCTCGTTTCATGAACAACTAAACAAGGTGAATACGATACCATAATTATGATACCTTTACGTTTTCTGATAATTTCGGGCCTATCAACACCACCCTTTGCCCCATGTGCTCTCTGTTGGAGTCTTCCTCTAGGTTTGTTCATTCTGCAATAAATATCGAACAAATATTTAGCTATTTTCCGACATTTTTGTCTGTATACGACCACGCAGGTTTATAATGTGACCGAACTTATATGAATAACATACAGGGTATCCTTACCTCGCGATGTTTGAGACCACATTGCCCCTATGGACAATTCTGCCTTCCCTTACGACAAAAAGAGGCCCCTCCTCGACACGCCCACTCAAACCATGGTCGAATAAATATATGGAAGGCCTTTTTTTTTGCAGAATAAGTTTTGTTTGGATATAAAGTGTAGGAATAACGCGATGAATAAGGTTAATTTAGCGATGATAGTAGGATCTTAGAATATAATACCCAAAGGTAACATAATTATGGTGTTGTATTCACCTCGTATTAGTTGTTCATGAAACGAGACATGACCCGAGGCAGTGATTCGTGCAAAAGGCAGTGATCCACCTCCCCCCCACACCCCTACGTCAGGTACACTGTTACCAGAACTGAACTGCTTCCAGTTACAAGACCTCTTACCCAAGGGGGCCCGTTTCTCTTATGAGTGACTGTACTATCGCCTGGGAAGATATTGGAAGCATAATGTGTTGTCTAATGGTAGACCCTCCTGCCATATGGCATCACGAAAATTGTGACCAAGTCCCAGGTTGCTGATCTATCTTTCTGCCACATCTACGCACAATTGCAGGTCTCAATTGTCTCTCTTACTATTGACAACACAACATATATAACCGTAGTCAGTCTTGACTTGTTCTATTATTTCTATTCTTTTATTCTCTTATGATAAGAGTTGACAATAATATTGAAGCAGGGCTTTCTCGGATGGGTCCCACTGATCGGGACGGTTGTGGACCCCAGGGCCGACCTGATCACCATCAAGCTACTGAGGCCTCAACTGACGTGACCGCGGTTGCTGGAGGATCGGCTTATTTTACACTTCATTTTTCTAACATTCGCGGCCCGAGATCCAAATTTCCTTCTGTGGAGGACTATCTATTAACCTCTTCCCCCGACTTCTTACTACTATCTGAACTTCAACTGACCAAAGCAGCTTTACGCAAACCTTTTCAAGTCTCCAACTACAACCTTTATACCTCTTTCCGTTCTAAGGGAGGTGTCTGTGCCTACTGCAACACACGTACACCTATAACTCGACTCACGGATCTTGAATCTTCGCTTTGTGATGTCATCGGGCTCAAAATATCTTTACCAACTTTGACTATTTTCCTTTGTTTCCTATACTGTTGTCCAACTCTACCAAGTATTTAGAATTCTCTGAGTATCTCACTTCTTGCCATGAGTCGTTGCTATCCACACAAACCACCACCGTGATCCTCTACCCAGGGGATTTCAATGTACATCACAGAGAGTGGCTTGGCTCTGCAAGGGATGACCCAGGTGGAGCTGAGGCACTCTCTTTTTCCTTATCTAATTATCTGGAACAAATATTTAAACACCCTACACGTGTCCCTGATCGACACGACCAACTTACTAACATTCTTGATCTTTGTTTTACCTCTAACCCCTCACACTATTCATATTCAATTTCTGGCTCCTTGGGGTCTTCTGATCACAATCTTATTTTTATTAAATCAAACTGGGCACGACCACTCCCCCACCCCCCCTTTAAAGGCCAACTATGGCACTATCGGAGGGCAAACTGGCAATCCTTGCGAGAATTCCTCTCCGACTTTCCCTGGGATGAATGTTGCTTTTCCACCGGGACAACTCGATATGTGCTGACAGATTTTCTGGGGTTATACAGGGTGGTATGAGTGAATTTATCCCATCTTGTACCCAAACTTTCACTTTACAATCATGGTTTGATCGCTCCTGTTCTCTTGAATGTAGGAAGAGAGATAGGGCGTATCAAGTCATAAAACTATCTCCTTCTCCTATTTCCCACTCCTCTTTCATTACTTCTAGGAATCGCTGTAAGGCTATTCTTCGTAGAGCCAAGCGGAATTTTATAAAAAGAAAGACCACTGTCCTGACTAACTCTTCTTCTAGTAAATCCTACTGGTCCTTAACCAAAATCATCTGTAATAACTTCTGCATTCCCTCTTTTCCTCCTCTTTTCCAATCTAATAACTCTATAGCCAACTTTTTCCTGAAAAAGCCAATCTCTTTGGCACCTTATTCCCCTCTAACTCCACCTTAGACGATTCCAACTCTATCCCTACTACTCCTGCTCCTCCCACTGAACCTATGCACTTTCCTATAATCTCCACTCGTAGGGTTGCTGGTGTGTTATCCAGGTTGGATGTGAGTAAGGCCCGTGGACCGGTCGGAATACCCCCTCGTGTTCTGAGGGAGTCTGCTGAAGTTATGGCCCCTGTGCTTGCTCTCCTCTTTCACCTTTGCCTCAATCCAAATTTTACCTTCTTCTTGGAAGCCCATCCCGAAGAAGGGTGACCATTCCAATCCCTCTAGCTATCGCCCAATTGCTCTAACTTCATCCCTCTCTATGATTTTCGAAACTATCTGGAACTCTCATTTTCTCCGTCACTTTTAACGTCATTCTCTTTTTGTCGGATCACCAGTATGGCTTTCGCCAGGCGAGATTTACTGGTGATCTGTTCTCCTACTTCACCCATCTGTGGTCATCCTCTCTTAGGGATTATGGGGAAATTTTCGTCGTGACCCTTGACATCTCCATTTTTTTTTTTTAGTTTTACAAATATATTGACAAAGCTTGGAGTACAGTTTGCCTATTCTGAGTATTTCAGTCAGGTCTTGGCACTGAGGGTGGTATCACTACTCACTGCCACGCAGGACAGAGGTTCATACACGAAGAAATACATCATATATATATATATATTTATATATATATATATATATATATATATATATATATATATATATATATATATTCAACGACCTCACCAGCCAGGACTCGAACCCTGGACCTAATGCATGGGACCAGGGAACGCTACCGACCATACCACAAGAGCACTAAAAGCAGTTCTAGACTATGTGATATTTCACACAAAGGCTGTTCATCAAGCTGATGGCGCCGTGAACCTCCCATTGGGAACTGCTTATATTGACTGGGACAACATTGTAGATGACTATGAATCTGAAGCCTTCCTAGACGCAGTACTGGACAATTTTTTGAAACAACTAATTACAGAACCTACTAGAGGTGACAATGTATTAGACCTAGTATTAACAAATAAAGAAAATATTATCAGAGATATCACAGTAGGGGAAGACCTAGGTAACAGTGATCACAGAGAAATCAGGTTCACCCTAAATTGGGAAACAAAAAACAATGACAATATGGTCAGAGTCCCAAACTTTCGGTTGGCGGATTATCAGGGGTTAAGAAGGTACCTAGGTGAGGTCACCTGGGAACAGTCACGTCAGTCCGCAGTAGGAAGGGGTGAGGTCATAGATGACACAACAATTGATCATGACTATAATATATTCATTAGTATACTACATAAAGCACAAGAACAAGATATATCATACAGAAAAAATCGGTCAAATAAGAATCAGCCAAGGTGGATGACCAGAAAACTTAAACATTACATAGGAATAAAGAAAGGAATTTATAAGAAATTAAAGGGAGGGGAGAAGCAGCTCAGAAATAGGTATAATGAACTATCTAGGAATGTTAAGAAAAATGCAAGGAAAGCAAAGAGAGACTATGAAATCAAAATAGCAAGAGAATCCAAGGCGAATCCCAAGGGATTTTTCCAGGTATATAGAACAAAAGTCAAGGACAAAGTTGGGCCTTTAAAGTCAGGGAGGGGAAAAGTGATAAATGACAGTGAAGAAATAAGCAAAGCATTGAACAACTGCTTCGTATCAGTTTTCACAGAAGAAATTCCAGAGGTGGAACTGATATTTAGGGGAAAGGAAGAAGAGAAATTAAAGAATATCCCTATGAGAAAAGAGTATGTTCTTAAGAGGATAAATAAACTAAAGAAGACAAAATCCCCAGGGCCGGATGAAATTTTCCCTCGAGTCTTGAAAGAGTGTAGGGAACAGATTAGTGGACCCCTCGCAAATTTATTTACAAAATCATTAGACACCGGAGTTGTGCCAGACTTGTGGAAACAGGCAAATGTAGTACCCATATTCAAAAAGGGAGACAGAGCATCAGCGTCAAATTACTAGCCGATCAGTTTGATGTCAGTAGTGGGGAAATTTCTTGAATCAATTATAGCAGATAGCATCCGATCGCATCTAGAGAAAAACAAATTAATCTACGACTCTCAACATGGGTTTTAGCGGGAAAATCTTGTCTAACAAATCTGCTGACTTTTTTTTGGAAAGTCTTCGAGGTAGTAGATAATGACGAAAATAACGATGTTATTTACTTAGACTTTAGCAAAGCATTTGGCAGAGTACCGCATCAGAGGCTTCTGAGAAAAATTAAGGATCATGGTATCGAGGGGAAAGTTTTAAATTGGATAAAACCATGGCTCACTGATAGAACGCTGAGGGTCAGCGTAGATGGTGTTAAATCTGAGTGGGGCCGTATAACCAGTGGGGTTCCCCAGGGGTCAGTACTAGGCCCACTCTTGTTCATAATCTACATAAACGATCTAGATACTGGGATCAGCAGTGACATAAGCAAGTTTGCGGATGACACCAAAATAGGGCGGCAGATTAATTCAGGGCAGGATGCAAATGCATTACAGGAGGATCTAAATAAACTGCAGGGGTGGTCTGAAAAATGGCAAATGAAATTCAACACCAGCAAGTGCAGCATACTTAATATTGGAAGAACAAATACTGACAATGTATACTGCCTTAACAACATCAACCAAGAGAAGTCGACTTGTGAAAGAGACCTAGGCATACTTGTAAGCCCGGACCTACGGCCTAGATAACAGTGCGTTAATGTTCCGAATAAGGCAAACAGAGTATTGGGGTTTATATCTAGAAGTGTAAGTAATAAGAGTGGAGAGGTCTTCTTGCAACTATATCTTGCGCTAGTCAGGCCGCACCTCGATTATGCGGTTCAGTTCAGGTGCCCTAATTATAGAATGGATATCAATTCACTAGAGTCGGTGCAGCGAAGAATGACGAAAATGATTCCGGGACTTAGAAACATTCCATATCAGGATAGGTTAAAAAACTTATCTTGCATTCCCTAGAAAGACGAAGAGTGCGGGGAAATATGATAGAAGTATTTAAGTGGGTGAAAGGAATCAATAAAGGGGATATAGTTAAAGTTCTTATAATATCTGAGCAGGATAGAACTCGGAGCAACGGATTTAAGTCGGATAAGTTTAGGTTTAGGAGGGAGATAGGAAGGAAATGGTTCATAAATAGGGTGGTGGACGAGTGGAACAAGCTTAGCAACTTTGTAGTAAGTGCTGGAACGCTGGAAAGTTTCAAAAGGAGGGTAATGTAATGTTTGGTTAGATTGGTGAGGTCTCCTAACAATGCTTCTGCTGCTTGCTTTCATAGTAACTAAGGTTAGGTTAGGTTTAAGTTAGAAATAACCACTTTTCAACACATTTGCACAAAGTAGGACAGTGTCCACTATAAAACACAGTAAAATTGCGGCTTTTTTATAATCGTTTTCCATGAAAAAAGGTCCGCGGGTCAGTCGTCAATAATTACCAAGGTTAGATAAGGTTATACAAGGTTAGGTAAGGTTAGGTCAGGCTTTAATAGGTTCTGTGTATTGTCATAACATTTTCTTACTTAATATCATCCAAACAAGTTATCCTGAAAATTTGGTGCAATTCCATAAAGTCCTTCCTGTGCTAACTGTCTCCTGTAACGTTACCATATTGTGTACTTTTGAAAATGAGCTTTGATTCATGAGTTTTACTCACATCTTCTCTGCTTGCTTTTCAAAATATGCTTTAAACTTGTGGAACGCCTACTAAATATATCTACTTACCTTTTCTTGTCCTTTGAGAAGTAATGAAACCTCAGGTCTTTATTGTTGTTTTTATTTGTGCTGCACACAACACACCGGTGAAGCCCTTTCATTCTCGCCATTTTGTGTCACTGACATGTCAGTCGTCATGTCCAGCGGTCAAGTCAAAACAAACAGCCGACGCAACTTTTCCCACCATTTAATCAGTGCCATCTAGCTGATACCCTGAGCAAGAAGAAAACAGCAGCCCAGCACGAACTTTGCAATCTAAAGAACGACTGGTTTAAAAATAAAGCATGTAAAACACAAAAACTTGCAGATTAGCACAAGATGCGCGAATTTTTCAATTCCACTAAAACATCTTATGGGCCAAACACTCATGTCACAGCCCCCCCCCCCCCCCTCCTCTCATCCGACGGTAACTACTAAATTAAAGATGAAGAAGGCATCCTTCAATGCTGGAAAGAGCACGACCATTCACTGTTCAACCAAAACACCGATGTGGATGTCCTGACTACCCAGCAGGTCCCTCAGCATCCAGAGCTGACCCACCTTGGCTATCCTCCATCCCTGGATGAGGTAGCCGAGCTGTATAAAGCAGGAGGACCTCTGCTTACCAGCCGTCTCCATTCTCGCCTGGAGAATATATGGGAAAAGGAGGTATTCCTCCAAGATCTTAAAGATGCCTCAATCTTCAATATTATAAAAACAAGGGAGACCTGTCAAACTGTGGCAACTACTGTAGGATTTCGCTGTTGTCCGTAGCTGGCAAGATTATCGCCCCTGGCAAGATTATCGCTTGAGTCCTCCTATGCAGACATCTTCCTGAGGAGGAAAGTTTCCTCCAAGATTCTCAATGTGGCTTTAAACCATCACGTGGCACACTGAAATGATCTTTGCTGCCTGCCAGATACAGGAAAAGTGCAGAGAACAGCGTCGTGACTTGTACATGGCATTCATCGACCTAACCAAGGCCTTCGACTCGGTCAAGAGGGAAGCCCTCTTGCGGACCCTCAGCCGTTTTGGCTGCCCACCAAAATTCATGGCCATTATGAAGAAACTCCACGATGGCATGAACGGCAGTGTCCTGCACAATGGCACCCAGTCTGAGTTTTCCCCATCGAAACGGGGCTAAAACATGGATGTGTACTGGCACCAACTCTCTTTTCCATTTTCTTGGCTGCCTTCCTTACTCGTGCCAGTGCCAATTTAGCCGGCGGGGTGGACATCTAGTACAGGATGAAGGTTCTTTTCAACATAAGACTGAAGGAGACTTACAGGAGATCCTGAGCACCGATGCAGATGGGTATGAATGTACGTAAGACTCAGATTCTCTTTCAGCCTGCCCCTGGTTCAGCCACACCTCCACCATCCATCCTGCTCAACGGTATTGCCCTCTCTAATGTTATCCACTTGCAGTATCTCGGCTCACACCTGTCCACCACTGCGGACATCGATGAAGAGATTCAACGTCGGATAAGATGTGCATCTCAAGCCTTTGGCAGACTCCGTACCCGTGTCTTCAGCTGTAGGGAGCTGAAATTATCTACAAAGTTGCATGTATATCGAGCAGTGGTCCTCCCCACCCTGTTTTTTGGCAGCGAGACATGGGTCACATACTGGAAGCACCTCAAGGCACTTGAAAACTTTTACCAACGTAGTCTACGTTCCATCCTCCGAGTTCGCTGGGAAGACAAGAGAACAAATGCCAGTATTCTCGCTGACACCAACTGTAGAACCATCGAGGCTACCATTATCCATGAACAACTATGCTGGACTGGCCATGTTACCAACATGGACGACAGTAGACTGCCAAAGCAGCTACTTTACAGTCACCTAACGAATATGAAACGTAGCACTGGCGTACAACTGAAAAGGTATAAGGATAATCCTAAGACAAACCAGAAAAAGTGCCAAATCGACTCTCTCATGTGGGAGACAATTATTCCACACCGTCACACTTGAAGGAGCACTACACAAGGTGTCAGTACTTTCGAGTTGGCTCTACTGCATACTGAGATATACAAGCGCCAACGTCATACTCGATTCCGAATGACAGCAAAGTAGTAGTAGCAGTAGCCATCTAGTGACCAGGCTCGCACACTAAGGGGACCTACATTAATTTGCTTTGAGACGTACTTCCTCCTATGTATTTTCCTTGATCTCTGTGTTTGTGTTGACGTGTGTTTGTTTGACGTATTTCTGTACACATCTACACACAGACACACATGCGCCTCTGATCTCAAATATCACGTGTCCATCCCGACCACCTGGAGTCACCCTATACCCTGCTAGCCAATGTTAAAACGCAACATAGTACTCTCTTGCCCTGTGGTATGAGAGTGCAGGAATGCAATGTTTTTGACATGGTTATTGTTTTCGTTGTGTTGTTATTGCTTTGCTATATCTTTGTGTTCCATCAGTTGAGGTTTTAAGCACGTTCTTTATGCTATCTTGAACACCGAAGATAATAACTAAGGAAAGAAAAAAAATATCCTTTCACTTTCATGATGTGGAAGTTGTTTTGCGTAAGTGTATGTTTCAACACGTAAAGAGTTAACCCGTGTTATTAGGTCAGGAGATACACCAGAGGACGCGTGCTAGAAGATATGAGAGATAAAAGTTCACTGGGTTGATAAGGTATGTTGATGTTGATTTATTAGTTATCACTGCTCCTCACTAAGATCCTGTATAACAGAAACTCGCGTGAGCGTTTCTACGTTACAGTATCTTACACACTTCCCCTAACATTCCCATTACCCTTTAAGTTAACGAAAAGGTGGTGTAGTTAAGGAAGTCAACAGACAATAAATAAACAGAAATATCGACCAAAAGGGAATACTTTGTCGAAAATTGCCAGAAGTGACAGACCATGTCGAGCCGATAACCTATCTACAGAGACCAAAGACAATAACAGCACTGACCTTCATTTTGGACTGGTTTTCACCTGAAACAAGAGACGATTTCCAGAGGAAATAACATGTTTATTGTTGGCATTGTTGTGTGTCATAAGGGATGAAGATAAGGGTGGATATATCAATGGGTAAAATTAAGGATGGAAAAGCCAGAAGGCAAAGACTGAGAAGGATGAATTATGTTAAAATTTGTCCTCCTGTAAAGCATCTGTAAGGATTAGTAGAAGGCCTGAGAGCATGTCATGTATCTCTCCCCTTGTTTGTCTTGTCAATTGTGACAAAATAATATAAACTCCTTCACTTCCCGAGAGGAACAGAATAATCTGTTGTTGTTGTGTAATGTTATTCGTGTATATAAAAGTTCACTGTCATTCGTAAGAACATGACGGGTGTTCTGCCCAATGCACTACCCACTACGTACCCAACACAGGCCAGGTAAATGATACCTTGTATGTAAATTAGATCGTTTCAACATACTTATTTTTAAACAACACTAAACCGGACTTTCTTTTTTCTTATTTTTAGTTGTTTGTTCTGATTCGTATTATGAGGATTTCAGTGCATGTTTTAATTGAGATTATTTTATTGACACAGGAACTAATGTAATTGTTAGTAGGTGATGCTTGGAAGTGATGCGAAGCGACGAAAGTAAACCAGATACTGTAAATACTGTACTTGGGGGTTTCATGGAAGGGAACACCATAGCAGAAGACACATCTATACAACAGTAACAGTAAATGAATAACAGTAAATGAAGAGGAAGAGATAGAAAGAGGGTTCGAGTTTTAAGAGAGATTTAAGGCAAGATATTTGGATCCTAACAAGATGAAGAACCTCAGCTCATTTCACCTGCTGATTAAACACTCTTACCCCTAGCCTAACCTAACCAGTTCTACCCAACTTAACCTAACCCAATTTAACGTAACCTAATCTAAACTAATCCAGCCTAACGTAGTGATATCGGCGGGAAGGGGGCAGCACCATAAGTCAGGTGGACGTCAGGTGCGTGTCAGGTTGGGCAATGGTTTCTCGGTTCTTGGTCGGCTTGATTGGGTGTGGTGTTTTCTTGGTGTTGTTTGCTTGTTGTGGGGGCCTTGTTAACTTGAAATTGACGATCTTCTTTTTCTCCTCTTTTTCCTCTCTTGGACCGTCCAATCGCTAGTGTCTAGGTCCTGTTCTTCTTCGTGTCCTGGTTGCTCGTAGATGTGGAGGAAGTCGGAGGAGGTGATGGTGATGAGGTGTCCTGCCCCTGGGGTCTCGCGGTCTTCTTGTCTCTTGGTAAATTTGTCTTTTCTTGGGCCTTCTTTTCTTGATTTTTCTTTTCTTCTTGTTTCTTGGTTTCTTGTTTTTTCTTGTCTTGGGCGTGTATTGCAAGGAGGGCCTCCTTGTAACTCAGTTTCTTGTCGAGTCGAACCTTGGCTATCCTGCATTCCTCCTTCCATTTGGGGCAGGCCCGGTCGGCAGAGTGTGGGCCGCCGCAGGCAGCGCAATTTTTCTCGGCGTTGGGACAGGAGGTGTAGCCGGAGGTACCACACAGGGAGCATACATCCTCCTGCGCCTTGCACTTGTTGACGGTGTGTCCGTAGTTCTGGCATTTGAAACAACGCTTGGGTCGGCAGTAGGGCGTGACTTGGACGGTTTCCCAGGCCAGCTGGACTTCCTGGGGCAGAGTTTCGCGGTGTCCGACCAGAGCCGTCGATTTGGACAGCTTCTTGACAGAGTGGAGCTGATCCAGGAGTAGTTTGTCAATCTCGTCTCGGTTCAGGTGTTCAATTTCGGCGTGGGAGATCACCCCCAGCTTCAAGTTGTTATACTTGTGGAATGTCGGTTTAACTGGGATGCCGCTGATGGCGGTGTACTCCGACAGCTGTGCGGGTTGGCCATAGTCGGCGAAAAGATCTTTAGGTCTCCATACAACTTCAGGCGTATTACTTGTCTCACCCCCTTGATCCCTTCAGAGTTAAAAAACTCTTTGAGAACTAGGAAGTTGAATTTTTTCGTGCAGGTTTCTCAGCCGGGCGCAGCCGGATCACCTTGGAGTCATCTATGTACATGACCATGGTCTTGTGAGGAGGAGTGTATCGAAAAAAGTGAAAAAACTATCGACCCTTAATATCAAACCGAACTTTTATCACCCTCATTACGGTACGTACCGTAATTTCGCACCTTACCGTACCGTACTGCATGCTCTGCCTTGAAGAATCCGAATTTCTTAAGCATATTATTCGCAAGCGTTTTAAAGATTATTCTAGATTTTTAATTTATTGATGTTTTCTTTTTTTTTTTGTGGGGGAATTTAAAAAAATTTCGAGGGATATTTCTCTCTCTAATATTCGTGGATTCCCTTTATTTTAGGGGGAGTATTTTTCAGGGTCTTTACACTCACTTATTACCTTCACCTCTCCTCTCACTCAGTGCTCTCATTTCTCTCCTCACTCACTACTCTCACCTGTCTCCTCACCCACTACCTTCACCTCTCCCCTCACTCACTGCTCTCACTTCTCCCCTCTCTCAATACTCCCACCTGTCTCCTCGCCCACTACCTTAATAATAATAATGGTTGCCCCTCGTGTAACAAGGATGGCAGGCCCAAGGACCACGTAGGTGTGAATTTGTTTGCCGTATAGAAGCTGTCACCATCACAACAACCACACCCTGAGTTAACGAGTTGCATGACCCAGTGTAAAGGAATACTCCAAGAAGATCGGGCAACTCGCCAACTGCACTAGCTAACCATTACCCTGGAACACGATCAGCAAATCGATTAACACCCAGGTTCACAATTACTGCTGGGTAATCAAAGGCAAATCACAAGTATGGCTTTCGCCAGGCGAGATCTACTGGTGATCTGCTCTCCTACTGCACCCATCTTTGGTCATTCTCTCTTAGGAATTATGGGGAAACTTTCGTCGTGGGCCCTCGACTTCTCCAAACCATTTGACAGGGTATGGCAAAAATCTTTCCTTTCTAAAATTCCCTCATATGGTTTCTCTCCCTCACTTTGTTCTCTAATTTCTAGCTTCCTTGAGAACCGATTCATGGCAGTTGTTGTCGAGAGATCGATCTCCCGCTCATTCTCTGCCAAATAGTGGTGTCCCACAGGATTCTCTTCTTTCACCCACTCTCTTCCTACTTTATATCAATGATTTACTTCACACTACGACTAATTCTATCCATTCTTATGCCGATTATTCTGCTCTTCACTCTTCTTCAGATTTTCCCCTTCCCCATAATTCTCAAACTAGATCTATTTCTAGAGCTGATATCATTACATCAATCAATGCGGATATGTGCAGCATCTCCGAATAGGGAAGTAGAAACTTGGTTAAATTCAATGGTAATAAAACACAGAATTTATCAATTACACTTTCCAAATTAGATGATCTCCCACCAATCACATTTCAGGACGCAATCATTCTGCCAAATTCTAAAATATATATGCGAGGCCTCACCATTTCCTCTAATATGTCATGGAAGCCACACATCCTCAACATTGTTAAAGCTGCCTCCCGAAAGCTGGGAATGCTGTACAGATGCCATAGCTACTTCACTCCTGAACAGTTGCTTCATGTTTATAAGGAATTCATTCGTCCTAACTTGGAGTACTGCTCTCATATCTGGGGTGGCTCTTCTTCCATCCAATTGTTAGAGAGGGTGGAATCAAAGACATTTCGTGTTATTAACTCAACTCATTTAGTTGATAATCTTTCTTCCCTTTCTCTTCGCCGCAATGTGCTTCACTCTCTCTCTTTTACAGGTACTTTAACGGTTAATGTTCGGTGAATTTGGCTTCCTGTGTACCGCTGGCAAAGACCGTGGGCTCGTAACACTCGCCTTGCCCGCGGTGCCCACCGTTCCTGTGTGGATGTCGGTCACACTAGAATAACCCGTTATAGTACATCCTTCTTTCCTCACACAGCCAAACTGTGGAATACTCTGCCTTCTTCTGTGTTTCCATACTTAAACAATCTGTCTCACTTCAAAAAGCTGGTAGTCCGGCATCTTCGTGGTGTAAATTAATAGTCTTTTTCTCTTCGATTTTTAATTTATTTTTACTCTTATATTTTCGCCCGCTAGGCCCCGTTGTGGGTCGATGGCCTGTGCCTGGGTGGGCTATTCCTCGTAAAAAAAAAAAAAGGCGTAAAGAAATTTGCCCATAGTTTCACCCTGCCCGACAATCAAACCCGGGTCCGCTCGCTTGCGAGGCGAGCATGCTGACCATTACACCACAGGTCGCCACTACCTTCAGCTCTCCCCTCACTCATTACTCTAACTTCTCCCCTCACTCACTACCCTCACCTGTCTTCCCACCCACTACCTTCATCTCACCCCTCATTCACAACTCTCACTTCTCCCCTCACCCACTACTCTCACCTGTCTCCTCACCCACTACCCTTAACTCTTTCCTCACTCTCTACTCTCACCTCTCCCCTCACCCACTACCTTCAACTCTCCCCTCACTCACTACTCTCACCTTTCCCTTCACTCACTACTCTCACCTATCCCTATACTCACTACCTTCATCTCTCCCCTCACTCACTCTTCTCACCTATCTCCTCGCCCACTACTTTAATAATAATAATGGTTGCCCCTCGTGTAACAAGGATGGCCGGCCCAAGGGCCATATAGGCGTGAATTTGTTTAAGGTGTAGAAGCTGTCGGCAACGCAACAACCTAAGTTAACGAGTTGCATGACCCAGTGTCAAGGAATAGTCCGAGAGGACCGAACAACTCGCCAACTGCACTGGCTAACATTTACCCTGGAACACGATCCGCAAATCTATTAACGCCCAGGTTCCCAAATACTGCTGGATAGACAGAGGCAAATCACCAGTATGGCTTTCGCCAGGCGAGATCTACTGGTGATCTTCTCTCCAACTGCACCCATCTTTGGTAATCCTCTTTTGGGGATTATGAGGAAACTTTCACCGTGGCCCTCGACATCCCCAAAGCATTTGACATGGTATTACACAAGTCCTTGCTTTCTAAACTTCTCTCTTTTGGTTTCTCTCCCCCACTTTGTTCTTTAATTTCTAGCTTCCTTGAGAACCGATCCATGGCAGTTGTTATCGAGGGATCGATCTCTCGCTCTTTTTCTATCAATTGTGGTGTCCCACAGGGTTCAGTTCTTTCACCCACTCTCTTCTTACTTTTTATCAATGATTTACTTCACACTACGACTAATTCCATCGATTCTTATGCTGATGATTCTACTCTTCACTTGTCTTCACAGTCTTCTCTTCCCCCAAATCCTCAAACTACAGTAGATCTGTTTCTAGAGCTGATATCATTTCATCTATCAATGCGGATCTGTGCAGCTTCTCCGAATGGGGAGGTAGAAACTTGGTTAAATTCAATAGTAATAATACACAGTGTTTACCAATTGCACTTTCCAAATTAGATGATCTCCCACCAATCACATTTCAGGACGCAATCATTCTGCCAAATTCTAAAATATATATGATGGGCCTCACCATTTTTCTCGAATGTGTCATGGAAGCCACACATCCTCAACATTGCTAAAGCTGCCTCCCGAAAACTGGGAATGCTGTACAGATGCCATAGCTACTTCACTCCTGAACAGTTGCTTCATGTTTATAAGGAATTCATTCGTCCTAACTTGGAGTACTGCTCTCATATCTGGGTTGGCTCTTCTTCCATCCAACTGTTAGATAGGGTGGAATCAAAGGCATTTCGTCTTATTAACTCTCCTCCTTTAGTCGACAATCTCTCTTCCCTTTCTCTTCGCCGCAATGTTGCTTCACTCTCTCTTTTACAGGAACTTTAACGGGCAATGTTCGGTGGATTTGACATCCTGTGTACCGCCGGCAAGACCGTGGGCTCGTAACACTCGTCTTGCCCACAGTGCCCACCGTTTCTGTGTGTCGGTCACACTAGAATAACCCGTTATAATGCATCCTTCTTTCCTCACACAGCCAAACTGTGGATATGCTCTGCCTTCTTCTATGTTTCCATACTCATAGAATCTGTCTCACTTCGAAAAGCTGGTTGTCCGGCATCTTCTTGGTGTAGATTAATAGTCTTTTTCTCTTCAATTTTTATTTTCTTTTTACCCTTATATTTTCACCCGCTAGGCCCCGTTGTGGGTCGATGACCTGTGCCTGGGTGGGCTATTGCTCGTCAAAAAAAAAAAAAAAAATGGGGTAAAGAAACTTGCCCATAATTTCACCCTGCCCGAGAATCAAACCCGGGTTCGCTCACTTGCGAGGCGAACAAGCTAACCATTACACCACAGGTCGCCACTACCTTCAGCTCTCCCCCCACTCACTACTCTAACTTCTTCCCTTACTCCCTACCCTCACCTGCCTCCTCACCCACTACTTTCACCTCTCCCCTCACTCACTACTCTCACCTCTCCCCTCACCCACTAGCTTCAACTCTCCCCTCACTCACTACTCTCACTTCTCCCCTCACTCACTGGGCTGAAGTAAACACTTTGCTGGTGTTGCTTTATTGTAGAACAATATAGTTTCACAGGTAGTGAGTTCAGTTGAGAGTATATTGTACCTTCTCTGCTAAGGTAAGTGTATTAGTGCACTTATAATAAAACACTTAAGTGAGGTGTTCACTGGGTAACAAGTGAGATGCAAGGAGGAGCGGGAGAGCTATTTCAAAATCAGCTTGACCTTGCTCAACCTCTGATGAAGTTGCAGACCTCAGCATGTATGACATGAACACCTACTGAGTCATGGTTGAATAATTTAGTGAATAACTAATGATTCATTGTTGAATAACTTAGTGAATAATTGGGTATTATACATTTAAGTATTATACATTTGGGTGAATACTTATAGAATACAAATGGTGCTGATACACGGTTTAAATCCTAGGTGTGCATAACCTTGTTACAAGAGAGTGTGCTTTAGCTACACTCTTTCTTCGTGTATATGCCTTTGCAATTCCTTCCGAAAAGCCTTCTTAGAAACTATTGTGTTCCTAGAAGAAATCTTCCAATAACAAATTATCATAACAATCAAGGACTTGATAAATATGATGGTAGGTATAATGAAATCAGGTAGGATTATACCGGAAGATAAATATAAAGGAAGAGAATCCTGTAAGTCAGGAAACTATGGCTCATTAATATAAGATAGAAGTTTAAGCTTATCAAAAACAATATGAAAATTACTTAAACTTATATGTAGGGGAAATGGTACGTGAACCAGATCAGAAGTAATGTTTGTGTTAAATGCATGATGATGACGAGTAGGCAAGGTTGTGATTGCATTACTGCTAATTTCATAATAGTCCGGTGCTATATGATAACCTTCTACCACTAAATGTTTGCCTACATCCTGACATATAAGTATCACACTGGTTTGATTTGGGAAAAAAAATATTGCACATTATTGACATTTGTGTGAAACACTGACCTATGTGGTATTGGAGTGTGTACACATTGTTGTAAGTCTGTAGAGGCATTAGTTTGTACTATAACTAATTCACATGTAGCCTCTGCAGCCCGTGTGAAAGCGAAAGCCTATGCAGGACAAACATGCAAGTGTAAATATGTTGACTTACAATGATTTATGACTTAATGCTTCGTCACAGCAAATAATGAAAAATCATCTGATACTTCTATAAGTTCAGTTTGTTTGTACAGAATTAATAGTCCCTCACTCACTTTCAATGGAAATGGTTCCAAATGCCAAGCATAAATGTTTTGGGGTGATTTTAGTGGAATGTGTATTAGTGTTTCCCTGTGTGTTAATGATGCTTCTAATAAGGGGAAATTGTAAAGGCCTGGCCTGTAGGATATAAATCCCTTGCCAGCCTAATCAGGATCTTATAAAAAGGAAAGTCAAGAACCATGGGTTTCCAAGGGGTAACAAACAACCGTTAGAGATCGACATCTCTTTACTAAGAAAATAATCACAAAAAGTTAACGCGGACACCACTCACACAAATATTAAATAAACAGCACTGGAGTCAAACATTTACTTAAAGCAAAACAATTAATAAAACACAGAACAGGTATTTCCTACTGCTGCAGATGAATCTTCCTTCTAGCCAGCCCTGTAGAATGTTCTGGTAACGCGGTGATCCGCTCTCAGGGGCAGTTTCCTCACTTGTCACCGGCGTTGGTGGGCGATGTCTTGCCACACAAGAGAGACGCCAGGGCACGGACGGTGGATAGGGCGTGGAGGAAGTGGCGATCACGTGGCAGCTGCGGCAGTAGCTGGAGTAGGTGACCGAAGATGACAGCCGAATAGTGAAGGACTGGGGAATCAGCCCACGACCCCAGGAACCTCAGATGAGTACATAACCAGAGTTGGAATCGAACAGCTTGGTGAAGTAACAGTTGTGGTGACGGCTGGATCGTGTCTGGCGAACGACAAGGCAGCAGCGACCTTCTCACTTCCGCCCCCCCCCCCCCCCCAGTGGGGCCGCTAACAAGCAAACGAGCGGCGGACAACCTACCCGCTCATTGCAGCCGTTACAGTAATAATATTCCACTTCATGCTCCTGAAAGAGAGGAGTTAGATGATATTTGGTTTTAGCTATATGTAAAGCGGCAATTAGTTAACCAACTGACAACAACTGTGCATCACCACGACCTAACCCTGCATTTACAAGATCAGCTATGAGCCTATTGTTGGATTCTTTGAAAACCCTACAAAATTTAACAGACCACGTTTTTTACGCTGCTGAGAATGTACATTTTTCCGGATGTCTTCAGCAGATATAGGAAGCTTTCCCTCGAAGTGATTTACTCTCTTGAGTAGACTATCCATACGGTCGTGTTGAAGAGAGGTGTTCTTACCGAGTGTTGTAGATATTGTAGATTGTTGTTCGAGATCTTGCAAAGTTTACATAGCTATTTCAATGTGGACAGCTTTTGACCTCAGAAGCACTGGCATGTACATTATGTCGTGGAGCCTGTACTTGATAGTTACAACGTCTTGTACTACCAGTACTTTGCCTAGTGGGGCAACTAAAGCTCCGTGTTTGACAACGTCTGCTGGGGATGCGGCTATTGCTACCGCGTTCCAGACCAACAGGATAATTAACGATTTTTGTTTGCTGATCGATATGTTTTTGACGATATGTTTTGTCTATCAGTATATTTTGTTGAGCAACTGTTGTAATTGAAGTAGGATGTACTTGACTGACATTAGGAATCCCTTGTAAGTCTCTACTGACTTTTTTCATTCTATCTACTTGTATTATATGTGACATTTGTCATTGGCTCTAATCATGTACGGACCTGTGAATTTAGGCGAGAGTTTTGATGTGCGTGTCGGCGCCTTTATCATTACTTTGTCTCCTATTTCTAGTGTTATAGGCTTAGCTTTTTTATGTTGCTTGCAGATCATTTCAGCACGTGAGGCTGCTAAGTGTTTTCGTACTTTTCCATGGATGCTTGTGAAAACATTGTTTTGCTTCTTGGCATAGTCATCCATGTTGTACACAGGTTCTGGGGTTTCTGCTAGTAGATCATATGGCAAGCGTTTATCGGTACCGTAAATTATGTAGTATGGCGATTTGTCTGTAAAGCTAGTTATAGATCCATTGATGGACGCTGCAACCTTTGGAAGCCAGTCCTCCCACGAACTATGCATTGGAAACACCACATGTCAGAGAATCTCAAGAATTTTTCTATTTGAACGCTCGACCAACCCATTTGAAGATGGATGGTAGGCGGTTGTGAAGGTTTGTGTGATGTCATATTGTTGACATATTGCAGTTAAAAGTTGATTCTTAAATTCTGCCCCGTTATCCGAGAGTATCACCCTGGGTGTAAAAAAGGACAGATTCGATGAGTGACTAATGCATGAGCCACTGACTCGGCCGACTTGTTCTGCAATGGTGCTAGTACCACAAATCTAGAGAAATGGTTAATGCAGACAAGTACGTAACTAGAGCCTTGCTGGCTTTTTGGTAGTTGCAATAAATCGATGTCAACTGTATCCCATGGACGTTCCGACGTTGGGTATTCTAAGATTGGAGCGGGATCCATCGTTGTTCCCTTGTGTTTTGCACAAGATAAATATTTAGCAATGTGATGTTCGACGTCGGTCCTCATAGTTTTCCAATAATATTTTTGCCTAACTTCTGTTAGACATCTGTCTCGCCTGGATGCCTAGCTTGGGGTGCATCATGGAAGAGGGTGAGAATGTATTCCTTTAATGATGTAGGAATAACAATTTGAGAGAATGACTCTTGTTGTGTTTTTTCTGAGCGATATCGTACGTCGTGCAGCAGCTCAAACTGTGAGAGGGGTAGAGGTAATTTGGGCAAATTTACCTCATCCTCCGATTCTAAGGCATATATAACCTTGGACCATAGTGGATCCTGTAACTGTTCTGCCTTTAACTGTGACAGGGTGAACGTAGGTAGTGGCGTGACAGGAGCTATGTATCTAGATAGCGAATCAACCACCACGTTCGCATGGCTAGGCAAATACTTGAAGTCGGGTGCGAACTCCTGTATGGTTAGATACCAGCGCACTAAATACCCTGATAAGTTCTTCCCAGTAAATAGTTTTGTCACGGCTACATGATCTGTGTGGACTGTGATCGGATATCCCAAAATGAGATCCCGAAAATGCTTGAGAGCCCATACTACAGCTAATGCTTCTAAGTGAGGAGCTGAATAACGTGTTTCTGCATCGTTGAGGGTGCGACTGGCGTTTGCTATTACCCGCCATTTTCCTTGATGATCAGTTTGTATGAGCACCGCCCCTAAACCTAGGCCTGAGGCATCAGTACACATGGTAATTGATTTTGTGTAGTCCGGAAAGGCTAACACTGGAGCGTTCGTTAAGGCGCTCTTGAGGACATTAAAACTGTCCTCTTGTTCGTTATTCCATGTAAACGCCACATCCTTTTTGAGGAGTTTAGTGAGTGGTGATGCTAATTTGGCATAACCTTCAATGAAAGAACGGTAGTATCCTAATGCTCCTAGGAAACTACGAAGTTGATCTCCATTTTTGGGACACGGGAATTGCTTCACCACGTTTACCTTGCAATCTACTGTGTGTATACCATTGCCATCTACTACGTGTCTTAAAAATTGGATTTTGGATTTGAGAAATTCACATTTGGAAAGTTTCACTTTCAATCCAGCTAGATGTAGCTTTGTGAAAAATTCTCATAGTTTCTTTAAATGGCTTTGTAAATCTTTTGCTTACTATGATAAGATCATCTAGATAGGCATTGACTGTGTTACCTATAATTCCAGCAAACAAGGTGTTTACCATTCTTTGGAATGTTATCGGCGCATTTCTTAGGCCAAATGGCATTCTTAAGAATTCGAAATGTCCCATAGGTGTACTGAATGCAGTTATTTCGCGGGAATCCTCAGGTATGGGAATCTGCCAGTAACCGCTAAGTAAATCCAAGTTACTGAAGACTGAGTTGTCTTTTCCTAGTGACTGTAATAAGTCAGTTAGGACAGGCATTGGGAACCTGTCTGGTACAGTTACCTGGTTGACTCGTCGAAAATCTATGACTGGTCTCCATCCTCCATCTTTCTTGCGAACTGAAAATAAAGGTGAGTTCCATGGTGATGAGGAAGGTTGGATTACTTTTTGGTCCACCGTGTCTTGTGCTATCCGCTGGACTACCGCCCTTCTGCTGTGGGGTAGCCTATATTCTGGGATGTAGATTGGGTTAGTGTCCAGCTTGAGTGGAATATGATGGTTTGTCAACGTTGTTTTACCAAGGGGTTCTCAAGGTAATGCTATGATTTCCTTGAACTTGGCAAGTAATTCTAAAAGATCACTTTTGCCTTGAGGATGTTCGACTACTTTCACGTGTGGTGCTATTAACGCTACTTTATCTACAATATGTGATTTTTTGTTCGATTCCCCTTGTGTTATACCACCTATTGGTAATTCTATTGGCTCTTCGGCAACCGCTTTGTCGTAAACAAGGAAATTACCTAAACAACGTCCCTTTCTTAAGGTTATGGGTCCCCCAGTTCTATTGAGAACGAGGACATATGTGAGACTATCTAATCTAACAGTGCTTAGGGTAGACTCAAGTGACAAACATTCACTCAGACACACAACATCTGTTCCTTCACTCACATTTGGCAAACGTACTCTGACTCTAGTTAGTTCCTGGCTATGAAACCGTTGTACACCAGTTAACACAGCAGGCGTTAGAGTCCAGTTCTGGCCGTTTTCATCAGAAATATCCTTTGAGCTTCAAGTTGGAGTTTCAGAGAGTGACTCCATAACTAATTGGTGCTGTGCCAAAGACTTCCCCCACGCCTGTCGAGACAGTTATTACACGAACACCTGAAGTAAGCAATGGATGTGAAGTTTGCATTGCGTGATATGTTTTACAATTGTGAATGATTGTTTGATCCCGTGGCTGAACGTTAATGTTGTTCTGCCTTAGAGTGGTCAGACCAAGTAACCCATCCGCTGGCAAAGAAAATACCTTGACTATGTAGAAATCCGCCAGAAACGCTTTACTGGACCTAGAAAAACGGATTAATAGTGTTTTTACCCCCGCTATGTCTAATTGGATTCCTGACACACCGGACAGAGGAATGTCTGTAGTTCTTATTGGCCACTTATTTGGAGGATATAGCCGCTGGAGTTCATTGAACGACTTTAATGAGATAACATTGGCACAGGCCCCCGTATCTTTATCTAGGGATAACTGATTGTTACCTATCCTCGCTGGTCCAGTCAACACTTCCACTTTGTTTAATGCGGCGATTAATGAACCGGTGATAGAAGCGTTGTTTTCTTGAACTGTTGACGCTATCCTAGATCGTGTTGCTGGACGCGCTCCTCTTTCCCCGAAGGCTGTGTACTGTGTAGTGTACTTGTCTCCCGTCGATTTTCAATTTCTTGCCTCATACGCTTTACATTTCTACAATCTTCTGTGTTGTGGTATGGAATATTTTCCTTGGGTTCCGCAATTTCGTCTACGTATTCTACAAGTTGAATATTTTTTTTTAAATCTTTCTTTTGGGCTTTCGTGCGGAAGGGTTAATTTGAAGACAAGATAAACTGAAGGAATTCAATAATCCTGTAGAAATTTACTTTAGACAAGTTGTCATTGTTATCGAACCAATCTCAGGAATCCATGTAAGGTTTGAGATCTATCTTAGTGAGTCCTGCACAAATCTGGGCGTCTTGTGCTTCATGTGCGAGCAGTGTCACCTGTCTGCTCAGTCATCTTAAAAATCCAAGTAAGCGGACCTCCTTTGGAGCCTGACACAAAAAAAGGAAATGAACTGTTTCCTTAACGTTTGATAATCATCCGTTTCTTCGTCAATGGCTGAAGCATAGATACCTTTAGCTGCCCGACTAACGGTTTTGATTAGGCTTCGGACGTATGAAATTTTATCTGTCATTAGTGACATCGTTATTTTTCATTACATCTTCGCATTTACGCCAAAGTGCTAAACTAGTATAATCTGGATCCTCGGAAGTAAACTCTTGTACCTTAATGTTAATTGGAAGGACCGTTACCGTTTGACAGACCGATGCAGTCTGGGGGTTAGTTGAACCACCTGTTGCCATCTTTGTTGTGTCAGATAAAGCACTAGCGTTAGTAACAGGTGAAGGTAA
Source organism: Homarus gammarus (assembly GCA_958450375.1). Taxonomy (NCBI): domain Eukaryota; kingdom Metazoa; phylum Arthropoda; class Malacostraca; order Decapoda; family Nephropidae; genus Homarus; species Homarus gammarus. The sequence continues at coordinate 551,910 of CAUDMG010002729.1, read as the reverse complement.
TGGGTAAATGTTACCTGACCTTTTGTCTACTGTGTAAATCCTCACACTGAGGATACCCAAAATTTTTGGAAGAGGGTCCAGATATAGGAATATTTATCACTTCACTCACTGCATAAAACGCAGTGCGTTGCCCACTCACGGAGTAATGCAAAAATATTTATAATGAGTTATGGAAATGAAAAGAAAAACAAATATTAGTTATTAAAAAGTACTAAAAGTATGTAAGGTATATATATATATATATATATATATATATATATATATATATATATATATATATATATATATGCAAGTAAATCACTGTAGGTGCGCGTGATCTAGGTATATGCTGATAACCACCAGGAAAGAAGAAAACACGAAGTTCCCAAGCGCTTTCGTGTAATTCACATCTTCAGGGGTGAGTACTCACCCCTGAAGATGTGAATTACTCGAAAGCGCTTGAGAACTTCGTGTTTTCTTCTTTCCTGGTGGTTATCAGCATATATATATATATATACATATATATATATATATATATATATATATATATATATGTGTGTGTGTGTGTGTGTGTGTGTGTGTGAAAACGTGGATAAAATAAATCTTGATAAAATCACACAGGAAAAAGGGAAACAATGGAGCACCTTAGCTTTCGTCTTAATTCAAGACATCTTCAGAGGCAACTGAATTACAAGGACCGAGAGAAGCATAAGTACACTGGGTGACCTTACTAAACATGAGGTCAGGTCATAAACATGACATCCACTAATCCGCACACCAACACCACCACACACACACACAAAAGGATCTTAAAAGAAAGGTCGACGTCATGTTAAGTCAGGTAAAAAATATGGGACCCACTAATCATCTATCCTGCATCTAACTCGAATGCTTTCAAAGCATTTTTAAACTTGGGCTAGTGGCAAATAAATTTGTGTAACATATTATCAGTTTTGTACTGACCATAACTAAGGTTTATATAATTCAATTCTCTAATCAAAATTCCTTCAACCAGAATTCCTTCTGTGACACATGATGATTTATGCACTTCTAAGCTGTTTTCCCAATCTATGGGATGATTATTGTTCCTAACATGAACGAACAGTGCACTGCTTTCAGATGCTATTCTAATATTGTACTTGTGCTGTTTATTTCGGAGTTGCAATGCTTTCCCAGTCTGTCCTACATAATTTTCATTACAATTGCTACTTGGAATGCAGTAAACACTTCCATTTACATTCAAGGTTGGGCGGTTCTTGATTAATATATTCGTAATAGTTGAGTCATACTTTAAAACAACATTAATATTTTAGAATTTAAGGGACTGAACTAATGGGACAAATTCATTGCGATAAGATAGAGTCGAAATATTCTTAAATGTAGGAACTTGCCTGGTTTGAGTAGAATGAAAGGATTTTTTAGCCTTTTTAAAACAATGAAGGGTACCCAAAGTTTTTGTGCAATGGACTGAATGTTTCATTTCTTCATTAATAAATTCAGGATTACAAATATGCAAACATCTCAAAAACATAGCAGAGAAACCTGACATTTTGGTAGATTCCAAGTGACTCGATAAAAAATGTATGAAACTGTCTACCTGTGTAGGCTTTCTGTACACCTTAAATTTATAGTTATGGCCATTTCTAATGATAAGCATATAAAGAAATGGAAGGGATCCATTTATTTCTCTTTCAATTTTGAATGTAATACTAGAATCAAGATCATTAAACTTGTCTAAAAATTCCAGTGGGTCACTGTTTCTAGGCCAACGACAAAGAACATCATCTACATATCTATACAATGGAGGAATAAAGTCCCCTATATTGGGTAGTAATCTAGCCTAAAAAAACTCCATATAAATACAGGCTAAAGGAACATTCTATGTAGCAATTGTAATGGAAATTATGTAGGACAGACTGGGAAAGCATTGCAACTCCGAATTAAACAGCACAAGTACAATATTAGAACAGCATCTGAAAGCAGTGCACTGTTCATTCATGTTAGGAACAATAATCATCCCACAGATTGGGAAAACAGTTTAGAAGTGTATAAAATCATCATGTGTCACAGAAAGACTTCTGGTTGAAGCAAGTTTCATTATATAATATGATATACTATAGGACTAGGCGTGTGTCCGTCTGTCTGTCTGTCTGTTCTGGGCAGCCGAAACGGGACAATCGTGTTTCATCAAACTTGGTGGAAAAATCGCAAAAAATTTGTAGAGTGGAACAAACCTGGTCCCATGTCGATGGTTTCTTTAGGAAGGCATTAATTAACCATTTTATTTACGCTGGCAAAAGATGTCGCTTTACGCTGTCAGCCTGCCGGACGATTGCAGTTATCGTACGGCTCCCTTCTCCTCACCCCCACTTTTTCTCTTAGCCTACTTTTTTTTTAATGTTGTTTGGATTATTAAAGGAAGGAAGATGAGTAAATAGAAGAATAAAGAAGGGAAAACAGAAAATAGTTAGAGATAACAGGTGGGGGGAGCTGAGTTTCATCATGAGTCTGGATGCCCAGTTTCATTTACCAGAGCATTTTCGGACCTTACGAGGCTACAGTGTATACAGTACTTATTCCTGTGGCTGACTGTACATGGAAAACGAGAAGAGATAAAAATATAATAACAGGAATGCAAGGAGAAGATAGAAAGGGAGAAGAGAAGGAGAAGAAACATTATTATCCTTAAGATGCGAGCAAGGAAAGGATGGGAGAGAGGGATAGTGAGAGGCGGAGGTATGAATGGAGGGATGTGTTTTTTAAAGTTCCCAGAATACCATATTAAAATCACCTATTTAATAAGGAAGAAAAAGTACTAAATATGATGAGTAGTGAAATGGAGAGACATAGAGATATATAAATAAAGATAGAGATAGAGATAATACGGATAAAAATAGGGAAAGAGAGAGAACCGGACAAACAAAAGACATAATAGAGACAGATTCAAGGACACACAGAAAGACAGACAGATAGACAGACTTATGAAAGACAAAGACAACAGACACATACATACAGACAGACAGACATGACTACACAGGGTGAATATAGACTGTGAAACAGACAGGAGGTTCATACATGCACAAATAGATAATATGGCAACTAACATGACAGACAGCTGACTGACTGTTTCACATTAGACAAACAGGCAGACACACGCCAACAAAGGATAAGACAGACAGATTTGATGACACAAAGAGTACAGACGGGCTCACAGTCAAACACCACGCAGACGAACAGACAGTTGGGATAGACTGGATAGATTCATGGATGATAGAGAGTGGTAGTAGCTCTCGACAGGAGCTGCCATGTACAAGCCAACCGGCCTATTGCAGACTCCTTATTTTCTTATGTTCTTATGTTATGACTATGATCATAACAACCACAACTATGACTATAATAACCATGACCATAATTATAACAACCATCACCATGATTATAACGCCTACGATTATGATCATAACAACCACGATTATGATTATAACAACCACGACCATGATTATAACAACCACGACTATGATTATAATAACCATGACCATGATTATAACAACCATCACCATGATTATAACACCTACGACTATGATCATAACAACCACGATTATGATTATAACAACCACGACCATGATTATAACAACCACGACTATGATTATAACAACCACGACCATGATTATAACAACCACGATTATGATTATAACAACCACGACCATGATTATAACAACCACGACTATGATTATAACAACCACGACCATGATTATAACAACCACGACCATGATTATAACAACCACGACCATGATTATAACAACCACGAATATGATTATAACAACCACGACCATGATTTTAACAACCACGACCATGATTATGACCATGAGTGGTCAGTAGACTGGCAAATGAATTTTAATACTGATAAATGCAAGGTACTACAGCTAGGGAAGACGAATACAAACGTTAAGTATAAACTAGGTAACACGGAAATAGAAAACTCGGATTGTGAAAAAGATCTAGGTGTATTTGTTAGCAACGACTTGAAACCTAGAAAACAATGTATTAGCGTTCGCAACAAGGCAAACAGGATTCTTGGGTTCATATCTAGGAGTGTGAGTAACAGAACTGCTGACGTTATCTTGAAACTTTACCTAGCATTAGTGAGGCCACACATGGATTATGCGGTTCAGTTCTGGTGTCCTTATTATAGAATGGACATAGATTCTTTGGAGAGAGTACAAAGAAGAATGACAAAAATGATCCATAATATTAGAAACCTTCCATATGAAAAAAGACTGAAAAGCTTAGGCTTGCATTCATTAGAGAGGCGTAGAGTTAGGGGAGATATGATAGAGGTGTTCAAGTGGGTAAGTGGGATTAACAAGGGTAAAATGGAAGATGTTCTGAAGCTCAGTAATAACGAAATAACTAGAACAAATGGCTTTAAATTAGATAAATTCCGATTCAGAAAGGATATAGGTAAGCACTGGTTTGGTAATAGAGTTGTGAATATGTGGAATAGGCTACCGAGTGTTATAGTAGGATCGGGAACGCTAGGGAGCTTCAAGACGAAGTTGGATAGGCACATTGAAGTGCTGGGATGGGTGTGAAAGGGATCTGCCCTGTATGGGCCAGTCGGCCTCCTGCAGTATCCCACTTTCTTATGTTCTTATCATAACAACCACGACCATGAATATAACAACCACGACCATGATTATAACAATCACGACTATGATTATAACAACCACGACTATGATTATAACAACCACGACCATGATTTTAACAACCACGACTATAATTATAACAACCACGACCATGATTATAACAACCACGACCATGATTATAACAACCACGTGATGATTATAACAACCACGACTATGATTATAACAACCACGACCATGATTATAACAACCTTGACCATCTGGAAAACGATGTCGCTGTACCCTGTCAGCCAGACGGCGGTTGCCCGCTAGCCAAGCACGAGTGTTCGAACTTTCATGCCTCGGTAAACTGTACCACCGGACTCGCCACCAGGCACGAAGGGCCCAAGATCACTTGTGAATTCTATAAACCTTAGTGATGGTCAGTTCAAAACTGATAATATGTTACACAAATTTATTTGTCAGTGGCCCAAGGTTAAAAATGCTTTCAAAGCATACGAGTTAGATGTAAGATAGGTGATTAGTGGGTCCCATATTTTTTACCTGAATTAACATGACTAGTTACGTCGCCCTTTCTTTTAAGCTCCTTTGTGTGTGGTGGTGGTGTTGGTGTGCGGATTAGTGGATGTCATGTTTATGACATGACCTCATGCTTAGTAAGGTCACCCCGTGTACTTAAGCCTCTCTCAGTCCATGTAATGCAGTTACCTCTGAAGATGTCTTGAATAAAGACATTGTTTCCCTTTTACCTGTGTGATTTTATCAATATATATATATATATATATATATATATATATATATATGCAAGTAAATCACTGTAGGTGCGCGTGATCTAGGTATATGCTGATAACCACCAGGAAAGAAGAAAACACGAAGTTCCCAAGCGCTTTCGTTTAATTCACATCTTCAGGGGTGAGTACAGACTAGATCGAGTAATGCAAAACAAGATGAATATATACAGAGGAGGGTGAGACCAGGTCCACAATGGTCAGGTAATTAGGTAATGACCCTACTAATCTTTAAATGGCACACAACGGTTGGTGGTTGGGTCAGATGGGACAGTGACCCGCCCTCTCACCTGATCACAAATCTTCTTAATTACAAAGTTGTCCAGCTTGTACATGCCGTTACTCAAATTCATGTTGAATGCTTCGGTATGTTTAATAAGACTAGATTCTATGATGTTCCTACTATCAATTGAATTACATGGTAATATTGAGGAGGCATTATCCCAGTCAATGCAATGCTTGTTATCCCTCAAATGAACAAACAGAGCATTGGATTCCTGGCCTGTCCTAACACTGTATTTGTGTTGTTTAATTCTAGTTACAAGATCTTTACCTGTCTGGCCTAAGTAAAACATATTACATTCCTTGCAAGGAACTTTATAAATGCAACCAATTGTGTTGTTGGGGGAGTTCTTGATTAACATTTGTTTAACAGTGCATGAGTTTTTTAAATGCCACATTGACGTTCCAAGATTTTAGCACACTGTTAAACAAATGTTAATCAAGAACTCCCCCAACAACACAATTGGTTGCATTTATAAAGTTCCTTGCAAGGAATGTAATATGTTTTACTTAGGCCAGACAGGTAAAGATCTTGTAACTAGAATTAAACAACACAAATACAGTGTTAGGACAGGCCAGGAATCCAATGCCTCCTCAATATTACCATGTAATTCAATTGATAGTAGGAACATCATAGAATCTAGTCTTTTTAAACATACCGAAGCATTCAACATGAATTTGAGTAACGGCATGTACAAGCTGGACAACTTTGTAATTAAGAAGATTTGTGATCAGGTGAGAGGGCGGGTCACTGTCCCATCTGACCCAACCACCAACCGTTGTGTGCCATTTAAAGATTAGTAGGGTCATTACCTAATTACCTGACCATTGTGGACCTGGTCTCACCCTCCTCTGTATATATTCATCTTGTTTTGCATTACTCTATCTAGTCTGTACTCACCCCTGAAGATGTGAATTACACGAAAGCGCTTGGGAACTTCGTGTTTTCTTCTTTCCTGGTGGTTATCAGCATATATATATATATATATATATATATATATATATAATATATATATATATATATATATATATATATATATATATATATATATATATATATATATATATATACTTGCTTGTAAGTAGAGAACGTGCTTTCTAAATGTGTATATTTATTTTTACCTCTTCTCATTTGTGCACGTAGTTTATATTTTATATTGACTACATGTGAAGACCTTTTGATGTTCACTTGTGTTTGTGTAGATTAAAAAATTATGATTGTTTATGATCTACGTGAGTGGAGGGTCCGTAGAGCTTCGCACTGGCTTTGACGTCGGCAGGTTGATGACGTCCTTCTCAGGGAGGAGTGACGTCACGTCTTATGGCGATCCATAAGACCGTAAGAACATAAGAAAATAAGGAGTCTGCAATAGGCCGGTTGGCCTATGATGGCAGCTCCTGTCGAGAGTTACTACCACTCTCTATCATCCATGAATCTATCTACCCTCCTTTTGAAACTTTCCAGCGTTCCAGCACTTACTACAAAGTTGCTAAGCTTGTTCCACTCGTCCACCACCCTATTTGTGAACCATTTCCTTCCTATCTCCCTCCTAAACCTAAACTTATCCGACTTAAATCCGTTGCTCCGAGTCCTATCCTGCTCGGATATTATAAGAACTTTATCTATATCCCGTTTATTGATTCCTTTCACCCACTTAAATACTTCTATCATATCTCCCCGCACTCTTCGTCTTTCTAGGGAATGCAAGTTTAGTTTCTTTAACCTGTCTTGGTATGGAAGGTTTCTAAGTCCCGGAATCATTTTCGTCATTCTTCGCTGCACCGACTCCAGTGAATTGATACCCATTCTATAATAAGGGCACCAGAACTGAACCGAATAATCGAGGTGCGACCTGACTAGCGCAAGATATAGTTGCAATAAGGCCACTGCACTCTTATTACTTACACTTCTAGATATAAAACCCAATACTCTGTTTGCCTTATTTCGAACATTAACGCACTGTTTTCTAGGTCGTAGGTCCGGGTTTACAAGTATCCCTAGGTCTCTTTCACAAGTCGACTTCTCTAGGTTGATGTTGTTAAGGCTGTATACATTGACAGTATTTGTTCTTCCAATATTAAGTACGCTGCACTTGCTGGTGTTGAATTTCATTTGCCATTTTTCAGACCACCCCTGCAGTTTATTTAAATCCTCCTGTAGTGTATATGCATCCTGCCCTGAATTAATCTGCCGCCCTATTTTGGTGTAATCAGCAAACTTGTTTATGTCACTGCTGATCCCAGTATCTTGATCGTTTATGTAGATTATGAACAAGAGTGGGCCTAGTACTGACCCCTAGGGAACACCACTGGTTACACAACCCCACTCAGATTTAACACCATCTACGCTGACCCTCTGTGTTCTATCGGTGAGCCATGACTTTATCCAATTTAAGACTTTCCCCTCGATACCATGAGGCTTAATTTTTCTCAGAAGCCTCTGATGTGGTACTCTGTCAAATGCTTTGCTAAAATCTAAGTAAATAACATCGTAATTTTCGTCATTATCTACTACCTTGAAGACTTTCCTAAAAAACGTCAGCAGATTTGTTAGACAAAATTTTCCCTTTGTAAACCCATGTTGAGAGTCGTAGATTAATTTGCTTTTCTCTAGATGCGATCGGATGCTATTTGCTATAATTGATTCAAGAAATTTCCCCACTATGACGTCAAACTGATCGGCCGGTAATTTGACGCTGATGCTCTGTCTCCCTTTTTGAATATGGGTACTACATTTGCCTGTTTCCACAAGTCTGGCACAACTCCCGTGTCTAATGATGGGGCTGACCTTCTTGCGGCGATCAGCTGGGGGCTGACTTGGATCTTGCAGCCATCAACTGGGAGCTGATCTCTGTGTTGGTGCGATCAGCCTGGGGCTGTTCACTGTGTTGGTGCGATCAGCCTGGGGGTTGACCTGGGCTGTCCTCTGTTGCACACAGACGAGTCTTGATTGCTTAAACAAGAGATTGTTTGATTGTCTGGAACCACTCTGACAACCTTCCTAAACTCCGGTGATGTAGTGTTAGCTGGTAGTCATCTCTGCCCACACTCGGGGAGGCTCGGCTGCTCTCGGCTCCGGTCGGGGTAACCTTCAGTAGTATGTGTCACTGAGGGTTTGACTGCTAAGTTGGCAATCTTTTATAATGTTTTTTGTTACCACTGTGTCTCTATGTATACGTTCTGCAAGTGTTTATAGCCTGTAACTGCCATCCGGGCGGCTAAAGGATTAATGAGACCTGTCATGTTAAACTCGGACATTATAATTTGGTCAAACCTGTTGAATACAATTCATTTTAGTATTTCAAATAAATCATACATAGGCACTCCTACATATATGTTTACTCGAATATATATTTACATAACAATCATGGCTATGTAATTAGTCTAATCTTAACACTTACAATGATAAATGATGCAATGGACTCAGTCTACCTGTGTACACAATAAGTACTAGTTAAACTTACGTGTTGAAAGTCTAGAGAGAAGCCAGGTTAGGTGTTGACTCTAAGATATGGGTAGCTACACTGAAATGCCAGCCCGATAGCCTGGCCCACCCTGGCTGGTTGGCGAGGGCTGAGTCAGGTGATTATAATTATACCTAAACAAACTCCCTTCACACACTCCAACCTCCTTCTGGGCCTCTCATCTCCACCATCTCCGTACTCTACACACTGTATACTGGCAGGCACACCCAATAAACATGACATGACTTACCACCTAACATAATGTTTGTTTATGAGTCATGCTACTCATTGGTGCTTGCGGTAACATAGCCAGTCCACTTAATTTTCTTGTAATTGCTTGTTTGTTGGTGATTCACTTAAAGTGCCACTTAAGTCACTGGAATCACTTGTTTCCTTTGTTTCTGAGTGTCTGACCGATTCTTTTTTATAGTTTTAATCTGTCTCACTGCTCCCCACCAGTGTGTTGGTCCTTTTTTTTATATAGATATATATCCCACACAATTATATATATATATATATATATATATATATATATATATATATATATATATATATATATATATATATATATATTTGTTCTGGAACTAATAAGTGGCTGGGCTGAAGTAAACACTTTGTTGGTTTTGCTTTATTGTAGAAAAATATAGTTTCACAGGTACTGAGTTCAGTTGAGAGTATATTGTACCTTCTCTACTATGGGAAGTGTATTAGTGCACTTATAGTAAAACACTTAAGTGAGGTGTTCACTGGGTAACAAGTGATATAAGTCTGCCCGCTCTCTCCTGCTCAGGCGTGAGAGTCAAGGAGCGGGCGAGGTATTTGCTAAATCAGCTTGACCTTGCTCAACCTCTGATGAAGTTACAGACCTCAGCATGTACCTGGTGTAAATCGAAAGTTGCGAATTCGTATTCAGGGAAAGTTGTTGGAGCTTCCAATAACTTGATGACAAAAACCATTGACCCTTCAGGCTTTTACGCCCTTAACTCATGAGACATAAGGCAAGCATGAACTTAGCATGCTTCCCTGTTGGGCGCTGTATACGCTTCTGCACTTCACCTTACACAGGATGTAGGGGGGTACCCCCCCTCCCCCCCCCCCAAAAAAAAAACAAAAAAACATGAGCAACTACTGGGCCATTGTTGAATAACTTAGTGAATAATTGGGTATTATACATTTAAGTATTATACATTTGGGTGAATATTTATATAATACAAATGGTGCTGTTACAAACTCTCCCCTCACTCATTATTCTCACCTTTCCCTTCACTCAGTACCTTCACCTCTCTCCTCACTATTACTCTCACCTCTTCCCTTACCTCTCCCTTTACCCACTACTCTCACCTCTCCGAGGAGAGTCCGGTGTAGGTGCTTTTAATTTTGGTCGATTGTTAAGATATTCCTGTCATCAATTAAGGATCATGCGTACATCGATTCTAGCCCCATAACCCCTTTCTACCCTTTTAAAGTTTTCAACCCTTTACACATTTTCTCATATTTGTCTAAAATTTCAAGGTATAATATCTTCATTACTTCTTTCTATTTCGCCTTGAAATTTATGGTATTGTCATTGAATACTCCAGGGCGATATGTTTGTTTTTGTATTTGGTTTTATGAATAAAAAAATTCAAGTTTGGTTGAATTTTTTGTCAAAATATCGAGATTAGATATTCAACCCAAAATATATCTTACAAGATAGAAAAAAATGGACACTGGAGTTATGTTGAGGAAGGGTTCTTCCTGTGCTGAGTGTTTGTTTCGTTGAAATCGGTCAATAATTGGCAAAGAAAGTCCAGTCTGAGTGTTGGAAAAGTTCATTTTGAGATACAGGCCGATAAAGTTTCTCAACCTTTCTCCCTGCGTAAGTGCTCATTCTGAGCCTATTTTACATATAATATCTTGTTTTGTTGTGTATTTTTGCATCCCCAACTGAATTCCAGATATGTTCTTTACGTGAGATAGAGGGGAACGGGTGGAAGGCTGGAGCTGGGCTGCATCAGGTGCCCCCCTAGGACGGCTGTTACAGTCGCTATTTTAGCGAATATTTTCTTCTTTCATCCTTTTGGATTTGGCAGTGTTCTTGGCACGTGATCTCTTTAGTTGTCTTTTATGTTTTGAATCACATACCATCCTGATATTCGAGGAGAAAAGCCTGGTACAGCAGTACAAGTGAGGTAAGATGTGCGGTGTAGCGGAGTACTCACCTCTCCTTACTAAGGTCCGAGCCATACTGATGACATGTGCCTCTAGCCTTCTACTACCAGTGACTACCACCGCCCCTATACTTGCCACATGTTGCCAGAAATGAATTTCTAAAGTCATTTTTGTGCTATTTATTCCAAATTTTCGGGAAAAATATTTTACCACGACCATTCATATGTCTACCCAAGGAAGGTTAGGGGCGGGGGAGGGGGAAACTATACATAGCTGTATAAATATTCCGAATATTTTTTTTTTTTTCGTCGATCTTCTTTCTTCTAAGCTGGACGCTCTCCTTCACCCACTACCCTCACCTCTCCCCTCACTCACTGCCCCGATCCTTACCTCACCCACTACTCCCTTCCTTTCCCTCTCATATTATCCTCTTCCTAACTCACCCACTACACCCTCATACCTTACCCATTATCCCCTCCTTTTCCCTCGCCCACAACACCTTCCCCCTACCTCACCCACTACCCTTTTCCTCGCTTACTATCCCTTCTCTTTATCCTCGCGTCCTCTTCCGACCCCCCCCAACCCCCTTCTAGGCCAGCTCACCATGAAGTAACTGAGGTAATCAATGTGACACCATTACCTCTAAGGGCTGTTCGGAAAACCCTTAAGTGGTCGAGATACACAGCTATGTTCGGGTGTGAGTCAGTGACTGGAGAACCAATCAACCATTCCTCCTTCCACCTTTTCCTCCCTCCTACTCCACCTCCCTCCACCACCCCCCCTCCTCTTTCCTTCTCCCCCCCCCCCGCCTTCCTTTTCCTCCCTTCTTCCGTTTCATTTCTCCTTTCTCTACCCTCCTACTCCTCCCCTGTCCCTGCTACATCTTCGTGCCTCCTCGTCCCTAGTCGCCCCCCCCCCCCAGTATCTCTTCCTCTACCTTCTTCCCTCCTTTATCCTTATTTTCTCCTCCTCCTTAATCCCTCTTATTTCCTTGTGCGAGGTTCAGTTTTGGTCACCGTACTACAGCATGGATATCGAATCCCTAGAAAGCATTCAGAGGAGGATGATAAGACTAATCCCGGGCATTAGGAACCTTGGGCACAGAGACAGATTAGAGCATCTGAATCTGCACTCACTCGAGAGACGTAGAGTGAGGGGCGATATGATCGAGGTGTATAAATGGAAGTCAGTGTTAAACGATGGTGATATAACAAAGGTACTTAAACTATCCAACCAGGAGCGAACCCAGAGCACTGGTTTTAAATTAGACAAATTTAGATTTAGGCGTAAGATAGGCAAACATTGGTTTGGAAATAGAGTAAGTGGATGAATGGAACAAGTTACCGAACATCATAATTTACTCGAACACCCTGGATAGCTTCAAATATAGGTTGGATGGATATATGAGCGATAGTATATGGGAGTAAACGGGACTACCCAGTATGGGCCAATAGGCCCGCTGCAGTTCCCTCCATTCTTATGTTCTAATGTTCCTCCCTCCCCCTTAGTGTTTCCTCCTCCGTAGTCTCTCTTCCTTCCTAGCTCCTCCTATTCTCTCGTGCGCCCGTTGTCCCTCGTCCCTCTTCATCTTTATTCCTTCCTCTTCCATTGTCCATCCTTCCCTCATACTCACTCTCTCTCCTCCCTCACTCATCTTCTTTTCTCCTCCTCCTCCTCCTCCACCTTCCTCTTCCTCCCTCCCCCTCTCTCCTCTCTCTCTCCTCCTTCTTTATCTCCCTCCTCTTTCTTTATCTCCCCTCTACCCTTTCTCACTTGAGCTATTTTAGGACACCTCTCTGGGTTCACTGCTGCCCTGGATGTAAATTTAGACTGGATTTATCGGGTCATGATGTTGTGTTGGAACTTCTGGACGCGCGATTTTTTTCTCACTCGGGAAACCTCAGAATGTGAACGTGAAACTCCGAGTTTAAGCGAGAACGTAAGATTTTGAAAGGATGTCCAATTTTAAACGTGAACGTCTCATTATATTTGAGCGTGAGGTTAGATTAGGGTAAGACAGTTAAGTTTAGGTTTGATTGGATTAGGTTAGGTCAGCTTTGGGGTAGGTTGGGTTAAAGTAGGATGGAGAAGTTTAGGTTAGGTTAAGTTAGATGAGAATAGGTCGGGATAGGTTAGTTCAGGTTAGTTTAGGTCAGATTAATTTAGGTTATATTAGCTCAGGTTAAGTTAGTTTAGATCAGGTTAAGTTAGTTTTGGCCAGTTTAATTTAGAATTGGTTAGTTTAGGCCACATTAGATTATGTCAGATTACATTAGATCGGGTTAGGCTAGGGCAGGCTAGGTTAGGTTGGGTTGGATTAGGGTAGGTTAGTGTAAATTAGGTTCGGTTGTGGTAGTTTACGTTAAGAGAAGTGAACCACTGCATTAGTACAGAGAGCCAATTAGTATGTCACTTAGCCTGCTGTGGACACTACTGTGACTGAGTCTTCAACAGTCGTGGCGACCCGAGTGACCTGAGAGACGGGTAATCTACATCGACAAACTTAAGCAATTTCTATACTTAATCACCTTTTATAACGCTCTCTCTGAATCTTAGTCCATGCCTCAGAAATGTAATTTAATATTAGTATATGATCTGTAACTTTGAGACCTACTGGCTGTATAATGAATTTTGTAGTGTACTTAATGTATTTTACTCTCGAGTGTTTTGAATGTTCTGTGTATCAATTATACTATTATTTTTGTAGAATAAACGGTTGAGTGCCGTAATCATGTGATTATTAAGGTAAAGGAGTGTGTGTGTGTGTGTTCAGCATGCTCGCCTCGCAAGTGATTGGTCCCGGTTTGATCCCGGGCAGGGTGAAACTATGAGCAAGTTTCTTTACGCCAGATGCTTATTATGGAGTCATGGTTAGCCAGTGCAGTTGGCGAGTTGTCTGGTCTTCTTGGACTATTCCTTTACACTGGGTCATGCAACTCGTTAACTCAGGGCGTGGTTGTTGTAAGAAGAACTTGTTTAACATGTCACTAAAAAAACTGTTTAGTACCAGAATCCTTGAGGATAGCGAATGTGATACCGATTTTCAAGAAGAGAGATAGATCACTATTTTCAAACTACCGTCCAATTAATCTAACATCAGCTGTAGGCAAATTACTCAATTCGAAATCACCCCGAGAAACACTAATTGATCAATGATCCTCAGCATGGCTTCACAAGTGGGCGCTATGTTTGACAAATCTATTATCGTTTTTTTAAACTGTTGTTCGAATCAGTGGAAGACGGACACGATTTTGATGTGGTTTACCTCGACTTTAGCAAAGCCTTGGACAGGATCCCCCATGGAAGACTAATACGTAAAGTGGAGGCACATGGAATCGGAGATGTTCTAAACTGGATTAGGACGTGGTTACAGGACAGGAAACAGAGTCGTCATTAAATCCGATTGGGGTAACGTCACTAGTGGAGTACCCCAAGGCTCAGTACTTGAACCATTACTATTTATTATATACATAAACGACATAAATATAGGCGTAGACAGCAACATCAGTATATTTTGTGACGACGCTAAACTAGGGCGTGTAATTAAATCTGACGAGAACTCCTCAAAACTGCAGGAAAATGTAAACAAAGTTTTCTCATGTTCTGAAAAATGGCAGATGAAATTTAATGTGGACGAATGTAAAGTGCTTAGCCGAGGAGATGTAAACAGAGAAACCTTGATATAAACCTTGATATAAAGAAATCCGACTGTGAGAAAGATTTAGGGGGTAACGAAAGTAGGAATCTTAAAGCTAGACAACAATGCGTATTTGCTCGAAACATGACCAACAAGATGTTTGGGTTCATACAAAGGATTGTTAGTTACAAAACTATTGAGGTTATCTTAAAAGGATATCTTGACGAAAGCATCTGAATTTGCACTCCCTCGAGAGACGTAGAGTGAGTGCAATAGAGAGAGGCAATATGATCGAGGTGTACAAATGGAAGTCAGAGTTAAACAAAGGTGATATAACAAAGGTACTTAAGCTATTCAACCAGGAGCGAACTCGTCCCAATGGTTTTAAATGAGACAAATTTAGATTTAAGCATGTGATAGGTAAACACTTGTTTAGAAATAGAGAAGTGAATGAGTGGAACAAGTTACCGAACATCATCATTAACTCGAACACACTGGAAATCTTCAAATATAGATTGGACGGATATATGAGCGATAGGGGTTGGATGTAAACGGGGCTACCCGGTATGGACCAATAGGGGTCCGGACAAAGCCCCGAGGACAAAGGCCTCTCCCCCGGACAAAACCCCTTCAGTTAAATTACAAAGTAGGACAAAAGCCCTCAGTTAAAATGCAAAATAGGTTAGGTTAGGTTCATAAACTGTAAACTGTAAATAATAAAGAAAAAATAATGATATAAAAATTCTTATTATTATTTGTCCTAAGGAGCTTTTTTCCTACACTCGGTCCAATAGGCCAACTGGTGTTTCCTCCACTCTTATGTTCTTATCTTCTGGCGAGAACTTACTGATATTCTGGTGGGGAAGAGGGATGGAAGGGAGTGAGTTGGTGTATGGGCCTGCATTACAGTTACCTGGGTCGCTGGAGCAGCACCCGATAGGTCTTGATCCTTTGGTGGTCAAGGGTGGTGTTGTAAGGGTCTTGTTTCCTTACTTTAGATTTATTCTATTTATTCTTCTTCTCAGTACTTATATTCTTCTACTTTTAGTCTTTCTCTATAAGTATCTATCTTATATTTCTTTGCTTATATTTTCAAAGTCAATATTCTTTTCTTTACTTCATTTCTTTTTTCATATATATTATTGTATTTTCTGAATTTTATGACCTTACTTTCTCTCAATTATATCCTGTTTTAGTTATATTCTAAACCATGGATTAGTCTGGGAAACCGTGTCATTCTTATTATAACACTTGTTAAACTTACAACGGTAGCCTGCCACCACCCAGACTTTTATTAGAATATGCCATATCTCATTGAACTGTTAGGTAGGGTGCTAGCGAGCTTCTAGGCACGTGAGTTATAATAGTTATTTTCTGAGAACCAATGGGTAGAAGAAATAGAGCGGTGATATTTGTAGTTTACTTATCCAATATTTATTAACATATGGAGTGAACAAGATGTTAATTATGTACACTCAGACAAGACGGGACCACTGAGGTCTTACTTTACACCCAGCAAAAGAGATCTTCATTACTCATTGCAGCATTGAACAACTGTTATATTATTTCATTGTCAATACAGATGATTATATAACGCACTCGACAAGATCCAAAATTAAGGTATTATTAAACACATCCTGTTAGTTCGGACTGAACAACATGGCACTTTAACTAGCATTCAGTGGTAGTACACCTAGTTGGTGGACTCAACTCCTATAACAACGTACCACTAGTAACACCAACATTCATGGGTTCAACGCTCAACCTGGGATAACTATATTTCTGCTAATTATCCCCAATCATAGACACCAATACTGTTCAATACATATAACCAAGGTCAATGGAACGGACAAGACTGAGTCTACTGGTCGTTGTGACACAGACAGCCGAAGCTCGTTCGCTAGTCATGCCCTGGGGTAGACTCGGTGCAGTATCTTCATAGGGTTCCCTGGGTAGTCCTGTTCTCGGATTCTAATCTCGCCATATTAAAGACATCCTTCAAGGACCATCTTCCCATAGGCGACTACCGAACCTCTGTAGTGGTGCCAACACAGACAGTGCCTGGAGATGCGTTGAGGCAGAGTCACTAGCGTATAAATGTCTAACTCAAATACTCAAAACTTTACGTCTGGCAGCAATACAGACGACACTTACCTTACTCGAATTACTTGGCAATTGATTATTTCACTATGTTAAAACATGAACACTGACATTCACAAAATCGACTAAGTTAAACTGACTTAACATGGGGGCGGGAAACAATCGTTCACATACCTGGAAATGCGTTGAGGAAGAGTCACGAGCGTGTGAGTCTTCCTTGTGCGTTTATATATATGTGAGCCTGAGGTAGTTCCGGCCTACGCATACGTACCAGAAAGGCTAATCTCACCAACGACAGAAATTCTATTCAACTCGGTCGCTGTACACTCAACTATGAAAATCAGTGTCATGGATCAGGTGAATTTCTTATAAGAACATAAGAATGGAGGAAACTGCAGCGGGCCTATTGGCCCATACTGGGCAGTCCCGTTTACACCCAACCCCTATTGCTCATATGAGCATCCAACCTATGTTTGAAGCAATTCAGCGTATTCGAGTTAATGATGATATTTGGTAACTTGTTCCATTCATCCACTACTCTGTTTCCAAACCAGTGTTTACCTATTTCACGCCTAAATCTAAATTTGTCCAATTTAAAACCATTGTTACGAGTTCGCTCCTGGTTGGATAATTTGAGTACCTTTGTAATGTCCCCTTTGTTTAGCCCTGCCTTCCACTTATACACCTCTATCAGGTCGCCCCTCGCTCTACGTCTCTCAAGGGAGTGCAAATTAAGATGCTTTAACCTGTCTCTATACTCAAGGTTCCTAATACCCGGGATTAGTCTTGTCATTCTCCTCTGAATTCTTTCCAAGGATTCTATATCCATTCTGTAATACGGTGACCAGAACTGGACTGCGTAATCCAGGTGTGGTCTCACAAGAGCAAGATACAGTTTTAGGATGACCTCGCTAGTCTTGTAACTAACACTCCTTTGTATGAACCCAAGTACTTTATTAGCCTTGTTACGAGCAAAAACACATTGTTTACTTGGCTTAAGGTTCCTACTTATCATTACTCCTAAATCTCTCTCGCAGTCGGATTTCTCTATGGCATCGTTGTTCATCTGGTATCTGGTTTCCCTGTTTACATTTCCTATACTGAGTACTTTACATTTGTCGATGTTGAATTTCATCTGCCATTTTTCAGACCATTCGAAAAATTTGTTTAGATCCTCCTGTAGTTTTGCCGAGTCCTCGTCAGATTTGATAACACGTCCTATTTTAGTATCATCAGCAAATTTACTTATGTTGCTGTCTATGCCGTTAATGCTCACTCGCTGTTTCCTGTCCTGTAACCACGCCCTAATCCATTTAAGGATGTCACCTTTGATGCCATGAGCTTCTACCTTTCTAATTAGTCTTTCGTGGGGTACTCTGTCGAAGGCTTTGCTAAAGTCGAGATATACCACATCATAATTGTGCCCCTCGTCCACTGATTCGAAAACTGATGAAAAGAATGTTAATAGATTAGTTAGGCAAGAACGTCCGCTTGTGAAGCCATGCTGGGAATCATTGATCAATCTGTGCTTCTCCAGGTGATTTCGAATAGAGTTTGAAATGATTGCTGCCAGTAATTTGCCTACTATTGATGTTAGACTGATTGGGCGGTAGTTAAAGGATAGTGATCTATCCCCCTTCTTGAAGATCGGTACTACATTCGCTATCCTCCAGGATTCTGGTACTACACCTGTTTTTAAGGACATGTTAAACAACTTTGCTAAGGGTATACTAAGCTCTTCCTTACATTCCTTTAATACTCTGGCAAATATCTCATCGGGACCAGGTGACTTATTAGGCTTTAGTTTGTCTATTTGCTTACTAACATCGTTACTAGTCACTACTATCTCGCTTAATTTGTTTTCTTCTCTATCTCTCAATAGAGTCGGTGCCTCGGGTATCATGTTTAAATTTTCGGTGGTGAAAACTGTTGAAAAATATTTATTCAAATTATTGCTCATTTCTCCGTCGTTATCAGTGAGCTCGCCGGAGTCTGACCGTATTGGTCCAATCTTTTCTCGTGTTTTAGTTTGGTACATTTGGTAGAATCCTTTGGGGTTTGTCTTTGCCTCCCTTGCTATCCTTACCTCATTATTCCTCTTTGCTTTCCTTATCTCGGTTTTAACCCTACTCGCCAATACCCTATAATAGTCCCGGAGGTGAATTTCGCCACGATTTATCCTTCTACCTATAGCCTTCCTTTGGCCAATGATGTTCTTTAAATAATTATTTATCCATTTAGGGTCATTGTTGTTTGATCTGAGTTTTTTGTATGGTATGTTCTGCCTTTGTGCATTAAGTAACTCACTATTTAAAGTGTCGTGGAACTCGGCAATCTCAGATCTCGTTATCAGGTCGGTGTCATCTGTCAGGTTCACGGCCAAGCGCGACACCCCCTCTCTCAGCTGCCTCTTTAAACTGTCAAAGTTTGCCCTTCTGAAATCTGGTACTTTAGTGGAATTTTCCTTACGTCTGCCCTGAAAATCTAACTGGAATCGAATTTCTTTGTGATCGCTGTTTGCAAGTTCGTTCCCTACCTCGACATTGCTAATGAGGTTTTCTCTGTTTGACAAAACTAAATCCAATATATTATTACCCCGTGTGGGTTCGGTTATATGTTGACTTAGGAAACAGTCCTGGATCGTCTCGAGAAAATCCTCTGATTCTGAGTTACCCGTAAGGTCGGTCCAATCTACTTGGCCAAGGTTAAAGTCGCCTACTATACAGACTTTGTTGTGTATGGAAGCCCTGCGCATTTCATCCCAGATAAGTCGCTCATTGACGCTATCAAGATTGGGGGTCTATATATTACTCCTGTGATTAATTTTTCCCGACCGTCGCTTAATTCTATCCAAATTGTTTCTGTATTCCTCTCAGTTTTTATTTCCTTATTTATTTCACACTTCAGATTATCCCTAACATAGATTGCTACTCCGCCTCCTTTCCTGGTCTGCCTATCGGTATGGAACAGTTTGTAACCCGCAATTTGGTATTCGACTGGTAATTCACGTGTGTCTAGGTTGATCCATGTTTCAGTGAATGCAATTATATCGATTTCTTCGGTACATACCAAGGCCCTAATATCATCCATTTTGTTTCTCATACTTCTACTGTTCGCGTAATATACATTTAAGTTAGTCGTGTTCTGAGTCCTCCCCTTACCGCGTTTAGTTTTAAACTCCCTGTCTAATTTAGTTATGTCATCATTCCTAACACTATTTCCCTGTAATCTTTCGCCTTGTTTACCCGCTCCCACTGCAGTCTCCTCCACCCCCGTGCCCCTATGTTCTCTTAGCAGTTTAAAGACTTCGATATCTTTTGAACTGCCCCCTCTAGAGCCCCAGCCAGGGTTGCTACTCCATCCTTAGACAGGTGCACCCCATCCCTAGCATAAAGGTCCCTTCTGCCATAGAAGTTGTCCCAGTTGTCAATGAATGGGACTTTTATAATCTAATCAGAGATTGAGTTTGTCAAGAAAAAGTGAAATGGGCGTTAAATACGCACTAACAACTCTACTTACTGGAAAACCATAAACCACAGCCAAGGAATTCTTCCTTGGGGGAGCCGTTAGGTCTTGTTGATTTTGAGTTTGACAGAATCTTTTCAGGAGATTAATGACTATCTTAAATAGACAACTGACACTAACTAAACTACAAACATCAGATTCTCTGATGTTTGGGCGTCAAAATAATCTAATTTCAGTAGCACTTGGAAACTCATGGCTATCCCCAAGGACGATATAAGGATATGCCACTCATACTGACAGAATTAACACTCACTTACTTGACAACTTTTACCAACAATAAAGACAGATGAAGCTTTCAACATCACTCACAGTGGATTTTGAATGTTCCAACTGTAATCAGACATATGCAGCTACTGTACAGTTGCAATTTCAAATTCTGTGTCATTATACCAAGGAATAACGAAGTCTCGGGTGTACGCTAAGATTGAGAGAAAATGGAGGACTCAGACATCCTGAAGTGATGAGAAAACGCACGCCTCAGATGGGGTACATAAATAAAGAAAGCATAGCTACATGTTTTGTGGGCTATTGAGCGTAATATCATGAATCGTCTGATTTTACGTTAACTGACGTGTACGACCATGGTCATTACAGTGTGTGTGTGTGTGTGTGTGTGAGGGTCGGAGAAAGCATGTCATTGATTTAAATCATGTCATAAATGTTAATAGGGTTATAAATGTCATCATGAAATCACGTGTAACAGAAATCAAATTCAAGAGAAAAAATTACATAAAAATACCAATGAATGCAGTTAGAGTTAAGTTCTTATGTAGCACTGTATTTAAGTCAGATATGGACAAATTCAGCTAAAATAAAACTACTGCGTTAAGACCAAAATTTACGTGTATTTTGAAGCATGCTCTTACAGATATAAATGAATTTTTAGCAGATACAGCTATACTTCAGAAAATTTGTTAAAACAGGAGTAAAAAATGTATGTATTGTAACATGAAAATATTAATAGTATTGACATTTACGTCACTTAAAGTGTCCAAAATTGTTGATTTAATTCATGATTTAAATCAATGTTTTAAATAATTTTATTTAAATGATACTGTAGGGGTATCGAGATATTAAAGTTGTCTAGCACTCAGGATGGAAGGAAACTCTAATGTGGTTTTCTTGTATAATATATAAGTTATATGATAGACAGTCTGGTGCTGGAGGTGCTGTGTGGTGAGGGGCTGCTTGGTAGAGACGTGCGGTGAGTAGCTTGTCGAAGGAGGTATGTGTGCAGGAGCTCCGTTAGAGAAGATGTTGCCTGTTGCTGGCCTCCTGGTTGAATGAAATGTTAACAGTGTGGAGCTTGCTGGAGGAGATGTTGCTTGTTCAAGAAGATTGGTCAGAATGCATCTCAATGGAGAGACAGAGCTTATATACACCCAGCAGCGGCTATGAGTCATGGTGGGAAAACCCGAGAAGTAGCCGGTGACTAGTTCCGTTGCTAAGATACGGCGGGCAATGGAATGCGGATACGCTTGGTTGCTAGGGAAGGCGGTAACAGGTGGTGGCGTGGCAGCTTGTAGGGGAGACGTCCACTACAATACTCCCCCTCCCCTCCCGGCGCGGCGGGAGGCTGGATGTTGTCCGGGTTGTGTCCCACACATAACACATACCGGGCAGGTGTATGTACGACTCGACCGCTACGTGTAACAACTCCGTCCAGTGACACAAAACCTGTGGGAGAATTAGGAGGAGAAAGAGGGTTTGGGATTAGAGGAGGTTGTACAAGCAATGGTTGTTGTGCTCCTGCTGCTGCAGGGGCTGCGTCAGGAGGAGGGTCCATGGCAGGAGCAGGTTCAGGTTCTATGACAGGAGGAGGGTCTATGACAGGAGCAGGTTCTATGATAGGAGGGAGGCTTACTACAGGTTCAGGTTCTATGACAGGAGCAGGTTGTACATGAGGGTGAAAAGAGGGTGCCCAGAAATGTCGTGGGCGTGGTGTTGCTGCCGGTGGTAACTGCGGGTGGACTGGTGCAGGCGTAGTTAGTTGATGGTGCTGCTGGGCTGGGGGCCCGATGGGTAAGGCGGCCGGTTTGACTCTGTCTATGCTGACGGTGTCATGTCTGCCATTCCGGATAATTGTCAGGAACTTTGCAGAACGGGTAACCACCTGGAAGGGTCCATCGTAGGGGCGTTGTAATGGGTTGCGGTGAGCATCATGCCTGACGAAAACATACTCGGCTGTGAGTAGTGCAGGAGGGATGTGTTCAGGGCGCCGAGTAGGCTGGCGTGGAGCAGTAGCTCTGAATGCAGAAACTGCTTGTCGTAGCTTTTGGAGTAAGTCGTGACGAACGGCTGGAGTGGCTTGATTGGGATCAGGAGGGAGTGAGAAATCCCCGGGTAGCCGAAGGGGCTCGCCTAGTGTCAGATCTGCTGGGCTACAGTCCATATCCTCCTTGTGTGACGCACGGATGCCGAGGAGCACTAAGGGAAGCGCATCAGTCCAGCTGTAAGGGTCGTGCTGTGCCTTGAGTGCGTCCTTCAGCTGCCGGTGAAAACGTTCTACCATGCCGTTGGCTTGAGGGTGGTATGCTGTAGTGCGTTGTCTAGACGTGCCGAGGAACTGTAGGAAGTGCTGCCAGAGTTGTGACTCAAACTGTACTCCTCGGTCAGTGATTACGGTAGCGGGGGGGCCAAAACGGGAAACCCAACCGGACATGAAGGCGCGGACAGTAGTCTCTGCTGTAGCGTTGGGCATGGGAATTGCTTCTGTCCACCTGGTGAAACGGTCGATGCAGGTGAAGATGTAGGTGCTACCGTAGGATGATGGAAGAGGTCCCACGATGTCGAGGTGTACTACTTGAAAACGTCCTTTGGGAATAGGAAAGGCTTGTAAGGGGGCCCGTATGTGACGATGTATTTTGGAGGACTGGCAGGCTAGGCACTGGGCAGCCCATTTCTTAGTATCAGACTTGATGCCGGGCCAGACGACACGTTGCGTGAGGAGGCGCTGGGAGGCCCGCACACCCGGGTGGCTGAGACCATGGATGCGGTCGAAAACAGCGCGGCGGTGGACGTGAGGCACGAACGGTCTAGGCTGTCCACAGGATACGTCGCACCACAATTTTATCTTTGTGCCAGGAACAGGGAGTTCTTGGAGTATGAGGCCTGAGGGGGATGTCTTGTAAGCTGCCAGGTCTTCGTCTTTCTCTTGAGCCGCGGCTAGCTGCCCATAATCAATGGGTGGAGATGAGGGAAGAATGGTGGATATACAACGAGAGAGGGCGTCGGCGATCTCGTTGTGGCTGCCTTTAATGTGTTGGACGTCGCTGGAGAACTCCGAGATGTAAGCCAAGTGGCGCAGGACACGAGGTGTATGTGACTGGGAAGCTGAAGCGAAAGCGTGGACGAGGGGCTTGTGATCAGTGAAGATGGTGAACTGACGGGCCTCGAGGAAGTGTTGGAAATGTCTGACAGCCAAGTATATGGCCAGGAGTTCTCGATCAAAAGCGCTGTACTTGAGGTGTGGTGGTTGAAGCCGTTGTGAGAAGAAAGCAACGGGCATGAAAGTTCCGTTGATCTCCTGCTGTAAGACGGCGCCCACTGCAGTTGAAGAAGCGTCTGTTGTGAGAGTGGTCCGGGCGTTAGGTGCGGGGTGGGCCAGGAGGGTGAGGCGTGTGATGTGCTGTTTGATAGTGGTGAATGCCGTAGTAGCCTCTTGAGTCCACATGAGAGACTTGTGAGACTTCTTTGGGCGTCCCTTGAGAAGGTCGTGTAGGGGGGCTAGGACGGTGGCAGCTTTGTCAATGAAGCGGTGGTAGTAGTTGACTAAACCCAGGAACTCCCGGAGTTTCTTCGCCGTTTCAGGTTTGGGGAACTCCCTAATCGCGGTTATCTTCTGTGGTAGGGGTTGTATGCCACTGGGCGAGACTCTGTGACCGAGGAAATCGATGGCCGAGGTTCCAAAGACGCACTTAGCAGGATGAACTTTCATGTTGTTGTTCTGCAGGCGTTGGAGAAGGAGTTGTAGGTGGTGGTGGTGCTCGGCAGGCGTCGAAGATGCGACGAGGATGTCGTCAATGTAGACGGTGACAAAATCGAGGTCGCGAAGCATATGGTCCATGAACCTCTGGAAAGTCTGTGCTGCATTGCGTAAGCCAAAACTCATGAAAGTGTACTCGAAGAGTCCGAACGGAGTGGTGATGGCTGTCTTCTGGGTATCTGCCGGTGCTACTGGGATCTGGTGGAAGGCACGCTCCAAGTCGATCTTCGAGAAGATAGTCTTGCCATGAAGTTTGTGGTGAAAGTCCTGGACATGCGGAATAGGGTACCTGTCAGGTTTGGTGACGAGATTCAGGGCTCTGTAGTCGCCACACACCCTCCACTCGCCGGGTGTGTGCTTAGGAACCATGTGAAGAGGCGATGCCCAGGGACTCCTTGAAGGGCGAATGATGCCGTCTTGCAGTAGTTTGTTGAATTCTGCTTTGGCTGTGTACAGGAGCTCAGGGCGCAGGCGGCGAGGGCGTGAAAAGACTGGTGGTCCTTTGGTTTCGATGTGGTGGAAAATTCCCGACGTAGGTGGTGGGGGTAGGGAGACTCGGGGTGAGAAAAGCTCCTTGAATTCGTCGAGCAGGGAGGAGAACTCGTTGGAAGGCGCAAGACAGGTGATAGCGTCCGTGTGTCTGGCACGAGAACCCTGGATCTTGCGTGCTGTAGGCTCATGAATGAGGCATAGATGACTTGGTTTGACGCCGAGCTTGTGGAAGGTGAGGAAGTCGAAACCAAGGATGGGTTGAGACACGTCTGCTATCACGAATAACCAACGCAGAGTCTTGGGCAGACCGAGGTCTAAGGCGAGGGTGCGTACGCCGTAGGAGGCGATGGAGGTACCGTTGGCAGCGAACAGGTCATACGAGGGTTGCTTTGACTTGTCTCGTAGTGAGGGAGGGATGAGGCTGACCGATGAACCGGTGTCGATGAGAAACTTCTTGCCGGAGGTGCGGTCGGTGACGCGCAGTAATGAGACGCCTGGAGGGACGGAGGCTGAGGCGTCTACCAGCCTCCGGTGTTGCCGTTTCCCGAATAGGTGCAATAGGGCTCACAGTTTCGAGCATAGCGGCCGAAAGTCTGGTGATACCAGCAGAGGGTAAATTTGTTGTGCTGGGGGTTGGCTGCTGTGTGTCGGAACTTGTAGGGCGTAGTGTGTGAGTCAGGAACCGGCGCAGCAGCGGGTATGGAGGAGCAGAACTGCTCAACAGTGTCCATCCTGCGGTTCAAAATTTGCAACAGGTCCTTGATGTCTTGTGAGGAATTGCTCGGCTGAGGGGTGTTGACCCGGCTTACAAGTTCGATGGTAGGTACTGGTGTGACCGTGGCGGCAAGGGGTGCAGCAGCGCATTCGTTAAAAATTCTATCTGCCGCGGTTGCATATAGTTCCGGTGTCGTAGAGTAATCTACTGCGGACAGGATGTTGCGTACTTCTGTGGGTAGCTTTTGTGCGTGAAGCTGGCGCAGGATAGAGTCGGGGAGTCTGTCTGTGTGACGGGAGTTCAGCCGACACATCTCCTCCCAGAGACGTCCCGGGGTTGAGTTCCCGAGGGAGGTAGAGGATAGATCTTGCAGGAGATTGGGGCTGGTCTGTTGATAACACGTCTTCAAGGCAGCCCGCAGGGTAGCGAATTTGTTGTGATCTGGAGAGTTGGAAATGGTTTGTGAGACCCGCGTGGCCACTTCCGTGGGTAAGGCACAAAGCAGGGCGCAATACTTTTGTTCGTCGGTCGCTCGTGAGCCGGCGAGGGCTGCTTCCACATGGTCAAGCCAGTCCTCGACGTTGTGGTTGAAAATCGGCAGAGAGATCCGTCCGTCCTCCATCCTGTGTGAGTGCTTATCTCCGGGAGTCACCATTGTAGGGGTATCGAGATATTAAAGTTGTCTAGCACTCAGGATGGAAGGAAACTCTAATGTGGTTTTCTTGTATAATATATAAGTTATATGATAGACAGTCTGGTGCTGGAGGTGCTGTGTGGTGAGGGGCTGCTTGGTAGAGACGTGCGGTGAGTAGCTTGTCGAAGGAGGTATGTGTGCAGGAGCTCCGTTAGAGAAGATGTTGCCTGTTGCTGGCCTCCTGGTTGAATGAAATGTTAACAGTGTGGAGCTTGCTGGAGGAGATGTTGCTTGTTCAGGAAGCTTGGTCAGAATGCATCTCAATGGAGAGACAGAGCTTATATACACCCAGCAGCGGCTATGAGTCATGGTGGGAAAACCCGAGAAGTAGCCGGTGACTAGTTCCGTTGCTAAGATACGGCGGGCAATGGAATGCGGATACGCTTGGTTGCTAGGGAAGGCGGTAACAGGTGGTGGCGTGGCAGCTTGTAGGGGAGACGTCCACTACAATACCAACCGTAGTATTTGTGTATGTGGGGCGGGGGGGATACATGCCTTCAGATTAATGTGGGAGTTTTGTGATGATATTTCTTATTGGCTGCTGGTGATGGCTTATTTATTTATGTGTTGTAAGAGCGCTCCTGCACACACACACACACACACACACACACACACACACACACACACACTCCTTTTAATGTAAAGGGAGAAAAGCATGGCGCTGTTATGTTTTGTTTTAAATATGTTCGCTATGTTGTTCCTGCTTCTGCTGTGTTTGTCTGTGTGTGTGTTTCACTGCTCGCCTCTGCTTTTTTCAGTATTTTGGGTCGGGTTCAGGCGACGGCAGGAGCGATGTACCGATCATGGAAGATTATCTACCGGTGAGTTGATGACCACTTATTGATGTGTAATGATGCTATACAACACTACTGTTTGGTCATTCTACACCGCGCTAACCCACACTAACCCACCCTCAGTCACCCTACATTATTATGTCTACACTAACCCACTATTAACCCACACTAACCTACCCTCAGTCACCCTACATTATTATGTCCACACTAACCCACTGTTAACCCACACTAACCCCCTGTTAACCAACAATAACCCACCCTCAGTCACCCTACACTCTTATATCTACACTAACCCACTGTTAACCCACACTAACCCACCCTCAGTCACCCTACACTATATTAAGCCCACACTGATCCACTGTTAACCAACACTAATCCACTGTTAACCCACACTAGCCCACCAACAGTCACTCTACAATATCATGTCCACACTAACCCACTGTTAACCCACACTAACCCACCCTACACTACATTATGTCCTCGCTAACTCACTGTTAACCCACACTCACTCACTGTTAACCCACACTAACTCACTGTTAACCCACACTAATTCACTATTAACACACTAACTCACTGTTAACCCACACTAACTCACTGTTAACCCACACCAACTCACTTTTAACCACACTAACTCAGTTACCCACACTAACTCACACTAACTCACTGTTAACCCACACTAACTCACTGTTAACCCACACTAACTCACTGTTAACCCACACTAACTCACTGTTAACTCACACTAACTCACTGTTAACCACACTAGCTCACTGTTAACCCACAGTAACTCACTTTTAACCACACTAACTCACTGTTACCCACACTAACTCACACTAACTCACTGTTAACCCACACTAACTCACTGTTAACCCACACTAACTCACTGTTAACCACACTAGCTCACTGTTAACCACACTAACTCACTGTTAACCACACTAGCTCACTGTTAGCCCACACTAACTCACTGTGAACCTACACTAACGCACTGTTAACCCACACTAACTCACTGTTAACACACACTTACTCACTGTTAACCCACACTAACTCACTGTTAACCCACACCAACTCACTGTTAACACACTAATTCACTGTTAACCGCACTAACTCACTGTTAACCCACACCAACCGACTGTTAACACACTAACTCACTGTTAACCACACTAACTCACTGTTAACCCACACCAACTGACTGTTAACACACTAATTCACTGTTAACCACACTAATTCACTGTTAACCCACACTAACTCACTGTTAACACACACTAACTCACTGTTAACCCACACTAACTCACTGTTAACCCACACTAACTCACTGTTAACACACACTAACTCACTGTTAACCCACACTAACTCACTGTTAACCCACACTAACTCACTGTTAACACACACTAACTCACTGTTAACCCACACTAACTCACTGTTAACCCACACTAACTCACTGTTAGCACACACTAATTCACTGTTAACCCACACTAACTCACTGTTAACACACTAACTCACTGTTAACCCACACTAACTGACTGTTAACACACTAATTCACTGTTAACCACACTAATTCACTGTTAACACACTAACTCACTGTTAACCACACTAATTCACTGTTAACACACTAACTCACTGTTAACCACACTAATTCACTGTTAACACACTTACTGTTAACCCACACTAACTGACTGTTAACACACTAATTCACTGTTAAGCACACTAATTCACTGTTAACACACTAACTCACTGTTAACCACACTAATTCACTGTTAACACACTTACTCACTGTTAACCACACTAATTCACTGTTAACATACTAACTCACTGTTAACCCACACTAACTGACTGTTAACACACTAATTCACTGTTAACCACACTAATTCACTGTTAACACACTAACTCACTGTTAACCACACTAATTCACTGTTAACACACTAACTCACTGTTAACCACACTAATTCACTGTTAACACACTAACTCACTGTTAACCCACACTAACTGACTGTTAACACACTAATTCACTGTTAACCACACTAATTCACTGTTAACATATTAACTCACTGTTAACCCACATTAACTCACTGTTAATCCACACCAACTCTCTGTTAACCCACACTCATTCACTGTTAACCCACACCACCTCACTGTTAACCCACACTAATTCTCTGTTAACATATTAACTCACTGTTAACCCACACTAACTCACTGTTAACCTACAATACATTTCTGTTAAGCCACACTAACAGACTGTTTAGCCACACCATCTTACTGTTAAACTTACACTAATTCACGCTAAGCTACATTGGCGTATGCAAACCAACATTCACTTTACGCCACACTAAACTACACTCACACTAATCCAGACAATCCAACACTTTCTCCATCAAACTCACTATAATTCACACTGAACAAAGATAACTCACACTGACACTTAGAGAACTCACACTGACACTCAGATAACTCACACAGACACTCAGAACACTCACACTGGCACTAAGATAACTCACACTGACACTTAGATAACTCACACTGTCACTCAGATAACTTACGCTGACACTCAGATAACTTACGCTGACACTCAGATATCTCACAATGACACTCAGATAACTCACACTGACGCTCAGAAATCTCACACTGACACTCATATAACTCACACTGACACTCAGATAACTCACACTGACACTCAGATAACTCACACTGACACTCGAATAACTCATACTGACACTCAGATAACTCACACTGACTCTCAGATAACTCACACTGACTCTCAGATAACTCACACTGACGCTTAGATAACTCACACTGACGCTCAGGTAACTCACACTGATACTCAGATAACTCACACTGAAACTCAGCTATCTCACACTGACGCTTAGATAACTCACACTGACGCTCAGGTAACTCACACTGATACTCAGATAACTCACACTGACACTCATATAACTCACACTGACGCTCGGATAACTCACACTGACACTCAGATAACTCACACTGACTCAGATAACTCACACTGACACTCAGATAACTCACACTGACGCTCGGATAACTCACACTGACACTCAGATAACTTACACTGACTCAGATAACTCACACTGACACTCAGATAACTCACACTGACGCTTGGATAACTCACACTGACACTCAGATAACTCACACTGACGCTCGGATAACTCACACTAATCCTCACTAAACGACACTAACCCACACTAACCCTCACTAACCCACACTAACTCACTAACCCACACTAACCCACACTAACCCACATTAACCAACATTAACCTACACTAACCCTCACTAACTCACACTAACCCACATAACCCTTACTAACCCACACTAATCCATTTAACCCTCACTAACCCACACTAACCCTCACTAACCCACACTAACCCACGCTAGCCCTCGCTTAACCCACACTAACCCTCACAAACCCACACTAACCCACAGTAACCTGCATTAACCTACACTAACCCTCACTAACCCACACTAACCCACATAACCCTTGCTAACCCAGTCTAATCCACTTAGCCCTCACTAACCCACACTAACCCATGATGATGATAATGATGCTGCTAATGATTATGATATTAATGGTCAAGATGATGATGATAACGTTAATGATGATCATGATTACTATGGCAATGATGATTATGATGAAACTAAAGGCGGTGGCACACTGGGCACTTTTCCGCCCAACATGTTGGGCCAACACTGTCCGGCCAGCAAAACAAAGAGACATTTGCATCATACTGGGATATTTTTGTCGGCGCGTCTGCCCAACGCAACGAAAATAACAACAAGGCGTCCAGACGAGGTTCGCCATGGATCATGTTACTACAGTTGAGGCCTTGCAGGATTGTGCTACAGTTCTTAATTTGCTGAAGCAAGTAAAGCGTCTGCAAATGCTAAAACAAAAAAAAAGACAGTGGGTGCGTTGTGAAGCTTCTTTACAAGTGGCGGCGGCTGGCAGGTCAAAGAGCACCCTGAATACTGATTTAATAATACTAAAGAAGTTTTAAAGTGACGAATAAATAAAAACATGTCACCGTTTTATTAGTTATGTTTTAAATTATTATTGGTTTATGATTTATTTCAATTTCTGCTTAAATATTCAACACCCAATATGAAGCTCAGTTGAGAACTAACCCTACCGTCAAAGCTCGCCGTCAAACCGTTGTCCATTTTTCGCAACATCCGAAATCATGCTGGGCCGTCAGGCCAGCGGCCAGCACTAGCGGCCAACATGTTGGGAGGAAAGTGCTCAGTGTGCCGCCGCCTTAACGATAATGGTAATGGTGGTAACAATGATAGTGATGACAAAGGTAATGTTGATGATTAAATATGAAAATGATAATGATAATTACACCAAAAATGATGACGGTGATAACAACAAAGAGTGATGATAACAGTGATGATTATGAGAGTAACAATAATAAGAAGAATAGATGGTGGTGATATACTATTGATGATAATGATGACGATGCTAATTTGATAATGACAATGGTGATGTTGATAATGTTGACATTGATGATGATAATGAGATTGATAATAATGATAATGATATTGCTTGTTATAATGTTGATGATGATCACTACTTACAGGTTGATATGGAGGACGATGACGATTCCTCCTTACCAAGGCTGGAGGGCTCTGGAGTGGAGCTTGGAGCGCCACCACCACCCCTCCCCCCACCCCCACCCATGCACGGTAAGTCCTTCCCCACCACCACCACTCTCCCCTCCCCCATACGTACACAGTAAGGCCTCCGCCACCATCTCCCCTCCCCACCATCACCACCCATCCCCCATCATTACCCATCCCCCCATCCCCACACATGGACGGTAAGACCTCCCACCATCACCTCTCCCCCCACCACCACCCCTCACCCACCATCAACACTCTCCTCTCCCCCACCATCACCCTTTTTCCCTTCCCCCCACATGCACGGTATGGCCTCCCCCACCCTCACCCCTCCACCACTATCACCCCTCTCCCCCACCCTCACATGCACGGTATGGCCTCCCCCACCCTCACATGAACGGTATGACCTCCCCCACCATCACCCCCTCCCCCACCATCACCCCTCCCCCACTATCACCCCTCTTCCCCACCCTCACATGCACGGTATGGCCTCCCCCACCATCACCCCTCCCCCACCATCACCCCTCCCCCACTATCACCCCTCTTCCCCACCCTCACATGCACGGTATGACCTCCCCACCATCACCTCTAACCCACTATCACCCCTCTTCCCCACCCTCACATGAACGGTATGGCCTCCCCCACCATCACCCCTCCCCCACCATCACCCCTCCCCCACTATCACCCCTCTTCCCCACCCTCACATGAACGGTATGGCCTCCCCCACCATCACCCCTCCCCCACCATCACCCCTCCCCCACTATCACCCCTCTTCCCCACCCTCACATGCACGGTATGACCTCCCCACCATCACCTCTAACCCACTATCACCCCTCTTCCCCACCCTCACATGAACGGTATGGCCTCCCCCACCATCACCCCTCCCCCACCATCACCCCTCCCCCACTATCACCCCTCCCCCACCATCACCCCTCCCCCACTATCACCCTTCTTCCCCACCCTCACATGCACGGTATGGCCTCCCCCACCATCACCCCTCCCTCACTATCACCCCTCCCCCACCATCACCCCTCCCCCACTATCACCCCTCTTCCCCACCCTCACATGCACGGTATGACCTCCCCACCATCACCTCTAACCCACTATCACCCCTCTCCCTCACCCCCATATGCACGGTATGTCCTCCCCACCATCACCCCCACATGCACGGTATGTCCTCCCCCACCATCACCTCTAACCCACTATCACCCCTCTCCATCACCCCCACATGCACGGTATGACCTCCCCACCATCACCCCCACATGCACGGTATGTCCTCCCCCACCATCACCCCTCCCCCATTATCACCCCATTGTCACAGATAGAGTATTAGAAGAGGAAAATGAGAAATAGGAAGAATAGGAGGAGGGGGACGTGGAAAAAAGATGAATCACAATAGGAGGGGAAGGAGGATGAGAAAGATGAAAATTAGGAAGTTTAGTTTAACAATATTTATACCCAAAGGAGACAATAGTACTGTATAGGTCATATTCAATAGTGTTATATTCTACGGTATTTAAGGATTAGTCAGATTTAGGATTGACTGTAAGAATGAGGTCCCTAAGGACTCCTTATTCAATGTAGTAATAACATAGTTCATGATACAATAAGTTCAGATGCATGCTTTAAAGGTTTATCACAAAGTTAACATGTTGAGTGTTCCGGTATGGGTACACTCTTACTATCTAGTAGGACGAATATAGTAAGAGTAGGAGGAAGAATAGGAGAAAGAGAAGGAAGAGGCAAAGAATTTGGAAGTGTAGGAGGAGGAGGAGGAGGTATTTTTCTTTGCACGTAAGAACGAAAATGACTGTGGCTTTTATACTCTCTCTCTCTCTCTCTCTCTCTCTCTCTCTCTCTCTCTCTCTCTCTCTCTCTCTCTAAGCTCCGGTACCAATGTAAGTAATTAACAATAAGATACAACCGTTCGCTTGTGTACTTCACTGTTCTTCACTGCTCTTCCACTACTGTTCACGGTTATTCACTACTGCTCACTGTTATTCACTGTTTCTCCACTGTTACTGACTGAATTTCCAGTGTTATTCACGGTCCTTCCACTGTTCTTCACTACAGTACTGTTCACTGTTATTCACTTCCCTTCCACTGTTATTCATTACTATGCACTATTATTTACTTCCCTTCCACTGTTATTCACAATATACTATTCACTGTTACTCACCTCCACTTTTATTCAATACTTCACGGTTATTCACTTCCAGCTATTCACTATTGTTCACTGCTATTCACTTTTTTTTACTTTTTTTCATTGTTTTTTTTTCATCTTTCACTTCCTTTCAAATTTTGGGGGGACTTCAATCTTTCGTCATATTTCAAAGTTATATATTTGATTGATTAAATTATTCATTATTTTCTTCATCGTTTGTCTCTTATTTTCACTGTTATTCATGTT
This sequence comes from Homarus gammarus, assembly GCA_958450375.1. NCBI lineage: Eukaryota > Metazoa > Arthropoda > Malacostraca > Decapoda > Nephropidae > Homarus > Homarus gammarus. The sequence continues at coordinate 517,634 of CAUDMG010002729.1, read as the reverse complement.
TCTTCACTTATTCTTCCCTGTTATTCACTGTTTTTCACGGTTCTTTACTGTTCTCTATTCTTCCATTGTCTCTTTGTTGCTTTCTATTTCTCCGTTGTCTGCTATTTCTTCTCCGTTGTCTTCCATTATTCTACATTGCCTTCCATTGTTTCTCCATTGTCTTCCATTTTCTACGTTGTCTTTCGCTGTACGTTTCTTATTTTCAATTTGTGCTTTTTGCCCCTATCTGTTGTTCACTGTTTTTCACTATTCACTATAAATCAGTCTTTCACTATCTTCTGCGCTCATTGTATTTCACTCTCTCACTGTTCTTCTCTTTTTTCACTGTTTCTCTCTTCACAGTCACTTTCTCAGTTCTTCAATCTATTAATATTTTTCACCATCTTAACTACCCCTTTTTGCACTTTACTTCCACGGAAATTCATAATATATCGAAAGTATTTTGCATTATACCACTGAGTCTTAACTTTTGACACCATCTCATTATAAATCGACATTCCATCAGATTACTCGACAAACTTGCAGATATTACACCGACAGATCACCAACAAGCATAGTCTACCGTAGGTATGAATATGGGTGTCGGCGGTATTCGAACCCATAAAGCTCTCAAACAGTCTTCTAGCAGTACGGTATTCCGTTTTCGATAATGTTACCGTGTATATATTATAATATCAGTGTTATCAATATTTGCCCTATTGATTCACTGTTGTGAAGCATGTCCTTTTTTATGAAACTGATTAGAATGATAATTTTTTTCGAGTTTTGAACTCTGTTCAAAATAAACTGAAATGTAATGGGAGTAAAGTGCAAAAAGGTATTTTTTTTCACTCCAATTGTTCTTCACTGTCTATCATCACTCATTCACATCTTTCACTGTTCATCACTATTCTTTTTCTCTGTTCGCTGTTCTTTGTTTCAACTTCCGGAATGTTGATTGTTAATGCAGATTCTACTAACGACTATAGGCCTCATAGTTCTATCTCTTGGGGAAAGCGTGTGTGTGTGTGTGTGTGTGTGTATATAGTTGTCGTGCCAAAGCTGGTTAATGAGTGCTCAGTGTACATGGTTAGTGTGTGTTTACTGTTCGTTGCTATTGTGTGCCTAGTAAGTGTACACTCAAAAACGTAGCTTCACAATAGTGTGTTAGTAATGGCACAATGGGCGAAGAATTTTGATAACACTACCGAGGCAAAAAGAGTCGCAGAAGTTTGTCCCAACCCACTTGCATGATATGAGGCGAGTGATCTGGTGACAATGTATAGGGAAGAGTTGACAAATATGCTTTAATTGGCGAGTTATTTAGGAATCGTGATCGAAGATTGACTAAGAATATATTTCTTGTATATAACATAAATAGTTTAAATGTTCAAAATGTAAGAAATGGTGTTATTGAGAAATATATCACATTATTTGATGATGGAAATATCAAGCATGAACCAACCTACAGCAATGTCATATTTCTTAATAACATTATATTCCTGCATTTTACACATGAACTATTTAATTTATAACCAAGAAATGTATTCTTAGGCAATCTCTGATCATTAATCTTAGATAACTAGTAATCTAAAGCATATCTGTCAACGCTTTCTCATACAGTGTTACCAGATTATTTGCCTCATTTCATGCAATTGGATTGGGGCAAACTTCTGCTGTTGACTGTACAGTGTGTGTGTGGGGGGGGGGGGGGGGGGGGGAGCAACTGTATATTCGTATACGTGACAAGTCTATGCTAGTGTATGTGGTAAGTGTGAGTTTGTGTACATGGCAAATAAGTGTTCGTGTACGTGGCAAATGTGTGTTCGCTTACATTACAAGTATGTGTTACGGCAATATTCCTAGTCCTTTGCATCTTTCATCACCACGATGTAAATATTATTATCGCAATGGTATAAAATATTTGTAAGGGAGGTATTCGTAGTCACATCTACCGCCATCAAATGGAGTGGCTTAGCAAACGCAAGCTAAATATACCAACATGTAAGTCACTTACTCTATTTCCCTGAACCCAATGAATTGTTCTCCAAGTAATTTTTTGTTTCCTATGGGGGATAACTTGTTTCGTGACTGCTTTAGGGTTTATCATATTCAAATTTTTCCTTGTAAAATTCCGTTTTTATTGTTGTTGTTGCCTACAGTCGTGTAGGCAGACCTGTTAGTGTGAACTAAGTTTTTGTCAGAGACGCGATGACTCTCTCATAGCCATTTTGGGGGGGGGGGGGGGGGGATTAGCCCACCAGGGCACAGGTCACCGACCCACAATAAGGCCTTGGGGACGAAAGAAAAAATTAATTGAACCATGAATAAATAGAGAAATGGAAAACAAAAACAAATCAAGAGTGAGAAACGATATATATATATACGCTAACCGCTGGACCACCAGGATGCTAAAAGCAGTCCTAGACTTTGTTATATTTCACACAAAGCCTGTTCAACGGGTGGTGCGGGTGGTCCCCATTAGAGGTTCACGGCGCCATAAGCTCGTTGAACAGGCTTTGTGTGAAATATAACAAAGTCTAGGATTGCTTTTAGCATCCTGGTGGTCCAGCGGTTAGCGTTCCCCGGTCACAGTCATAGGCCTGTGGGCCGTGGGTTCGAATCCTGGCGGGTTGAGGTGTTGATTGTATGTAGAAGTCCGCGTGCTTTATTGGGCTAATGAAATATATATATATATATATATATTGGTCACAATTTTTGTGATGCCATATGGTTCCAATATCTTCCAGGCAGTATTAAGGGGCAGGAAGACATCTTTAGAGCTAGATCGACAGATTTTGAAGCCAATGATCAAACTGCAAGAGAAATGTCACACGACTTGGGACAGGAGAGGCTGAATAGTACATTCAATACAAATTTTAAGTTTTAGATAGTGCCCAAAAAGTCTACAAGGCGATGATCAAATTATACAAATAAATAGTTTAGACTATTTTTAATTCAACAATCGATTTTACAGTTATAATTCAGTATTTTCTGGCTCAAACTTCATATTCAGTTAAACTTTAGGTTCCACAGTTTTTTTTTTTTTAATATGATGTGTAGAATTATATTTAGGATTCAACCAACCCGACCTATGAAAATGAAGTCTGACAAATTTAACATTTATCTACAATAAAACACATACTGTATAACCACATTTTGATGACAATGCTCTGCATAATAAAAACGTAATATTACTTGAGTTATATATATATATATATATATATATATATATATATATATATATATATATATATATATATATATATATATATATATGCGGGGACTAGCCGACCCGGGCAAGGATCATTTACCAGTACTTGGACCCAGGCACAGCATGACCAACAACTGGGTCTGGGAGGAGCGAAAAAAAATACATTGAACTATAAATAAATACAGAAATGAAGAAAATAAAACAAATCAAGAGTGAGAAACGATATATATGATGTGTTGTCAAATTAAGAAAACAATTGAGACTCTGCAATTGTGTGTAAATGAGGCAAATAGTCAGTCACATCAGCAACCTGGGGGGTCCTGGTGGTAGAGTGGTACTGCTCTTGCCTTCGCAAGCGAGATGTCACGGGTTCGATTCCCGGGCCAGTGGAAGTTATTTGGACGTACTTCCTAGCCCCCATTAGTCCCTGTTCACCTAGCAGTAAAGTAGGTACCTGGTGTAAATCGAAAGTTGCGAATTCGTATTCAGGGACAAGTTGTTGGAGTTTCTAATAACTTGCTTAGACATAAAAAAAGAACTATTGACACTTCAGGCTTCTACGCCCTTTACTCATGAGACATAAAGGCGCATGAATTTAGCGTGCATCCCTGTTGGGCGCTGTAAAACGCTTCTGCGCTTCACCTTACACAAGGATGTAGGGTGTTGCCCAATAAAAAAATAAATAAATAAAAATACACAGCTCTACAGGACAACAATAACTATTGACACAGCTACACTCATTGTAGTTAGTCATATTATCAGTTCATCGCACGCACAGGTTTAGAAACAGCTATCTTATGTACTACTATACCCTGATTGGTATTTCTTGGGATAAAGATTCGCTTTTGGTCGAACATGGAAAATCATATTTCTATTTATGGAGGGAGAAATAGAAAAAGCACCTTATTCTATACCTTTCCGACGCAAATTTATATTTTTCGAGTATTCTAATCAACAATGCCTCCCCATTTACCAACAATATTGGTTGTTCAAAGTGGGCAGTGTGTGATGTTTATGTAATGCAAACGAGCGCGAGTGAGTGAACCACTGTGTGGCGTAAATGAACGTGTGCTGTCCGCCAGTGGCGTGATTGATGTGTGCATGAGTGCTGCCACCTGACGGTGTGAATGAAGTTGGATTCCGAGTAGTTAGATGACATAGCACGAGGTTTCGTGATCATGTGTATTACCCTGTGGACTGTGAGACAGATTGTTTCCTGCTGCATCACTGTACAGACCTCTTTCCCAGTAAACTGCATCTGTGAAGACTGTGTTTCTTTGAGCAGTCAGGAACTAAGTAGAACTTGATCATGGCACAGTACTCGTTTATCGCTGCTTGTTTCTACGTATTCAAGATGGAGAAGCAACTGGAACAGCAGACGGTGCTCCTGATGAAGCAGGCAGAGATAGCTAAACAAGCCCAGGAAGAATCCCAGCGTAGGGAAGAACGCATGAGCCAAATCCTGGAGCGTGTGGTCTCTCAGCAGTCGCCAAATCACCACGATTATAAGTGGCGACGCCGCCGCCAGCAGTGGTGCGCGCCAAGTTTCCCGTCGACGCTGCACCCGCCCCTCACTTGCTCCCACCCGAGCAGAGAGCTGTCTGTGCTGGACGACGTGTTGACACAAATGCTTCGCTACGGAATTGGTGTAGCTGACGACGCAGAATTGAAGCTTGTCCTTTATGCTATGGAGGCGCATCTTCTGGGACAACGTAACGTCATCGTGGACTGGAGGGACTTCTACTCAGAGTTCAAGAACCGGGTGAAACGTTTTACGACTTCCTGTGTGCTATGAAAGAAATAGCAAATTTCTGTGACTTTTGTGAGTCTTGTATAGACAATCGCCTTAAAGACATGGATTGATATCAGTACTCGTGATGAGGAAGCATTGAAACGTATGCTTGAGGAAAAAGACCTGAAATTGCAAAATGCCATCAACATATGCCGAGCTTTAGAATATGCTAATGCGAGCAGTGCAGTGATTCGAGGCTCAGTGAGTCATACGTTGGCCGAAGTGTCTCGGTACAAGCAAAACCGGAGTGCCGGTGCAAAAGTTAAGGCCGGTTTATGCTTTAGGTGTGACAAGGACTGTCGTAGGGACACGCAAGAGTGCAAGGTTGTGAATAAAAACTGTTTGAACTGTGGCAAACGAGGCCATTTTGCTGTTGTCAAAAACCAACTCGAGTCTCGCGTGACAATGCTTCGAAGCATCCTCCGAAGCAGTTCTCCAAACGAGGCCCAGGGGCTAAGCATGAGGATAGAGCCATTCACCAGCTCCTGGAGGGGGTTTACACCAACAGTGTCAGTGTGTCCGGGCCACAGGTGGTAGTCCACGCAACCTACCCCGCAGGCCGCGAAACCATCGTTTGGACACCCCTGGCCGAGGCCATGGTCATGGGGCTCGACATAGTTAAGTCCCTGGGTATTTCTCAGTCCATCCTGAGCCCCCAGACAGTGCAGATCTCTTCATCGTGGGTCACCTTCCTCTCACCTACTTTGGAACCTTCCCGTCACACCTGGAGCTGGGAAGCAAACGCACCAAGACGGTAGTGTCAGTCATCAAGGAAGTGAAGGGAGCCCTATTAAGCTGGTACGATTCATTGCCCTTGGTATCCTGCTAGAGGATTTTCCTGCTCCGATCCAGTCGGTTAAGCTGCCCAGGTGGCCGTGCGAACATGACCCCACACCAGCACAGCACACAGAGCACGCCACCACTATAGTTGAAACCTTCCCGATGGTCTTCTGTGCTTCACAGACGCTGCATGAAATGGATGGAGGCCCCATGAGTATTCAGCTCATCGACGATGCTTGTTCATTCACTGTGACGGTGCCCTGTACGATTCCCTACAGCTGGTGGGCAGATATCAAAGCACAGCTGGATGACCTGCTTGGTAAGGACATCATCGTCGGGGTGGACTACCCGACAGCCTGGTGCCACTTTTTCGTCCCGTTCGAGAAGAAACCATCTGGAGTGAGGCTGTGTATAGACCCCGCGCGCCTTAATCGTTATGTCAGAAGGCCAACATACCATGTGCGGTCCCCTCGTGACGCCGTAGCTTCCATAGGATCGGAAGCAGGTTGGATCACCACCATGGATGCCAAAATGGGGCACTTCCAGGTAAAGTTTGTGGACGAGGACCAGGGCCAGGACCTCATGTGCTTCATAATGCCCTGAGGCCGCTTCAAGTTTAAGCGTGCTCTCATGGGGCTGGTTTCGTCCGGCGATGAGTGCAATCGATGTGGCCACCAAGCTCTCGGGGACATCCTCGGACGATAAAAATCGTGGGCGACATCTTCGTGTACAACACCTCGTACAAACACCATCTCACCCACGTTGTCACCATCATACAACGTTGTGACCTGTTTGGCATCACCCCGAATGCTGAAAAGTTCATGTTTGGAAGGAACAAGGTTGATTTCTGTGGCTACACCATCTCACCCCAAGGTTACACCACAGACATTCGGAAGGACAAGGCAATCGCAGACTTCCCTAGGCCACAGAACATCATGGACCCAAGGTCATTCATGGGCCTTACAAATCAACTGGGTGGTTTCTCCTCGGCGATATCAAATGCCGCGCAGCCCCTGAAGCCCAGGAATGAATGGCACTGGTCCTCGCAGCATGATGTAGCCTTCGAAAAGGTGAAAGGATGTTTGGTAGCGCCACCTGTCCTGGCAAATTTAGACCCGTCGTTACCAGCTACACTGTAGACCGACTCATCCAGGATGCATGGATTCGGCTTCGTTCTCCTCCAGAGACACAGCGAGTTGTGGAAGCTCTTCCAGTGCGGATCAAGATTCCTCACTGACACAGAGTCATGGTATGCTGTCATTGAATTGGAACCGGCCGACATTCTCTGGGGAGTCAGAAAATGCGGTACCTACCTCACAGGCCTCCCTCACTTTGATTTGGTGGTTGATCATCGCCCCTTGGTTCCAATCCTAAACACGAAGTTGCTCAGCGAAATTGAGAATCCTCGTCTGCAGCGCATACGTGAAAAACTTTGTGCTGGCAGAAGGGCACTTCTCATTGTGCTCCTGACGTGCTGTCCCGTGCGCCAATTCAAGATCCTGCAGACAATGGCAGCGCATCCCCTCCACACCGCTGTGGTGTCTGCCCTCAATGCTGTCTGTGAGTAGGGCAGCAATTTGGCATCTCTCAAGGACCAGACCTTGGAGAAGGTGCGTGCTGCTATGACAAGGAACGCAGATTACACTGCCCTGAGGGACTTAATCATCACCGGCTTCCCTGAGCACTGCCACGAGTTGGAACCACTCTTACGGTCATACTGGGCCGTCTGTAGCCTACTGGGCCTGGACGACGACCTCATTGTGTACGGACCGAGGCTGCTTATACCCTGCAGCCTTCGACAAGAGAATGTCACACTTGCATGACGGTCATCAAGGGGTGGAGCGCACCAAACTCGGGCTCGGCAGACTACCTACTGGCCAGGGATTGACCAGGACATCAAGAATGTCGTCTCTAGTTGTTCACGATGCCGTCCCCTCCCCCCTAAGCACCAGAATAAGCCCTTGTGGCAGGAAGACTACCCGCCAAGTAGTGTTCGAGTCAGTTTCAGCTGATTACATTCGTGTGGCTAGTCGTGCCTATCTGGTGTATGTCGACCGTATGTCCGGGTGGCCATATGTGTCATCGTGTCCATGGACAGTGTCAGAGACTCATCTTGTCAGTGTCATGCGGTCTGCCTTCGCAAACACGGGCGTGCCCTTAGTCCTGAGGACCGATGGAGGTCCCCAGTTCACGAATTCTGCGTTATGCCACTTCCTGGCTCAGTGGGGGGTGGAGCACCGGGTGACTTCGCCGTACAACCCTCGGGCCATCGGACATGCAGAAGCTGCAGTCAAGACGGTGAAGAAGCTGATAATGTCGATAACACGGAAGAGACACCTGGACGAGGTTGAATTTGCCCATGGACTGTGGGAGCTGAGGAACATGCCTCATGCTGACGGGAGGTCACCAGCGCAAGTACTTTTTGGTCACCCCATGAGGTCGACAGTACCTGCACACCATCGCTGGTTTGCTCCAGAGTGGCAACGCGCGGCTGATGAATGTGACTTCAGGGCTGAGCACCTCAGAAGAAAGGTGAAATCACGGCATGACTCCACGGCGCGACATCTCCCCTGGCTGCACCTTGGCGCCTACGTCTACGTGCAGGACCACATGAGCAGTCGATGGGACAGCGTAGGTGTTGTCGTGGGTATAGGATCTCGTCGGAACTACCTTATCAAAATGGGTAGTGGCCGCATCTTGTGGAGGAACAGGAAGTTCCTCTGTCCCCATCGTCCGTTGGTGCAAGAGATCGTCTTGGAATCTACATCCGAAGCGAGGGCTCCACCGGAACCAGACAGCATCCAGAGTCCTGCACTACGCCCACCATTGGGAGCAGGTTCAGAGGACCATCCAGGCCTAAAGCTCCCTCTACGCCATAGTGGCCGACAGCGGCGAGCGCCACAGCGACTGGAGGTGCGATGGGACTCTCAGACTTACTGGGATGAGATGAAAAGATGATTTCAGACATAGTGGATCCTGAAGTCGACCCCAATGTCTTGGGGGAGGTGCATGGTGTTTATGTAACGAGAACGAGCGCGAACGAGTGAACCACTGTGTGGCGTGAATGAGCGTGTACATGAGTGCTGCCCTCTAGTGGCGTGATTGACGTGTGAATGAGCGTGTGTACGAGCGCTATCCTCTAGTGGCGTGATTGACGTGATTGACGTGTGCTTGAGTGCTGCCACCTGGCGGTGTGAATGAAGTTGGATGTCCGAGTAGTTCGGTGACATAGTACGAGGTTTCGTGATCATGTGTATTGCCCTGTGAGACAGATTGTTTCCTGCTGCATCACTGGTGTGTGGATTAGAGGATGCCATGTTTTTTGGCCTGACCTCATGTTTTGTAAGGTCACCCTGTGTACATAAGCTCTCTCTCAGTCTTTGTAATTCAGTTGCCTTTGAAGATGTCTTGAATAATGACGAAAGCTAAGGTTCAACATTGTTTCCCTTTTCCCTGTGTGATTTTATCAAGACATAATATAAATGCAATTCGTACCTAATTGGGAGGTCTGCATAAGCTACGCTGTCTCCCACCTATCATTCCCTAGGACAGGAAGGACCAACCTCTTAACCACATGGTGGCTCAGAAACAGGAGAGAAAGCCGGAGACTGATATGTCTCTACCGGCCAGAGTCTGGCGAAGGACGAGTAGCCTGACTGTCCTCATGTAAGGTCTGTGTGGAACAAGACGGAGATCCAGGAGTGGTGAACGCAGCCGCTCTGCCCATCGGCACATGCCAGACGAACATTATTAAATTTACAAGCTTACTTATTCTGCAAGGCAAGGTTTTAAATTGGGAGAAGGTCAGGATATTCATGGGAGTGCAATAGGCAATTAAATATGAGCTAAAATACACTGTATAACAATGAGTACACAAGCTAAAACAAATGGGCATAAAATAAAATGGCTACCTGACAACTCGAGTTAACTTGGCCCGTAAGCTCATCCCCTCGTTTAAAGCTATAAATATCTGATTGGTTCATAGAAAATGTTCGTGTAGCTGTCCATCTATTCAAACTAAATGTGTTCACAATTGGTAATCAGATCTGTTATTCTCTAATATACTGTTCAGTATTTGGACTCGAAATTCAAATGATTTCAAGGCATTAGCACTTCAGTGAGGATGTTAGATATTTTTTAATATTTATCATAAAAGGTCGAAGTCAAAGATGAATAAAGTCGCTTTCGAATCAAGTCTTTTCATTATTGTTTTTTCACCAAATAAAGCAAACAGAAACAAATGATACCAAACATATAACACAATAGGTAATGTGCGACAGTTTGTATGGCTGAATATATACCAAAACATTTATATAACTGATAAAACTCGACATAAATTCACGCAGTCCGGGATGGGGGGTAAAATGCTTAGAGAACAGCTACTGGACTTTGTGACCACGTCGACGAGTCTGACAGATCAGCTGGACACTTTGGCTCCTACTGCCAGTACGGTAGAGCTCTCTTTATAATACTTGGACACACAAATTAACTATACCTCGTCCATCATTGGCCGAGATTTTCGTTCATTTGCACCAAATTTCTTGATACTTCATGATAGAGGATGAAAATATTAAACCTCAACGTCCCTTCTTAATACGTCGTAGGCTCGTAGCATATATTACTCAAATCATGTCACAATGCAGCATCAAAGATGGGGAGATGCCAAGTTAGTTATAAAAACTAAATAATAATCTCCTCCTGGGTGTGAGAAATGTTTTTGTCCTGTCCCTAGTTTCCTCCTGTACTAACACTGGATAGACCAACCGCCCGAATGGCTAGTAAGCTGATAATTAAGTGGCGAAAATTTTATGAAAAAAAGGAGGGAATTGCTGGCCGCTGTCGTCAGTGTTCTGACTCACGCTCTACCGTATACAGTACTGTACAATGAATTATTTTTAAAATTCCGATGTCACTGTTCGTTCGAGTATCTTGCTGCGGTAACATTACTTTAAACGATTTTTATAAATAATGTTATATATCTCTTGCTTAAACCTCAACCCATCGTATAATATTATTGTGTATATTTATTGCAAACAAGTCATCACAATGGGAGGGGCTCACAACGGACATATACGACAGTTCCAAAACTTTGCTACATAATGCATATATCGTCTCTATTAAGGAATACATCAGTACAATGACAGGACTGTTCAACAAATAGAGGAAGAGACTAAGAATATAGCCCTTAGTGTACATGACAAGTGTGTGTTCATATACATGACAAGTATGTGTTCGTGTACATGACAAGTGTGTGTTTGTGTACAGTACATGACAAGTGTTTGTTCGTATATATGACAAGTGTGTTTCCATGTATGCGACAAGTGTATGTTAGTGTACAGTACATGGCAAGGGTGTGTTTGTGCACATGGCAAGTATGTGTTAATGTACAGTCGGTAAAATCTATCTGTACTTAGGCGGTTGATGAATTTTAGAATGAACACTGTAGGTGTTCGTGGTATAATGTTGTCTAGCACTCAGGATGGATGGAAACTCTAAGGTGGTTTTCTTATATAATATAAGTTATATGATAGACAGTCTGGTGCTGGAGGTGCCGTGTGGTGAGGAGCTGCTCAGTAGAAACGTTCGGTGAGTAGCGTGTTGAAGGAGGTAGATGTGCAGGAGCTTCGTTAGAGAAGATGATGCCTGTTGCTGGCCTCCTGGTTGAATGAATGCTGACAGCGTGGAGCTTGCTGGAGGTGTTGCTTGTTCAAGAAGAGAGACCAGAATGATAAAGCTGGTTGGTGAGGAAGCTCAGAGAAGGACAGCTGGTGGGTCGCCATGCTCGCTGGCGGGAGCGTGGACCGCCAGGCAGGCGGCGGAGGAGGAGCGAGGGCCGCCAGGCAGCGGCAGAGGAGGAGGTGTTGCGTGTTGTAGAAGTGAGGCTAGAATGAATCTCAATGGAGAGACAGAGCTCATATACCCAGCAGCGGTGAGTCCTCTATGAGTCATGTTGGGAAAACCCGAGAAGTAACCGGTCTCTAGTTTCGTTGCTAGGTTACCGTACCATCTGGTGTCGCTGCTCTCTTGGTTGCTAAGGAAGATGGTAGCAGGTGGTGACGCCGCTACGCAGTTGTAGGGGAGAAGTCCACTACAATACTCCCCCTTCCCTCCAGGCGGTGTAGGAGACTTGTTGTCTGTAGAGTTGCTTAGCACATGTGAGGCAGACCGGGCGGTGCATGCCTCATGTGAGACAACGGCGATGGCGTGAATGAGCCGATCGCTGAAATACAACTGTCTAGATACACACTATCTGTGGGAGAAGGGAGAAAAAGGGTGTGTGGAGGCGATGAATGTTGTGCTTCCCTCGCGACAGGTACAGGATCGTCAGATGCGCCTGCTGGGGTGTGTGTGGGCCTGGGTCAGGAGCAGGGGCTGCGTCAGCAGAAGCGGATTAGGGCTCGTGACAGCAGCTGGGTCCACGACAGCAGCAGGGTGCAGGACATTAGCAGGGAGTACCTGAGGGAGAAAAGAGGGGTGTGTGTGGGTCTGGATTCAGGAACAGAGGCCGCGTCAGGGGTTGCTGCTGGGCCGGGGTTGGCGTCTGAGGCAGGACGGGTGTGCTGGGGTCATCAGGATGTGGTGCTTGGGGCAGGAAGAGGAGCTGATGTCTGCTTAGAGTAGCAGAGCTGCTTCTGTGTGGATAAGCCATTCTTCTATGCTGCTTGAAGACTGGGAGCATGATCAGTGTCTCCACCATCCTGTGTGAGTGCTAATCTCTGGGAGTCACCATTTGTAGGAATTCGTGGTATTATTTTGTCTAGCACTCAGGATGGATGGAAAATCTAAGGTGGTTTTCTTGTATAATATATAAGTTATATGATAGACAGTCTGGTGCTGGAGGTGCCTTGTGGTGAGGAGCTGCTCAGTAGAGACGTTCGGTGAGTAGCGTGTTGAAGGAGGTAGATGTGCAGGAGCTTCGTTAGAGAAGATATTGCCTGTTGCTGGCCTCCTGGTTGAATGAATGCTGACAGCGTGGAGCTTGCTGGAGGTGTTGCTTGTTCAAGAAGAGAGACCAGAATGAGAAAGCTGGTTGGTGAGGAAGCTCAGAGAAGGACAGCTGGTGGGTCGCCATGCTCGCTGGCAGGAGCGTGGACCGCCAGGCAGGCGGCGGAGGAGGAGCGAGGGCCGCCAGGCAGCGGCAGAGGAGGAGGTGTTGCGTGTTGTAGAAGTGAGGCTAGAATGAATCTCAATTCAAGTTCAAGTTGTTTGGGATTTCTGGCCTCTTCGCCGTTAGGCTATTTCGGCCGAAGCTGATTGGTTGGTCTTCTTTTTTCTCTTTGTTCTTCTTTTAGTTTTTACTTTCCATTCTTCTACTTGTTCTTCGTCTTCTTCTTTTTGGTCTTGTTCTGTCTGGTCTTCTATAATATTATCAGGTTCTTCGTTGTTCATATCTTGATTGTTCTTTTCTTGTTCGTTTTTGTCTTGTTTGTTCTTTTCTTGTTTGTTTTGGTCTTGGTTGTTTTTTTCTCGAGTCTTGACTGCAAGGAGAGCCTCCCTGTAAGTCAATTTTTCCTTAGCCCGCAGCCTGGCCACCCTGCACTCCTCCCTCCACTTGGGACAAAGCCGGTCGGAGGAGGAGTGAGGGCCACCACAAGCCGCGCACTTCTTAACGGCCGCCTGGCAGTCAGCGTCGGTGTGGCCGGGTGCCCCGCAGCTAGAGCACACCTTGGGAGCGCGACACTTCCTCGCCAGATGGCCATATTTCTGGCAATTGTAGCAACGAGTGGGTTTTGGCTGTTGAGGTTTTACTGGGATTTTCTCCCAACCCAGTATAACGGAGCTAGGAAGTTCCTTAGGAGAACCAACCAGGGCAGTTGTGCTGGTCAGCTTCCTAAGTACTGCGAGCTGATCTCCAATCAGCTCGGCAAGTTCGTCTCTTTCGAGATACTCAATTTCAGAGTGGGAAATGACTCCCAAAACTAAGTTATCCTGAAGTAAGGCGTCAAACATGACGTCGACTCCATTGATAATCGTTCGGTAGGGTAATTTGTGGGCCTGCCCCCATTCCTCGAACGTGATGACAAGGGCACCACCGCTACTCCGGACGACCCCTGTCACCCCCTTTAGTCCAATGTGGTCAAAAAAATCTTTAATCACAAGAAGATTTAGTTTCTTGCGCGAAGGGTGCTCGACCGGAATCAGTCTCACAACCTTCGCCTGGGCTAGGGTGATCATGATCATGGTCACGCGGTACCTCGGGGGGAAGGAGCGGGGAGCCGGGAGAACCTACCTCGCCGAGGTTCAGGTCTCAAGTGAATCTCAATGGAGAGACAGAGCTTATATACCCAGCAGCCGTGAGTCCTCTATGAGTCATGTTGGGAAAACCCGAGAAGTAACCGGTCTCTAGTTTCGTCGCTAGGTTACCGTACCATCTGGTGTCGCCGCTCGCTTGGTTGCTAAGGAAGATGGTAGCAGGTGGTGACGCCGCTACGCAGTTGTAGGGGAGAAGTCCACTTCAACACTATGTCTCTTGTTGCCTTGGTAGGGTTGTCAAAATCCTTCGTTTGTTGTGTCATTATCTAACACACCTTTGTAAGGATAGTTTTTGATCAACTGTACAAGGCAAGTGTGTGTTAGTGTATGTGGCAAGTGTTTGTTAATGTACATGGCAAATGTGTGGTAGTGTATGGGGAAAGAGTGTTAGTGTGCATGGCAAGTGTGTGTTAGTGACCATGGCAAGTGTTTGTTAGTGTACATGGCAAGTGTGTGTTAGTGCACATGGCAATTGTTTGTTAGTGTACAAGGCAAGTGTTTGTTAGCGTACATGGCAATTGTGTGTTAGTGTATGTGTTTAGTGTGTATATCAAATTAGTGTAATTAGTGTACGTGACTGATATGTGTTTAGGATACATGGCTGGTGTGTGTTAGTGTTTGTAGCTAGTGTGTGTGTGTGTGTGTAGTGTGTGCACAGGATGGTGTAATGCGTCTAGTGTGGCAGCATTAAGTTAGTGTTAATTTGCAGGCACTGCTTGCTTCCTCTCGTTTTCAGCTACTGTTACTGGCTAGCGCTCGTGGCGAACAGGGAAGGAACTGCGTAAGTCTTCCCCTGCCAGTACACAGGCTCTTCACCATCAATGCTCCTGCTCTGCCTGTTTGTGGCAAAACACGGTAACTGGGTGCCTCGTGGGCCCAGGCTAGACCAGCAGGGGATCTCTGAGTAGTAGTGAGCTCCAGGGGGACGGTACACAAGCCCACTGGCACGTGGACATGTCCTAGCGCCTACCAACCACTGCCCCGCTACCTTGCGGATTAACCTTAGTAGGTATAAAGCTTCGGGAGTAAACCCCAAACGAAAAATCTATGGTGGAGCCCCTCTTATAGAACTCCAGTATGACCCCAATGGCAGTATAGGAAGAAGAGGTGACCAACATTGGAACCCAACTACTACACAGGAGAATGAAGGATATGCAAGAGGGACAGACTACTAAGGAGAAATCCCACAAACTGGGCTATCGGCAATCCATTGCAACTCTTCCTCTCCCCAGTTATTGCAACACTTACACCACTGGATCAGGAAAAGGGAGAGCCAAGATGTGTGGTTGCAGCCTGAGTTCCTACCTCACCACATAAATCAACTCACACGCAGCCATCATCCAGTTCATAATAATTCTCATCGCCATCAAAACCTCTATTCCCCCAAAAGTCCCATGGTTACTGACGGGTGGCGACAGGGACAGGCACATATGACTGCCGGGAGTCTCAAATCACAACTTTTCACATGGGCAGCATAAATAAGATGGTCGTTTATGCACTGGGCTCTAGGCAGCAGTGCAATCCTGTCCTGTTTGCACGACTGAGCAGCCCTTTCGAGGAGCTACTCTGCTCAGCCCACATGGGGAGGGGGCTAGAAAAGGTGTCCTAAACATAGCCTGCCTAAAGAACCAACCTGACTGGGCAATCACACTCAGTAAGGTCTCCCTTATGCGATCGAAAAAACAATCATAATCACAGATCAAAACAAATCAAAATATACAACCTCCTATGGTCGCTGCATGGAATGTCAGAACCCTTCTGAATACTGGCACAAATGAGCGTCCTGAAAGAAGAACCGCCCTTGTGGCAAAAAAGCTGGCTAGGTATAACATCTACGTAACAGCCATTAGTGAGTCCCAGCTCACAGAACGGGGGTCTGGCTATACCTTCTTCTGGAAGGGTAAGCCTGCTGCGGAGAGAAGATGCATTTACGGAGTTGGCTGTGCCATCTACCAATGCATCGTACATAGGCAAACTGATATGCCTATTGGGATCAACGAGCACCTCATGGCTCTCCGAGTCCCACTGAATCACCCACGTCATGCCTTCTTTATCAGTCCATATGCCCAAACACTGGATGCAGAGAATGACTTCAAGGAGGCCTTTTATGTCGATCTTGACCGATTACTAACCTCTATCCCCAGAGAAGATAAGATTGTGCTCCTCGGTGACTTCAATGCCAGAGTTGGCAGAGATGCTGTTATATGGCAGGAAATCATAGGGATAAATGGACTAGGAAAGTGTAATCCCAACGGCCTACTCCTCCTCAGCAAGTGTTCTGCACACAACCTCATTATCACCAATATCACCAATATCACCAATACCATGTTTAGGCAGGCCGACAAGTAGCACCCACGATCCAAACATTGGCATCTCATCGACTACATCATTGTAAGAGAAAGAGATCGCTGAGATGTCCTCATCACCCGAGCTGTGCGTGGCTCAGACCACTGTAACACTGATCATCGGTTCATCAGAGCCAAACTCTCACTTCACTTTGCCCCAAAAGGGCAAAGGCAACAATCATCTAAAAGAGGTTTTAACACTGAGCATCTGGAGGATACAGTGGTAGCACATACTTTCATAGAGCAGCTCGAACATGGGCTGACAAACAACCCAAATCCCAATGCCGAATGAGGTATTCTCGCCACTGTCATGACAAGAACCTGCAGAATAACCCTCGGCCAGATCGAAAGAATACACCAGGACTGGTTTGATGAAAATGACCCGGAAATCAACATACTCGTTGATGATGAATGTACTGCTTTAACTGACTGTCAGAACAACGCTCATTCTCAGATCAAAGCTGATACCTTCCACAAGAAGAAAGCTGCAGCCCAGCGGGAACTTTGCAATCTAAAGAACGACTGGTTTAAAAATAAAGCATGTGAAACACAAAAATTTGCAGATCAACACGAAATGTGGGAATTTTTCAGTTCCACTGAAATATTTTGAGGGCCAATCACTCATGGCGTAGCCCCTTCCGCTCATCCAATGGTAACTCCCTAATTAAAGACAAAAAAGGCACCCTTCAGCACTGGAGAGAGCATTACCATTGTCTGCTCAACCGAAAGATCAATGTGGATGTTCTGACTACCCAGCAAGTCTCTTAGCATCCAGAGCTAACCCACCTCAGCTATCCTCTTTCCGTGGATCTAGTAGCTAATGCCAGCAAAGAGATAAAAAATAACAAAGCCTCAGGGCCTGATAGAATCCCAACCGAGGTATATAAAGCAAGAGGACCTCTGCATACCAGCCATCTCCACTCTCTCCTGGAGAATATAGGGGAAAAGGAGGAAATCCTCCAAGCTCTTAAAGACACATCCATCGTCAAAACCCTGTATTTATAAGAATAAGGGAGACCGGTCAGACTGTGACAACTACCACGGGATCTCGCTGCTGTGCGTAGCTGGCAAGATTGTTGCCCGAGTCCTCCTAAACAAACTTCTTCCTCAAGCGGAAAATTTCCTCCCACAATCTCAATGTGTCTTTAGACCATCACATGGCACCACTAAAATGATATTTGCTGTCCACCAGACACAGGAAAAGTGCAGAGAACAGCATAGTGACATGTGCATGGCCTTCCTTAACCTATCCAAGACCTTCGACTCAGTCAACAGGGCAGCCGTTTTGGCTGCCCACCAAAACTCCTCGCCATTGTGAGGCAACTCCAAGATGGCATGAACGGCAGTGTCCTGTACAATGGCACCCAGTCTGAGTTATTTCCCATCCAAACGGGGGTAAAACAAGGATGTGTACTGACACCAACTTTCTTTTCCAGTTTTTGGCTGCCTTCCTTACTCGTGCCAGTGCCAATTTAGCCGGCAGGGTGGACATCAAGTACTGGATGAAGGGTCTTTTCATCATTAGACGACTCCAGGCAAGAACAAAGTTATCGGCAGCTTCCATTACTGAACTTCAGTATGCAGACGACCTCACACTCATCGCTCACACTGAACGCAACCTACAGGAGATCCTGAACACATACGCAGATGCGTATGCACACTTCGTCCTTGAGATGAATGTACATAAGACTCAGATTCTCTTTCAGCCTTCCCTTGGTTCAGCAACACCTACACCATCCATCCAGCTTAACGGTACTACCTTATCTAATGTTACCCACTTTTAGTATCTCGGCTCCCACCTGTCCACCACTGCGGACATCGGTGAAGAGATTCAACATCGGATCAGATGTGCATCTCAAGCCTTTGGCAAACTCCGTACCCGTGTCTTCAGCTGTAAGGAACTGAAATTATCTACAAACTTGCATGTATATTGAGCAGTGATCCTCCCCACCCTGCTATATGGAAGCATGATATGGGTCACATACAGGTGGCACCTCAAGGTATTTGAAAACTTTCACCAAGGTAGTCTACGCTCCATCCTCCGAGTTCACTGGGAAGACAAGAGAACAAATGCCAGTATTCTCGCTGACACCAACTGTAGGAGCATCGAGGCTACCATTATCCATGAACTACCTTGGACTGGCCGTGTTACTCGCCTGTATGACAGTACACTACCAAAGAAGCTATTTTACATTCACCTAGCGAATAGTAAACGAAATGCTGGGGGGCAACTGAAAAGGTATGAGAATAGTCTTAAGACAAATCTGAAAAAGTGCCAAATCGACCACCTCACCTGGGAGACGATTACTACACACCTTAATGCTTGGAGGAGCACCACACGATAAGGTGTCAATACTTTCTAGTTAGCCCAAACTGCATACTGGGGCAAACAAGCGCCAACGCCAGAAAGACGCTGCCGCCGCCCCTTCTGCACTAGATGTAGCCCTCCACACGTGCATCATCTGTGGACGACCTTGCCGGTCCCGTATAGGCCTCTCGAGCACCTCATAGCTCACGAACGAAGGTGACATCCTCCACAACGCTTATCATTGTATCATAGCTGGTTGATCGTCATACTCGATTCCGAGTGACAGCAAAGTATTAGCAGTAGGTAGTGTGTGTGTTTAGTGGCCGTGGCTAGTGTGTTTTAGTGTATTTGGTTAGTATGTGTTTAAATGGCGTACAAAAGGAGGAGGGTGAATTTAGTATTTTTTAATGAGTGTGGATATGTAATGTGTGTGTCTGGTTAGTGTGTGTGTGTGTGTGTGTGTGCGTGAGGTTAATGCACGTGGTTTGTGTGTGTGTAGTTAATATACAAGATAATTGTGTGTGGTTGATGTACGTGGTTAATGTGTATGTATGGTTACTCTACGTAATTAGGTTGTAGCCTATATCATTACAAATATACACATCTGTGTTTAGTAAGTGGTAAGGATTTTTTGTACGTGTGTAGTTTATATATATATATATATATATATATATATATATATATAATATATATATATATATATATATATATATATATGCGCAAATAAATTACTATAGGTGCGCGTGATCCATATACAGGCTGCACAGGGTATACGCTGATAACCACATCGGTAACATGAAACCATCAAGTTCCCAAGCGCTTTGATGTAATTCACATCTTCAGAGGTGAGTACAGATGAAAGCGCCTGGAACTTCGTGTTTTCTTGTTTCCTTGTGTTTATCAGCATATATATATATATATATATATATATATATATATATATATATATATATATATATATATATATATATATATATATATATATATATATATATATGTCTTTTTTCAAGACATCTTCAGAGCTAAGGTACTCCATTGTTTCTCTTTTTCTTGTGTGATGTTATAAAGATTTATATTATCCACGTTTCCATTGTGGATCTACATGAAATATATATATATATATATATATATATATATATATATATATATATATATATATATATATATATATATATTTATTTATTTATTTATTTTTTTTTTTTTTTTTTTGTCACTGATAGTCACTTTAGTAGAAATAAAATAAACAGACTTTGATAGGTAATAAATTACTTTCTTTAAATTTAACACAGTTATTTTATAATCTGAAGGAAGTGTCAAGAGATAATAATATATATATACAGTGACATGTAATATGTTTCTTATAAGTCAAGAACCGTGTCTCATTTTCCTCTTGCTCTCCATTACCCCACTAGGAACCAAGCGGCGGAAAGGTAGGACCCACCAACTTAGTCTTTACTTTCACTGTCCTGACGGTGTGTGACCCACTATGGTGTGAAGAGAATGAGGGGTCGCTATGATGAGGTCTTCCCTCTACCTCACTTGATCTCGATGTATCTTATTTTCTATCAATCTCCTTTATTTTTTCTAAGACTAATAAGTGAATTATCATGTCACACATGATCTTGATGTTGTAGATAGTATGTACTTAGATGATAAGAACTCTCCATGGGATAACAGCCTAGCAAGTGACCCATTCCTGGTGGGTGTAGTGGAGCCTGGGAGGTGGATTACTGCTGGCCGACCATCAGCCTTGTTGTTCTGTCTCACGCCGCTGCTTCTGCTTCTTACTACCGACTGTAAAGTTGAACTATGTGTATAGTTTGCTTCTTATTGAACACTCACTCTGCATAATGCGAAAAAGCTTGATTGATGGATTGATTGTGCGGCCAAAGGCACGGCCAAGATAAACAGAGCATGAAGGCTGTTGACATCCTTCTCTATATGCCATGTTCACACTCTCTTGTTATGATATGTTAGAGCAAGTTTAAACCTCTGAGGTAAGTCTGTTATGTGGCTTCTTTCCTGCCTTTCAACCTTTCTCCCCCACATTGCTCTTCTTCCACACTGTCCTCTCTAACATCATCCTTGTCCAGACTATCATGATGACCCCTCCCACTACACTTTCGACACCACCACCACTATACACACCCCATAATACGCAGCAGGAAAATAACGCCGCCTTTCACACACATACACACACACACAAACACACACACACACACACACACACACATACACACCTCACACCATCGATATATTCCGGCAGAAGAAACTTGAAGACCTCCCTCAGGTGGCCAGTCAGCACCACGCCTCTACACTTACATTACCACAAACGGCTTAGAGGAAGGTCGCTAGCCCTTGATCGTCGCCACTTACCCACCATCTTATAAGCTGGTCATAACCAAGTGCTACCTTAGAAGTGTGTCTAACCGTTTGTAAAAACACACACAGGCGATGTTATTGTAACGCTCTAGCCAGTAATGATGTAGTTATAGTGACTGTAGTCTAATGCAGCAATATCAGTAACCCTCTATCTGTTGATGGTATACTCTTAGCATTCATTAACCAAACTAATAACTAGATTTTTATACTACCTATGTCTGTGTTAAGGACTGAGATCCATGTCAGGAAAATTGATTTTCATAAGGTGTTTCTACATGCTAGAATTGTGTTGTGCTCAACTATAGCTATATTATCTATGGAATCATATTGCTGTGTTTATACTTTAATTTAACTTTTTTTATTGTTTAGTATCATTAATTCTGCTTGTTAATTAGCAGCAGAATTTTGAATTCCACCTTGTGATCCAAGAAGCTTCCTAGAGTTTAACACTATAATAGTAATAAACAAGATTTATCTGTGGTGTCGGGGACATCAGGCTGCGACACAGACCATTGTCAGGACGTGGGCGTGTGGGCGTGCAGCGGCGTGGAGTGGACCCACGCCATCTTCCCCAACCTACTGGGTCAGGGCCCGCGCGAGGCCGAGCCTGTCGCCTCCAAATTCTGGCACCAACTTCACACCATCGCCTGCAGTCACGAATTTCGCTTTGTAGTGTGTGGGGTGCTGGCACCACCATGCGCCCCTGGGCTGACCAAACCTCTACCGCCTTGTAGAGAGGTGTGTGACTCTGCCATGAAGCAGTGTCTCCCAATAATGGAAAAGTACTACCTGTTTTGGCCTGAAGACACGTTCACTTGTCAAGAACTGCCTTATAGTCACCAGGAGCCCTGCCTCAGGTACCACCAAGGACAGGTTGTCTTCCCACCGGGGGTCAACACTGACTGCTCCCACCAAGACTACAGCTATGAAGACTACGACTATGAGGGTTACGACCAGCTGCCTGCCCTCACTCTGTACGAGGACCACTTCATCGGAGGCTTAGAAGACGACGTAGATGCTGACCTTGGCTTCATATCTTCGAGGGAACTCGAAACACATGAATTGAATTATGAGACGTTTGACATGCCCCCCATTACAAACATGTCATCTACACCTTCGTCTACCACACCGAGGGCAACACTAACAACAACCCCTTTCACTACCACCTCGAAAACACTAACACTCCCTTCAACTACCACATCAAGAACACTAACAACCTCCACCATGGCCACCCCATCAACCACCCTCCTCCCTGACAGCACCACCCCAAGGATCAGATTTGCACCCACTCCCACCTCCACCCTAGCCCTTCTCTCGAGGTCTTCAGTTGTCTCCACCGACTATGGCACTAGTTACCTCCATGGAGACGATATTGTCAATGGTTAGTTGAGTAAGAGCTGATTGTTTTGTTGACAAAGCTGTTAGACAGACATATTTGTTTTTAGTTCATAGGACTGGGTTATTTAGTAGTTATGAGGCGGCTAAATTTTATGTTGATTAATTCCTCTATTCGCTAATACTACTTTTAAGTTCAAATTTAATTGCAATATTAAACCAAAAGAAAACTTTGTTACAACGTTTTTTGGATTTTTATTGTTTATGTGTCATACTTAACTCGTCATGCTTCCTCTTTACTCACAGACGAGTTATATCTTCCTGGACCTAAGGGGGAGAAGGGAGCGCGAGGACCCAGGGTAAGTACTTTGACCCAGGGTGATTACTGTGTTCTAGGGTGAGTACCTTGACCCCGGGTGTTTACTGTGTTCAAGTGTGAGTACCTTGACCGAGGGTGATTACTGTGTTCTAGGGTGAGTACCTTGACCCCGGGTGAGTACTGTTTTCTAGGGTAAGTACCTTGACCCAGGGTGATTACTGTATTCAAGGGTGAATACCTTGACCCAGGGTGATTACTGTGATCTAGGGTGAGTACCTTGACCCCGGGTGAGTACTGTTTACTAGGTTAAGTACCTTGACCCAGGGTGAGTACTGTGTTCTAGGATGAGTACCATAACCCAGGTGACTCCCATAACTCATGGTGTATACCGTTTTATAATTTGAGTACCAAAATTATATAGCTGAACCTTGGGTTATATACAGGATATGCCTTTCAATATAACTACTGTAGGCCTATAAACTGACACACAATACCCCACAACTCGAATCTTGATCACTGCTAGGAGAAGATAACATATTTTCTGAGCTGCTAGCATCATTATACCTATGTATTGATTTATTCGTGAAGTGAAGGCGATAAAAATTTAATATCATAAATTTGCGCGAGAAACAACATCCGTTAGAGTTTGCAGACTTGAGGTATTCTCAGCCACACTGTCCATCGGCTTGGATACTGCAACCACAATGAGGGCAAGGCGTAAAAATATGTATGTCTATTTACTAGCAAAACGATGAGGATAATAAAAAGTAGGAGAAAAAGACTGAAAAAAATATTAGAATATTAATTAGGGGAGAATATCTGAGCACACTGAACACACAGAAGCAAATAACTTAAAATAAGAATAATAGAAAAACGTGGTAGTCAAGCACACAAATCTATTAGTCCTTAAATATTGGAGTGAGCATTAGTAGACTACCTGTATAGGCATTTATTGTAAGGCTTTTTCGATGCACGTATTAGCTAACGCGTTAACTATTCTGTATGCGGAGATGCTGCTTTTGATTTGCGCGCATGACACATTCAGAGGGAAAAACTAACACCTTGAACAGGCGTTAGCCTTGGCAGCGCCCACGCTGCCCTAGCTATTAACAATCAGCGATTTCTCCCACTGAAAATACGCTTATCATGGCCGCTTATGGAGAATATTTTGATTAATATTGAAAAGTTGAGTGCATGTAAGGCAATAAAAAAAGGTGATATAATTATAAAAATAAATCTATAAACGGTAGTATATTGGACAGGACCTAAAACAACGCGTATGGAGTGAAAAAATGAAAAGAATTACGCTTATTTGAAACCAGTTTTGGCTCCTCCCATTTTTAAGTGGGCGCTGTCCGATTTCATTAGCCTTTGGTGACTTTCGTGTAACAATATTGATAATTACTCAAATATGATTAAAACTTTAATATCATTACTCATAAGATCCTATAAATAATGGTGAAAAGTTTATTACAGTTCTGCAAGCGCAAAAATTAAGACATAACGAACCTGAAATTCGTCGTGTTGTGTGTGTTCTGACCTCACAGTTGTGTTCTGACCTCACTAGAGGAAAGGTCACGGCAGGCTTAGCTCCCGGGGATTAATTGTCAGTAATAGCTAGTGCTACTTGCTAACAGGGCTATGCCCTTCTGAGGACCGAGTTAGAGAGGGCCAAGGAAGAAATCTTGAAATTAAAGGAAGTGATAATGAGGATGAAGAAAGAAACAAGACAAGGAAAGCCCGTGTCTTACAAAAACTCAGGCGAATGGAAGGTTGTGAGGAGAGGGACGACCAAACTGGTGGTGAAAAAACACACCAAGGATACGACAACAACAGCTAAGTGTACCTCTTTCAGCCTTTGATAGACGAATTGGACTTAAGCATATTCAGTGACAAGGAAGGTACGAAAACCTTAATTGTTGCCGATTCCCAGGTATGGTACCTGGATCGAGCTTTTTGTGCTAAAAATAAAAATAGGATGAGGGTTTGTTTGCCTTAGTGCAGGAGGCAATGATATTTGCCTGTGTAGGAGGGAGGAGCTCCTTGATAAGTTCAAGACAGCTATAGAACATATTAGGGTGAAGGGAGGGATGCCTATCATTTGTGGTGTCCTGCCCAGAAGGAGAGTTGGCAATGAATGGTTGTCAAGGGCAGTTGGTGTCAACGGCCGTCTTGACAGTTATTGCAAGTCAATATTATTCCCATTCGTTGACAACTGGGATAACTTTTGCCGCAGAAGGGACCTTTGTGCTAAGGATGGGGGTACATCTGTCTAGGGCTAGGGTGACAACCTGGCTGGCTCTATCAAGAGGGCAGTTCAAAAGATGTCGAAGTCCTTAAACTGCTAGGGGAACATATGAGCACTGGGGTGGAGAAGATTGCAGTGGGAGTGGGGAAACAAAGTGAAAGGTTACAGAGAAATAGTGCTAGGAATTATGACAAAACTAAATTAGGCAGGGAGTTAAAACCTAAACACGTCAAAGAGAGGACTCACGTGAGTTGCCTGTCGAATACCAAATTGCAGGTTACAAATTATTCCATACCGATAGGCAGATTAGGAAAAGAGGCTGAGCAGTAATCTATGTCAGGGATAACCTGAAGTGTGAAATAAATAAGGAAATAGAAACTGAGCGGAATATAGAAACAATTTGGATAGAATTAATTGATGGTAGGGAAAAATTAATCACAAGAGTAATATTTAGACCTCCTAATCTTATAGAGTTAATGAGCAACTTATTTGGGATGAAATACGCAGGGCTTCCACACATATCAAAGGCTTTATAGTAAGCGACTTTAACTTTAGCCAAATAGATTGGATTGACCTTATGGGTAACTCAGAATCAGAGGATTTTCTTGAAACTGTTCAGGACTGTTTCCCAAGTCAACATATAACCGAACCCACCCGGGGTAATAATATACTCGATTTAGTTCTTTCAAACAGAGAAAGCCTCATTAGTAATGTCGAGGTAGGGAACGAACTTGCTAACAGCGATCACACAGAAATAAGAAATAAGAAATTTCAGGGCAGCTGCAAGGAAAATTCCACTAAAGTCCCAGATTTCAGAAGGACAAACTTTGATAGTTTGAAGAGGCAGCTAAGAGAAGGGGTATCACACTTGAGGGTGAATTACATGACCTCACATGAGGTGACCTCACACAATGTACCCACAAAGGGCGACTTCATCTTACCTGGATACCTGAAGGTTGAGGATGACCTGATCACGAGATCTGAGGTTGAGGAGTTCCACAAAAATTTAAATAATGAGTTACTTAATGCACAAAGGCAGATCATACCATACAGAAAACTCAGATCAAACAACAATAACCCTAAATGGATAAATAAAATAATTCAAGAATATTACTAGACAAAGGAAGGCTATAGGTAGGAGAATAAATCGTGGTGAAGTTTACCTCCTAGATTATTATAAGGTATTGGCCAGTCGGGTTAAGACCGAGATAAGAAAAGCAAAGAGGAATAATGAACTGAAGGTAGCAAGGGAGGCGAAGTCAAACCCCAAGGGATTCTATCAAATGTATCAAAATAAAACACGAGAAGAGATTGGACCAATACAGTCAGATACCGGCGAGTTAACTGATAACGACGGAGAAATGAGCAATAATCTGAATGAATATTTTTCAATAGTTTTCGCCACCAAAAATTTAAGCATGATACCCGAGGCACCGACTATATACAGAGTTAGTGAAGAAAATAAATTAAGCGAG
Organism: Homarus gammarus; assembly: GCA_958450375.1. Taxonomy (NCBI): domain Eukaryota; kingdom Metazoa; phylum Arthropoda; class Malacostraca; order Decapoda; family Nephropidae; genus Homarus; species Homarus gammarus. The sequence continues at coordinate 491,204 of CAUDMG010002729.1, read as the reverse complement.
ATAGTAGTGACTAATAACGATGTTAGTAAGCAAATAGACATACTAAAGCCAAATAAATTACCAGGTCCCGATGAGATATTTACCAGAGTATTAAAGGAATGTAAGGTATGGCTTAGTATGCCCTTAGGAAAGTTGTTTAACAAGTCCTTAAAAACGGTTGTAGAACCAGAATCCTGGAGGACAGTGAATGTAATACCGATTTTCAAGAAGGGAAGTCTTCGAGGTAGTAGATAATGACGAAAATTACGATGTTATTTACTTAGACTTTAGCAAAGCATTTGACAGAGTACCGCATCAGAGGCTTCTGAGAAAATTTAAGGCTCGTGGTATCGAGGGGAAGTTTTAAATTGGATAAAATCATGGCTCACCGATAGAACGCAGAGGGTCAGCGTAGATGGTGTTAAATCTAAGTGGGGGCTATGTAACCAGTGGAGTTCCCCAGGGGTCAGTACTAGGCCCACTCTTGTTCATAATCTACATAAGCGATCTAGCTACTGGGATCAGCAATGACATAAGCAAGTTTGCGGATGACACCAAAATAGGGCAGCAGATTAATTTTGAACAGGATGCAAATGCACTACAGGAGGATTTAAATAAACTGCAGGGGTGGTCTGAAAAATGGTAAATGAAATTCAACACCAGCAAGTGCAGCGTACTTAATATTGGACGAACAAATACTGGCAATGTATGCAGCCTTAGCAACATCAATCTAGAGAAGCCGACTTGTGAAAGAGACTTAGGGGTACTTGTAGGCCCGGACCTACGGCCTAGAAAACAGTGCGTTAATGTTCGAAATAAGGCAAACAGAGTATTGGGTTTTATATCTAGAAGTGTAAGTAATAAGAGTGCAGAGGTCTTGTTGCAACTATATCTTGCGCTAGTCAGGCCGCACCTCGAATATGAGGTTCAGTTCTGGTGCCCTTATTATAGAATGGATATCAATTCACTGGAGTCGGTGCAGCGAAGAATGGCGAAGATGATTCCGGGACTTAGAAACCTACCATATCAAGATAGGTTAAAGAATCTAAACTTGCATTCCCTAGAAAGACGAAGAGTGCGGGGAGATATGATGGAAGTATTTAAGTGGGTGAAAGGAATCAATAAAGGGGATATAGATAAAGTTCTTATAATATCCGAGCAGGATAGGACTCGGAGCAACGAATTTAAGTTGGATAAGTTTAGGTTTAGGAGGAAGATAGGAAGAAACTGGTTCACAAATAGGGTGGTGGACGAGTGGAGCAAGCTTAGCAACTTTGTAGTAAGTGCTGGAACGCTGGAAAGTTTTAAAAGGAGGCTAGATAGATTCATGGATGATAGAGAGTGGTAGTAAATCTCGACAGGAGCTGCCATGCACAGGCCAACCGGCCTATTGCAGACTTCTTATTTTCTTATGTTCTTATGTTCTTATCACTATCCTCTAACTGCCGTCCAATCAGTCTAACATCAATTGTAGGGAAATTACTGACAGCAATCATTTCAAACTCTTTTCGAAATCACCTGGAGCAGCACAAGTTGATCAATGATTCCCAACATGGCTTCACAAGCGGGCAGTCATGTTTAACTAATCTATTAACATTCTTTTCAGCTGTTTTCGGATCAGTGGATGAGGGGCACAAATATGATGTGGTATATCTCAACTTTAGCAAAGCCTTCGACAGAGTCCCCCACGAAAGACGAATAAGAAAAGTGGAGGCTCATGGCATTAAAGGAGATATTCTAAAATGGATTAGGTCATGGTTGCAGGACAGGAACCATCGAGTGAGCATTAACGGCACTAAATCAGATGGGAGCAACGTCACTAGTGGAGTACCCCAAGGCTCAGTACTTGGACCATTATTATTTATTATATACATAAACGACATAGATATCGGCGTAGACAGCAACATAAGTAAATTTGCTGATGACATTAAAATAGGGCGTGTAATTAAATCTGACGAGGACTCTGTAAAACTACAGGAAGATCTAAAAAAAAAATTTCGAGTAGTCTGACAAATGGCAGATGAAATTCAATGTGGACACATGTCAAGTACTGTAATCAGTTTAGGAGATGTAAACAGGGAATCCAGATGCCAGATGAACAACGTTGTTATAGGGAAATCTGACTGCGAGAAAGGCTTAGAAGTAATTTTGAGTAGGAATCTTAAGCCAAGTAAACAATGTGTATTTACTCAAATAAGGTTAGTAGAGTACTTGGATTTATACAAAGGAGTGTTAATTACAAGACCAGCGAGGTCATCCTAAAACTATATATTTCGCTTGTGAGACCTCACTTGGATTACGCAGTTTAATTCTGTTCACCGTATTACAAAATGGATATAGAATCCTTAGAAAGAATTCAGAGGAGAATGAAGAGACTAATCCCGGTATAAGGAACCTTGAGTACAGAGACAGGTTAAAGCATCTTAATTTGCACTCCCTCGAGAGACGTAGAGTGAGGGGCGATATGATTGAATTGTTTAAATGGAAGTCAGGGCTAAACGAAGGCGACATTACAAAGGTACTCAAACTAATCAACCAGGAGCCAGCTTGTAACAATGATTTTAAATTAGACGAATTTAGATTTAGGCGCGAAATAGGTAAACATTGGTTTGGAAATTGAGTAGTGGAACAAGTTACAAATATAATCATTAACTCGAATGCGCTGGATAGTTTCAAACATAGGTTGGATGGACATATGAGCAATAGGGGATAGTTTCAAACATAGGTTGGATGGACATATGAGCAATAGGGGTTGGGTGTAAAGGGAACTGCCCAGAATGGGCCAATAGGCCCACTGCAGTTTCCTCCATTCTTACGTTCTTATGTTCTTGTGTGTATATTATATGCGAACACCTGTAAACAACACAATGTAGCCGCGAGATGAGAGAACATACATTACGTAGTGGAGCACCTTTCCTGTATATAAAATGGATCAAGCCGCCATGGTTATTGTTGACTGATTGACTTTTTTTCCATTTTGTCTTTCTTTCCATATTTTTTCTATATATTTTCTTCACTATTCCTTTCTGTATTGTGTCCAAATAACAGTTCTCCTAATTTTATTGTTTTCTGAAGACTGTGTTGTACAACAGTTATTGCCAAGACGCGGTAAAAATTTCGTATTTTTAATGACAGACCAGGAAAGCTAACGCGTTAGCTATTCCATGCATCTTAAGATGTCTTACAAAAAATGCCTTATCTCCACTAACCCCTTCACTTTCAGCGCCACCCCCCCCCCCCCAAAAAAAAAGAAACAACTGGGTGGGCTCGCTGTGCTCTCCATGTTCATGTTCCCCCACCCACAACGTCTAAGACCCCCCACCCCCCTCTTATGATATTCCTGGATCCGCCCCTGATTGTATCTTCCATGTCTTTAAAATTACATTACACTTTTACTGTTTTATGTCCTATTGTAAATTGATCAGTACAGTAAGGAACAAATAATTTATAAATATATATTATAAATTACTTTCGAGAAATCTTTGTTGTCAGTCTGAAACTTTATCCCCTGTGGATTATAGCACTAATAATAGTTATTCATCTAACATGCAGAATATACCATTTTCTTCGACTGTAATATTGTACATAGAAAATAGCACACGGTCAAATATAGATGTGTTTTTTATTTTATTTTCATGTTTAGTAGTGTCCTTGAAGTCCTGGAGCCAGTGGGTTTGGTGTTGGGTATACATCTATCAATCAATTACATCAATATTGTCTATGATATTCAGAGAAGTATCCACAATCTTGTTTCACAACAAATCAGGCCAGTGAATACACCTCATTTCCTCCCTTATCCTGCCATAATTGCCAGTGTAATATTTGAACTTTCGCCTGGTCTCACCATGCATCAAGTAACAGTTCAATTTAATGGACGACATCACGTGATGGCTAGTGCCAACGGGGGCTAAATGTTCCAACATGGCCACCATACCCTCCTCGTTAACCTCTTTATAGACAATCGGATATTTAACATGCTGGAATAAGAAATTGTCTCCCAGAGTTTCTACAAATAGAGTTGCAGGATTGTTATTGTCATTTGGTGTAATTTAATTTATCCAGTCAATTTCGCCATAGTTGAAGTCCCCATATACTGTAATAAGGAGACACCTGGATTTGAGCACTTGCATTGACTTTTATGGCTCTTAAACCCCTTGGTTTAATAAACTGCATTTCGGGGATATATAAGTACATCGAATAATGAGTATGTCTCTTCCCTTCGGTTTAATTTTACTTTATTTCGATTCTTCAAAACAAGCCTCCCGCTGTCCCCTCACTCTGAGGTCCTGTCTAGCATAAATAACCACACGCCTCTTTCAAGCTATTTGCGAAAGTTCGTAAGTAATCGCCATCTAAATTTAACTCGCAATCCTTCAGGTTGGTCCTTTTACTCTTATACAACAATTCCACAATATCCGGTTGATAGGCCGAGGAAAGTGTCAGTATGTGTGTTCATGACTTTCAAGCCAGAAATAGAGCTCGATGATGTCGCTGAAATTGGAAGTGGGTCGGGCCTCCTTTCATTCCCAGCAGGTGCTTCATTTACTATAGTCATTGTAAAGTGGATTCTAGTTAATGCAAATTCGCATTCTTAAATTCACAGGTAACTCTATTACTACCTCTCTTTTTTTTACCGTCGAATATTCATAGTTCATGGCGAGCGCCAACTGCCACAGTTTATTTTTATAAGAAACCATATAAAGTTTTGGAAATGTCATTTCAGTACTTTAATTTGCCTTGGAAATAAAGGAAATATTATGTAAATATTACCTCAATGCTTCAATGCAACTTAGAAATAAATGAAATATTATATAAAACTATAAAATAAGATTTTTTCTTATAATAATAAGTGAATTGTTTGTGGTGGTAGGCTGGTAGACCCTCCACCCCCCTCCCCCCTCCCGTTTCCATGCAGAGCACACACAAGACAGCCTGTCAAAGAAAAATGGAAAATCCAAACCAGTCTCGCCAAATTCACAGTGATACCCTTATGCAGAAGAAAAACCCATCCATTAGTAATCAATAATGCCCAGATAGAATACAAATGCAAAGGCACCTTTCTGGGCCTGAATATATCCACGACAGGCAACTCCCATTATGTCCACACCAGGAAGGAAAAGGCAAAACGAGAACTGAAAACCTATATGTAGTGCTTTAACGTACTTTATGTTCCTTAGAAAATAAAACCTCACCTGGTTACATCACTTATCCTACTGTTATTTACTTACCCAGCAGTATCTCTTCACATCATGAATACCACCCAATTATTAGAACTACAGGTGGTCCAGAACAAAGCCCTGAGATCGTCACAGGTGATAGATACCCCTTCACCAGAACCACAGCCATGATACACAGAGACCTGGGAATAAGGGCCGTATTCTCGGTCGTCATGCCTGATGGTGTGCCCGGCCATTGAAGACCATACGCATATTGGGGTGAGGTCATTCAAGAAAATGCTTCGGGTAATATGATGAATCGGGATTGCAATATACCGGGCAGGACTACCAATATTTCCAAATCAGCTATATGACCCACTGTTACCACAACCCAGGTGTGGAGTACTGCAGCAAGTAACCAAAACTGAAAAAAAAACATCATAATATCAAATGAACATAATAGTGTAAAAGGATATCTATAATATAGAAATTATTATTCTTTGGTGTTTATGAGGTTTTAAAATAACATTTCACTGGCTGTTGGCCACACTGGATAGCCGACAATTGGCGAACCAGGGGCGGATCCATGGTGGGTCCCTTGGGGCCCAGACCCCCCCTCTTTTCATCAGAAAATTCCAACTGACAATCTTTGAATTATATGGAAGCAAAAGTTCCTGGGCCAAAGAGACTCATTTCTATCAGTTTTGAATATATTATTTCTCAAAATATCAAAATTTGTAGTGTGAAAAAGGTTTTTATATTCATCGAGGCTGTTATGAGGCGGTTACCCCTTCCCGATGAAATGTTCCAATGATCGTGATAGCAAACCTGATCCACTGGGAGTGCATCACTGTTCTCGATTGATAGTGGTGTAACGACTGAGAATACGGCCTTTAGACCCATCAACCAGTGTGGCAAAAAAAAAGGAACGTTCGAAGCAAGAACTCCTGCAAAGACTCCCACCAGACAAGGACAACAACCAAAAATGGTTTCCAAAGCGTTACCAAACCTCAAGAAGTTCATTACCATTCACAATCTATACGGCCAGCCAATAGACAACTTCCCTAGACCAGCATATAACAGTAGGGTCAGCGGAATATTAAATATGACCTCAAAACACCCATGTATGGGATAGGTTAGGCTGTCTTGTGCATGTACTGACAGAGCAACCAACCAACCAGAATCCAACTCTAAGAAAACCATAATAACTAGATCAGAGCATAACCCTAAAGGCGGCGGCACACTGGCCCGGGCACTTTCCTCCAAACGTGTTTGGCAAACATGGTGCGGCCAGCAAAACAAAATGACGTTTTGCGTCACACTGGGGTGTTTTGTTGACGCATCTGCCCAATGCAATAAAAACAGCAACAAAGCCTCTTGACGAGGTTTGCCATGGATTCCGTTATTACAGTTGAGTCCTTGCAGGATTGTGCTTATAGTCCTTCAATTGCTGAATCAAGTGAGGCGTCTACAAAAGCGAAAGAAAAGACAAATGGGTGCGTTATGAAGTTTCCTTAAAATTGGCAGCAGCTGGCTGGTCAAAGAAGACCATGAATAATGATTTAATAATACTGAAGAATTTTTAAAGTGGTGAATAAATAGAAATATGTCACCGTTTATGTTATATTTTAAATTATCATTTTTTCATGATTTATTACTTGACATTATATGAAGCTCATTTCAGTACTAATCTGTCCAACAAAGATTCCCGGCAAATCGTTGTCCATTTCTAGCAACAACCGAAATCCTGCTACTTGCTGGGCATTTTGTCCAAAGGCCAGCAAAATGGGCAACTTGTTTGGAGGAAAGTGCTTAGTGTGCAGCCACCTTAACCAACTAGTATTAGTTTAGCTGGCCAGTAGCAAAGCAGTCATTCGACCTCCTTCTATCTCCTAAATTTCTTCAGTTTCTGAACTATTTACTCCCTTTTCCCAACTCAAATCTTCTTTCACTCATTTTTCTGAAAAAAAGAGAAAAGAAAACCACCGACCTCACTAACACAACATTGCGCAATTTCACCATAATTCCTTGGTGGCTCTAAAGTCCTTCCTAGCACAGGTAACCACTCCCTTCTTGCAAGTTCCCTGAGAAATGTTCGTAAATGAGTCATATCCATCTACAGTATATTGAACTCAGAGTCTTCCGGGCCGATTCTCCTGTTCTTGTCCAACAGTTCTACAACTCCTACTATATCCGGTTGATGACTCTTAAGTAGGGTTGCAAGCTCTACTCTTATCAAAGAAAGTGTTGGTATTAGTGTAAATGACTTTTGGTAATTATTGATGATTATGCCATAGTATCGGTTTTTCCATTACACTGGAATATACACTGAGTAGTAAACACAGGGATTCCCACAGTCTGGGCAGTCTCTTTTGGAGGGAAGGGTGAGATTTAAATTGACAGAGCAGAGAGTGGGAGAGCCCAAGTAGCACAGCATACGATTGGCTGTGTACTGCCGCCTCATTGCCAAGAAAGACAAAAAGCATCTTAAGATGCACGGAATAGCTAACGCATTAGCTTTCTCGGACTGTCATTAAAAAATACAAGTTTGTACTGCGTCTTGGGAATAACTGTTGTACAACATAGTCTTCAGAAAACAATAAAATTAGGAGAACTGTTATTTGGACACAATACAGAGAGAAATAGTGAAGAAAATTATGGAAAGAAAAAAAAAGGAAAAAAAACAATCAAATCAACAATAAATAAGATTAAAAAAAAAAAATTGAGCCCGTTATAAAGGTAATTTCTCCCGGACTCTGAAACCACACTATCCAAAGACCATCTGTCTCTCACGGCTAAGTGTTCTCATATATATTCATGAAATACGACGAATTTCAGGTTCGTTTAAGTCTTAATGTTTGCACTTACAGAACTTTAATCAACTTGTCCGCCCTTATTTAAAGTATCTAATAAGTAATGATATTGTTACGACCCCCTTCTTTTCACATCCTCCCCAGCTTCCAGAGCAACAGATATCTCACAAGAGTTGTCGAATTACCACAGGCTATCCCACCAGTCTCCGTTAATTCCCCGACGATAGGTATTTGTGAACACACAAACAACAGGCAGGTAGATTTCCACCAGGTCACAGAAAAACTCTTGTGCACTGTAGTCTTCTTTAATAAACAGTAATTCTTCACAACACTGTTAACAGGGTAATATCTTCACAGCTTAACTCCGCACTTCAAATACATAGTCAGCACACTACCAGTTTACAATTCCTTAGTCTTCTCACTTTATATTAGACTTTATATTCCACATTACTTGCACAACAATTGTCTTCAGTTGTTCTGCTAGGCTTATTATCCTTTACACTAGGAACAGGGGCGAGCAATTAACTGCCCCTATGATGATGATGATAATGAAGGAAAGTGGCAAATGACTTTGCCCTGGGAGAGGAGAGGAGAGAGAGAAGGAAAACATAGAAACGGGAAGTAAAGTAGTAGGGGGTGATAGCAGGTGGGCTGTCCACTCGGCTGAGACGAGTTGATATGTTGGGGTGGTGGCCGCACACAGCAGACGCCCGCCCGCTCAAGGGAGGCAGGTGTAGGGGGCGGGGGAGCTAAGCTAGCTAGGCATTCATTAGTGTAATGGGTGTTAATTTATATTTGTTAGATGGTGGTGTTATTTGTTCACATATATGTGTAAAGTGGGGTCTTGTTCTTCTATGTTAGCATGGAGGCTCTTGGGCCACCAGCTGTGTGTTTTAGTAGTTACTTCTTCTTTTAACTGGGAGAATATTGGGTCCTCCAACCCTTCAAGTTTGCTCCAGATTCTCTGGGCTTGGCTGTGTGTACGTGTGTTCAGTGGTTCGATATTGCATAATTCGTGAAGTTCTTGTATTTTGGTGGTGTATGGCGGGAGTTGCCTTGATGCTCTACTGACAGCTTTGTTTTGTACTGATTGAAGTTTAAGTTGGCTGGTTTTGCAGATCGTGTTGAGTGGTATTGGTGGATACTCTAGGTGGGGACGGACAAGTGCTTTGAATAGGTGTAGTTGAATTTTGGTGTCCATTTTGCTAAATCTTCGTAGTTTTGTGAGTTGTGATTGGGCAAGCTTTTTGCGTTGTGTTACGTGTTTTGCTATGCCTGTTCTTATTATTGTGAGTCCCAGAATTTTGCCTTCGTTGGAGTATTGTATAGGTACGTTGTTGACTGTGATTGGTGCTGGGTTTATTTTGTCAATGTGTATGATCATTAGTTTCTGTGTATTGGTTTGTGCTTTCCACTTTTTTTCATATTCGTTGATTCCCTCGATGACGCGGGCTGTTTTTCGTGCCATCATCTGTTTGCCCTTGCCTGGATGTCGGATGATTTAGGTGACGTCATCAGCATAAGCTATGTATTCTCCGTGTGTAGGAGGTGGAATGTCTGCCGTGTATATTGTGTAGAGTGTTGGCGAGAGGTTACTTCCCTGTGGTACTCCGCTGAATAACTTGATGCTTGGGCCTATGTGGTTACCAATGATAATTTTGGCCTCTCTGTTGTCAAGGAAGTTATAAAGAAAGGAAATAAAGTTGTTGGGAAGTTCTTGGGTGGTAATTTTGTATTTGAGCCCTAAATGCCAGACCTTGTCGAATGCTTTTGCTACGTCCCTTAATACTACGTTACATTGATCTTTTTTGTGCATTGCGTTTGCTATGTTTTTGTAAATTGGGGGTAAGGCTGTATGGGTTCTTCTGTGTTTTCTAAATCCGTGCTGCCTGGGGTTGTATTTCTCTTCAAGTTCGAGGTGTATTCTCAGTCGGTGGTTATTGATTTTTTTCTAGGACTTTTCCCGTTGTTTCTAGAAGAGAGATTGGTCTTTAATTTGATACTTGAGTGAGGGATTTACCTTGTTTTGGTATAAGTCTGATACTTGCTGTTTTAAATTTCCTTGGGAAGTAGCCAGAGGCAAGTGATGCATTAAAAATGTTTCTGAGTTGGAGTATCATGTTGATTGGTAGATGCTGGAGTATGGGTTTGTTTATTTTACTGATGCCCGGGGCCTTGTTCTTGAAACTGTTTATTGTTTTGTGTATTTCCTCTGCGGTGATTGGTTTGATCAGTGTGGAAAAATCGTCAAGAGTATTTAATCATCAAGAGTGTTTATGTCTATGGGGGCGCCGTAGGTAGAGTGGTATCGCTCTTGCTTTGCAAGCAAGATGTCACGGGTTCGTTTCCTGGTTCGTTTCCCGGGCCGGCGGAAAGTTGTTTGGACACTCATGCTAGCCCCCTTGGTCCCTGTTCACCTAGCAGTAAGTAGGTACCTGTTGTAAATCGAAAAGTTGCGAATTCGATTTCAGGGAAAGTCGTTGGAGCTTCTATTACTTGTATCTAACACAATCCGGAGGAGTGGTGACCCGAGGATCACACACCCAACACAGACAAGAACCCAATTCGTGCGCTCTGCTCTAGTATAACATATATAACGCATGTCGTGTAAAGCCACTACAATTCCCTTCCTAACCCCCTGCTTCTTCCTCTGTCATCTTCCCACCCTGACTTTCGCTACCAACAACTTTTGGAGCTTCTATTACTTGTATATGTCTATGTTGGGACTTGGTTGCCAGATGTGGGTTGTGTGTGTCATGTGATTGGTTACTTGTCGTTCGGTGTTCATACAGAAGTTCAGATTGTCTTCCTGGCTTATTTGAAATATTTTGCTCCAATATTTCCTGAAGGCAGCCCGCGCCAGCTTATATACGATTCGTCAAATGCCTAGAACATTCTCGCGATGTCCAGACGCTGGAGGTCGGCTCGAGACCGGCTCGAGACCCGTCTGGAGAATTCTACATAAGAACATAAGAACATAAGAAAATAAGGAGTCTGCAATAGGCCGGTTGGCCTGTGCAATGCACAGTGTGCATGGCAGCTCCTGTCGAGAGTTACTACCACACTCTATCATCCATGAATCTATCTAGCCTCCTTTTGAAACTTTCCAGAGTTCCAGCACTTACTACATAGTTGCTAAGCTTGTTCCACTCGTCCACCACCCTATTTGTGAACCAATTTCTCCCTATCTCCCTCCTAAACCTAAACTTATCCAACTTGAATCCGTTGCTCCGAGTCCTATCCTGCTCGGATATTATAAGAACTTTATCTATATCCCCTTTATTGATTCCTTTCACCCACTTAAATACTTCTATCATATCTCCCCGCACTCTTCGTCTTTCTAGGGAATGCAAGTTAAGTTTCTTTAACCTATCCTGATATGGAAGGTTTCTAAGTTCCGGAATCATTTTTGTCATTCTTCCCTGCATCGACTCTAGTGAATTTATATCCATTTTATAATAGGGGCACCAGAACTGAACCGCATAATCGAGGTGCGGCCTGACTAGCGCAAGATATAGTTGCAATAAGACCTCTGCGCTCTTATTACTTACACTTCTAGATATAAAACCCAATACTCTGTTTGCCTTATTTCGAACATTAACGCACTGTTTTCTAGGCCGTAGGTCCGGGCTTACAAGTACCCCTAGGTCTCTTTCACAAGTCGACTTCTCTAGGTTGATGTTGTTAAGGCAGTATACATTATAAGTATTTGTTCTTCCAATATTAAGTACGCTGCACTTGCTGGTGTTGAATTTCATTTACCATTTTTCAGACCACCCCTGCAGTTTATTTAGATCCTCCTGTCATGCATTTGCATCCTGCCCTGAATTAATTTGCCGCCCTATTTTGGTGTCATCCGCAAACTTGCTTATGTCACTGCTGATCCCAGTATCTAAATCGTTTATGTATATTATGAACAAGAGTGGGCCTAGTACTGACCCCTGGGGAACCCCACTGGTTACACGGCCCCACTCAGATTTAACACCATCTACGCTGACCCTCTGCGTTCTATCGGTGAGCCATGATTTTATCCAATTTAAAACTTTCCCCTCGATACCATGAGCCTTAATTTTTCTCAGAAGCCTCTGATGCGGTACTCTGTCAAATGCTTTGCTAAAGTCTAAGTAAATAACATCGTAATTTTCGTCATTATCTACTACCTCGAAGACTTTCCTAAAAAACGTTAGCAGATTTGTTAGACAAGATTTTCCCTTTGTAAACCCATGTTGAGAGTCGTAGATTAATTTGCTTTTCTTTAGATGCGATCGGATGCTATCTGCTATAATTGATTCAAGAAATTTCCCCACTACTGACGTCAAACTGATCGGCCGGTAATTTAACGCTGATGCTCTGTCTTTCTTTTTGAATATGGGTACTACATTTGCCTGTTTCCACAAGTCTGGCACAACTCCAGTGTCTAATGTTTTTGTAAATAAGTTTACGAGGGGTCCGCTAATCTGTTCCCTACACTCTTTCAAGACTCGAGGGAAAATTTCATCCGGCCCTGTGGATTTTGTTTTCTTTAGTTTATTTATCTTCTTAAGAACATCCTCTTTTCTGATAGTGATATTCTTTAATTTCTCTTCTTCCTTTCCCTTAAATATCAGTTCCACCTCTGGAATTTCATCGCAAATTTCTTCTGTGAAAACTGATAAGAAGTAGCTGTTCAATGCTTTTGTTATTTCTTCACTGCCATTTATCAATTCTAGAATGATCTAGGCTTACAATAAGAGGTAAATCAGAACACAAATGATGCAATACATTCTAGAATATTCTTACATAATTAATACATCAATATCATCAATATATACAAGAAATTTTATTTAAATTTACCAAAAATAACTGCTGCATGGGACAGAAACAATTATAACACCTAGTTTACACGATTATAATACGAAATTATGCCTCGGTATAACAATATTAAGGTTTCAATCATATTTGAGTAATTATACATATTGTTACACCAAAGTCACCAACAGCTAAAGAAATCGGACAGCACCTACTTATAAAAGGGCGGAGCCAAAACAGGTTTCAACTAGACGCAATCCTTTTCAATTATTTCACGCCGTACGCTTTGTTTTAGGTCCTATCCAATATACTACCGTATATAGAATTATATTTATTATTATATCACAGATTTCATTGCCTTACATGCCCCCAACTCTTCAATATTAATCAAAATATTCTCCATAAAAATTATCTTATCAGAACTCACTGATGAAAATAGAGAAATAATATAAACTTCAAAACAAATAATATGTCAGCAGTGTAGTTGTCAATATTACCTGACTTTTAAGCTGGAATTTTCCTCAGTAACGTCTCTGATCTTGGTAGAACGCAGAGGGTCAGCGTAGATGGTGTTATATCTGAGTGGGGCCGTGTAACCAGTGGGGTTCCCCAGGGGTCAGTACTAGGCCCACTCTTGTTCATAATCTACATAAATGATCTAGATACTGGGATCTGCAGTGACATAAGCAAGTTTGCGGATGACACCAAAATAGGGCGGCAGATAAATTCAGGGCAGGATGCAAATGCATTACAGGAGGACCTAAATAAACTGCAGGGGTGGTCTGAAAACTAGCAAATGAAATCTCAACACCAGCAAGTGCAGCGTTCTTAATATTGGAAGAACAAATACTGTCAATGTATACAGCCTTAACAACATCAACCTAGAGAAGTCGACTTGTGAAAGAGACCTCGGGGTACTTGTAAGCCCGGACCTACGGCCTAGAAAACAGTGCGTTAATGTTCGAAATAACGCAAACAGAGTATTGGGTTTTATATCTAGAAGTGTAAGTAATAAGAGTGCAGAGGTCTTGTTGCAACTTTATCTTGTGCTAGTCAGGCCGCACCTCGATTATGCGGTTCAGTTCCGGTGTCCTTATTATAGAATGGTTATCAATTCACTAGAGACGGTTCAGCGTAGAATGACGAAAATGATTCCGGGACTTAGAAACCTTCCATATCAGGATAGGTTAAAGAAACTTAACTTGCATTCCCTAGAAAGACGAAGAGTGCGGGGAGATATAATAGAAGTATTCACGTGGGTGAAAGGAATCAATAAAGGGGATACAGATAAAGTTCTTATAATATCCGAAAAGGATAGTACTCGAAGCAACGGATTTAAGTTGGATAAGTTTAGGTTTAGGAGGGAGATAGGAAAGAACTGGTTCACAAATAGGGTGGTGGACGAGTGGAACAAGCTTAGCAACTATGTAGTAAGTGCTGGAAAGTTTCAAAAGGAGACTGGATAGCTTCATGGATGATAGAGAGTGGTAGTAACTCTCGACAGGAGCTGCCATGCACAAGCCAACCTGCCTATTGCAGACTCCTTATTTTCTTATGTTCTTATGCTCTAGTGACTCCAGCCTCCCTTCATTCTCAGCAGTTGCCTCATTTACGAAACTCATTGTAATTTGTGGGGTGTGGTCAGAGATGACATTGTTTACATGGTGTTTGCCTCCTCCTGGGTGGGAGGTAGAGGGGTTGGAAGGGGGGGGTGTCCCGCAGTCCCCTGGTTCTGTACTGGTGCACTTGCTTCCACTATTTTCCCTTTGTATGTAACCCATGCACGCCCATCCCTGCTTTTCATAGATTCATCCCTCTTCTGCCTCAAGCGCATCAATAGTTCTTTGTACTGTCCCCAAGTAATAATAATAATAATTACCATGTGATGTGGGTTTATGAATATGCCCCAAAATAATTCATTCAGGGCTAATTTTTTGGCCTATTGAATAATAACTTTCTATCTTTTATCCTCATTCTCGAGTGTGATCCTGAGGGGGTGGAGCTTATTCTCCTGGTGTTCCTCCTCTCACAAATCAGTTGTCATCCTTTCAACATTCTTCTGCAGAATCCCTAGCTGGTTCAGGACCGATTCGGATCCTACATTACTCTCCGTCACCTGTGACCCTGCTGCAACCTGAGCTTAGCTCATCTTAACTACTCCCTCTATTTCATTGGCTTTTTCCTCAGTCTTAGTGAGGATATCTGCCAACTTGCTTCATCTATTTTTGTCTCTAAGTATCTCTTTCCTTTATGATCTTCAATAGTCTCATTTACTTTGATTATACAGTACAGTCAGGACTAAACCAGCATTAGCCTCTCTACTTTTGCTTCAATGCTTTCTGCAGCATTCTAAATGCCATTAAATTCAAACCCACACAATCCTCACAAGATGTCCCCTTGCAGTAAGTGCATGTCAACAAACTTCCTGGTGACTCTGAGGTTTTACCTTCCAATTCATTACACCTGTAATAGCCCGTCTCATTATTGACAGTAATATTATATGAATGTGGGTTAATTACATTTGTCTTGTTTCACTCCATCACCCATGGTATTTTGGACAAAATCTTGTTGTCAATTCACGGGATGTAAATGGAACTTCTGTACATATACATGTATCCCTCTGTTCCTCAGCAGCAGCTCGCTGCTCTTCCATTAATATTAGGTCTTCATTTGACAGATCCTTTTTGTGTGACTCCAATAGCTCTACTACACCAGCCTGGCCTACTTCATCGAACCCTGCATCATTTGCCAGAGTTACAATGTCTTGCTGCACCTGATCCATGGTCTGGATCTGGGGAAAACCTTGGAAATCCTGAACACAATCTGGCCAGATAATTTTCCACACTGAATTCATAGTTCTATTTTTCACCTCGTCCCAGGAATCTGCAATGTTGTTTACACCATTCATGATGTTAATTTTTCCAAAAAATCTCCAAGTGATTGCTGATCCTCATTATCAATTGCAGCTATGAATTGTCTAAATGTCCTGTATAGATAGTAAGCCGTAAAGCTGGCAATCACACCTTGATCCATAGGCTGGAGCAAGGAAGTTGTGTTCTTTGGCAAGTATTCAACCCTGATATTAGGTGAAAGGTCATTAAGGTTAACAGGGTGGCTGGGAGCATTATCAAGAAGTAAAAATTTTGGGTAATATTTTGTTGGTTACTGTACCACTATATAGCAGGACAGAAGCAGCTAGTATACCAATCTTGGAAGAGGATGCCTTCCTACTGGAGCACCATATAACAGATAAACTGGATATGTTGCAGCCCTTGAAAGCCCTGAGATTTTCTGAGTGGTACACAAGCATGGATTCAGCTTGAAATCACCTGCTGAATTACCCCATAAGGAGCATTACTCGATCTTTGGAATCCTTGAACCCAGGACCTGTTTTTCCCTCGATTGAAAGAAAGGTTCTGTCAGGCATATATTTCCAAAAGAGGCCTGTTTTGTCTACATTATACACCTGCTATGATGTGTACCCATCAGCCTCAACTAATGCTTTTAGTTCAGCAGGATAATTTTTAGTAGCCTCGGTATCAGCACTGGCTGCTTCACCTAGCATCTAGATGTTGTGTAGGTTTGATTTTTTTTTTAAATGTTCAAACCACCCTTTGCTGGCATTAAAGGGTTTTTCATCTGAGGTAACTCCTTCCTGGCATAAATCTGCATACAGACTCTTGGCCTTCTCCTGAATAACCATTGTACTAATGGGCACATTTCGCTTGGCCTGGTACTCTATCCATACACTGAGTAAGCGTTCCATTGTAATCATTTCATCACTTTGATGAAAATAAAGAGTACGGGCTGGTAGCGGAGTAGCAACCTCAGCCCTAATTTTCTCTTTGTTATTACGGATTGTTCCGATAGTGGAGGTAGCCAGGCCCAAAGTTTTGGCAATGTAGCTCAGTTTCTCCCCCTGCTCTAACCTCCTTGACACATCTAATTTTCTCTCTTAACACCACTGCTAGCACTATTACTTGCTGGCCTCTTTCCACTCATCTTGAATAAGAATGCACAGCCCAATACCTGTATTACAGTCCACAAAACTGAGAGAAAGCTGGACATGGGCTGGCGATTCAAGCAGACTGAAAACGTTGTTGTTGTTGTGAGACCATTGGGTCTTTTTGCTACCACAGATGCAGCCACATGAATTTTTTTTTTACTATTTCTTGTACAAATTTCGATTAAAAAAAATATATATATTTTTTAAATTCTGTAGGAGCATTTTTTTTCTGTAACCTGAAATTACAGTCTAAATTTCAAAATCACATAAGGACGAAATTCCGTAATCTGAAATTGCTTAACCCAAAAGATGTCTATACTAAAACCTGTGGAGCCTTTGTCCCCTAGTTCCAGTATAATATAATTTAAAAGTCACTTTGCTGCCCTGCTGTTCTTGACCTCATTGGCAACCTCGCTCTCCCATTGTTGCTGTCTGAAGAAATTCGCTTTTCTTCTTTTCACGTTATTCTATTGTTTATCACCTTTCCTCAGCAAATTGTTAATATCATTACCTGAATACCGACTGCTGCGGTGCTTTTGTAAAGATTAGTAGGGTCATTACCAATACTTGACCTCTGTGGACTTGTTCTTACCCTCCTCTGTATATATATAACTTGTCCTGCACTTCTATTTTAGTCTGTACTCACCCCTGAAGATGGGAATTACACGAAAACGCTTGGGAACTTCGTGATTTCCTTTTCCTTGTGGTTATCAGCATATACCTGGATCACGCGCACCTACAGTGATTTATTTGCATATATATATATATATATATATATATATATATATATATATATATATATATATATATATATATATATATATATATAAAACAAAGAAGTATGTCTGTTTGTTTGTGCGTGTGTTTTTGTTTGTATGTCCACACGAGAATCTCGGAAACTACTTTACCGATCTGTAGTGATGATGGATGGTGTTATATGTAGTGATGATGATGGATGGTGTTATATGTAATGATGAAGGATGATATATGTAGTGATGATGGATGGTGTTATATGTAGTGATGATGGGTGGTGTTATATGTAATGATGAAGGATGATGTTATATGTAGTGATGATGGATGGTGTTATATGTAATGATGAAGGATGATGTTATATGTAGTGATGATGGATGGTGTTATATGTAGTGATGATGATGGATGGTGTTATATGTAATGATGAAGGATGATGTTATATGTAGTAATGATGGATGGTGTTATATGTAGTGATGATGATGGATGGTGTTATATGTAGTGATGATGGATGGTGTTATATGTAGTGATGATGGATGATGTTATATGTAGTGATGATGATGGATGGTGTTATATGTAATGATGAAGGATGATGTTATATGTAGTGATGATGGATGGTGTTATATGTAGTGATGATTAGAAAATTAATCTATATAAAACAAAGAAGTCGTCTGTTTGTGTGTGTGTGTGTCCGCACGAGAATCTCAGAAACTACTTTACCGATCTGTAGTGATGATGGATGGTGTTATATGTAGTGATGATGGATGGTGTTATATGTAGTGATGATGGATGATGTTATATGTAGTGATGATGGATATTGTTATATGTAGTGATGATAGGTGGTGTAATATGTAGTGATGATGGATGGTGTTATATGTAGTGATGATGGATGGTGTTATATGTAGTGATGATGGATGGTGTTATATGTAGTGATGATGGATGATGTTATATGTAGTGATGATGGATATTGTTATATGTAGTGATGATAGGTGGTGTAATATGTAGTGATGATGGATGGTGTTATATGTAGTGATGATGGATGGTGTTATATGTAGTGATGATGGATGATGTTATATGTAGTGATGATGGGTGGTGTTATATGTAGTGATGATTAGACAATAAAATAATAACAGTTTAATGCTAAAAAAATATACTTTGCTGTACCGTTGTAGTGAAAAACATGGTGGAACTTACATTCACTGTTAATGAACTATTGATGGAAGAAGAAGTTTTGGGGACTGAACAGTGAGACAATGTGGAGCCTCCCGGAGGGTGGCGTCCTACCGTTGTCTCGCGGATGAGTCGCCCGGAGGGTGGCGATTCTGCTAGTTTACAATAAAAACATACAGTATGTAGTGATTCAAGAAACTAGTAACACAGTTTATAGTAAAAAATTATGAAAAGTACAAACAATAATAACAATTGGATGTAAGTTCATACAGCATATAAACATAAAACCTCTTCAGTCTCTACCATAATAAGGTATCATTCCTCACATACAGTAGCTTAGCTTCAAAATTTAACATCAAGGATATATTATAGTACAGCACTTTAATTGTCCATCGCTTATGTTAAGAAGGTCCAAAGGGTCTTGGTACTTCCTTTCAGATCATAACGCTAAACACAAACAAACACAGCTATTTGCAAGTCCATATTTAACTGAGCAGATTTTAGCCTTTGATATTATTTTCCATTGAAATACTGTAGTACTAGGGTGTGTCATATGGAGGCGAATTTTTTTTTTTGAGTTTGAAAAATCGGCCCATGGTATTAATGATGTAGTTCTATGTGCAGAATCATGTGATATCTTCAGATTTGAAAAGTTTTTATTTTTTGCAAGGTAAATTTTAACTTGAAATCTTATGAAAATTCAGTATTCCCACCCTTTTACCAACACCACTAAATAGCTTATTTAAAGTAAAGTAAATGTATCAGGTTAATTTATTAGGATGAAAATGATCCAGAATAGTGAAACGAATGATCTTGACACATTTATTAAATTTAATATTCCTTTAGAAAACAAAATCATCAAATACAAAAACCGGTTTTACTACTACGACCCGGTGTTGCTGCACACCATAGAGAACATGTATTTCTTGCTTCTGTTTCTACTCATCACCTCCCTGCTGACCACCTGAGCTCGGATTTAGCCTTCCCTCCTCTCCTGGCTGTACACGTGACTGCTGGCCTCGCTCACTTGCTGTACACAACGCTCTATACTCTGGGTGTGCGAGGGCCAGGCAGGGACATGCATGGGGTTGTCCAGGAAAGCTCTGACTTGAACATTGTTGAGGCTGCAGGTAAGAGGGGGCTCACTGCCAGCCTGGATGTTATCCAGATCTATGAGATCAGTGAGGGTCTTGGCACCTAGATTGACTTCAGGAGTCTTCCTGACCCTGAAGGAATCGTCACCAACTGATTCGTCATGCCCAGATCCTCTCATAAGTCTCATATCCAAGATCTTTTTGACTGCCACTCTTCTCTCCTCCTCATCCTTACTGCAGAGCATTGTCTGCAGAACTGCCTCGGGATGAGCATACCAGGAAGATCTCTTCACAGTCTGCTCCACAATCTGAACAACCTTCCTTGGCTGACTCCTCAGGAGCTCAAGCTGGAAGAGAACATGCCTCGGAACTTCGGAGAACGATGACTTGACCTTGGTGTTGAACCAATTTGGCAAGTAGACACTCACGATGAATTGGACAATAAG
Source organism: Homarus gammarus (assembly GCA_958450375.1). Lineage (NCBI taxonomy): Eukaryota > Metazoa > Arthropoda > Malacostraca > Decapoda > Nephropidae > Homarus > Homarus gammarus. The sequence goes on along the minus strand of CAUDMG010002729.1, from coordinate 471,005 downwards.
TCTCAGGTTGTGAAGCTGGTTCCCTTTCAGTTTATGATGAGCGACCCAAATTCTGCAGAACCTGAGAGCCGTTGTGAGCCACCTAGAATGTGAGACTGGACCTATCTGCAGGTAAGCAAGTCTATCAGGCATGACCCCAGTTTTGATGGCACTGCAAATCATGTAACCATAGTACTGGTCAGTACTCAGGTCGTCAATGACAGTATGTGCAAGCTCAACGAGTGGAGGGCCAACTGTGATTTTTTCAAAGCTCGGATTTATTTCTAACTCAGTGGCAGAGTCCAGCATCTTGCCAAGAGGACCAGACCATCTGTTGTTTGAAAGAGTCTTGCCATCCAGCTCCTGGATCAGATGTCTGAGTGGCAACTCGTTGGTGTGGAGGTCACAAACAATCCAGACCAGCTTCCTCCCAATCTTCCGCTCTATCCACTGTATGACCCCCCCTTGCCACCCTGTGTTCGTGTTGGTGCTGTCTCCTCCAATGGCCTGCAGGGTCTGGTCTACGTTCCTCTCTCTGAGCCAGTTCACAATGTTATCTGCCACTATCTCAGCTGGTTTCCTGATGTCATCTTTCTCTGGAGTGAAGTGCCACAAATACTTCCCTCCTGGTTCACTGCAGCAGGAGTAGTGTTCCTCCTTCACCATGGCAGGGAACAACTTGTCAGAATCTCCAACTTTCATGAACACTTTAGTGTCATCCCTTCTCCCATCAAAGAACAAACACTTGATTCCATTTTCTCTTATCCCCTTATCAAACTCCTCTTCTAGGTTACTGACAAGTTTCTCCTGAGCTCTCCTTACTTTGTTATGATCTATCACCAGGAAAACATCATCAGGTGTTATCAAACCACCGTCAATCCAGGCAGCTGTTGCTATCTCTGCAGTTTCTCTGAGACCAGTGTGGTGTCGCATGCTGGCCAGAGCTATGCTCGGGATATCTTTCCTATTTCGAATCTTATGCCTGGAAGGTTTGGGATCATTATTTTCTGGGTTAGGGAAAAAGTCACCATTCTCCTGGCCAGCACTCGGATCAGCCATGGGGAAGTCATTAAACTCTGAATCAGCTTGACTCCAATCATCGGCCTTTTTTACCTCACCCTGGGCCTTCTCAAGTCTCTTTTCCTCGGCAACTCTTCTCCTCTTCTGTCTCTCTGTGGCAGCCTCCTGTCTCTTGGACTCCGGAATATCTTGGCTAGAAATCATGAGAGCCCCTATACTGCCAGTCTTCTCTCTCTGTGCTTTGACAAATGCCAGTTCGATCACAGGAATCTTCAGTTCACGCTTGCAAATACAGGAGATGTGGGCCTCGGATTTACAGTCACGATCGCATCCAAACTCAGGACAGAGAACAATTGGGCACTTGCAAGTAATTATGTCAAATAACTGGTCCAGTTGCTTGGCAAAGCTGTCCTTAAACTGCAAGTTTTCCTCTCCCAAGAGAGATATCTCTTGCCTTTTCCCAACTGGCTAGCAGTCTCTCACTAATCTTCTTCTGACTTGTTATGACTGGAGGCTTGAACTGAGCGTTAGCCAGAGTGTACTGTGCCAAGACAGACTTTGGTCATATCACTGACAATTTCTTTGTTTGTGTAAGTTCTTTGGTTCTTTTCACTGACTTGCCTGATTAAAACACCGTATCTCAAAGCATCTCTCAATGTAGGCAACTCCGACTTCAGGAGCTCTCTCCCAGACCCAAGATAGTGACTGAGATGGCTGGATTTTTGGTTCCTCGTCCTGACACAAGCAGCCATCGCAAATATTATCTACTTATAAATGCATCAGAATCTGAAACAGAAAAATATATTGTTAGTTGGGTTGTTAAAGAATGAAGTCAGAAAGCAATGTTCACTATTTTATTGTAATGCACTAATGCAGCTGTACGTTAGATTTTCGATAAATTTCACGCTAAAATTTACCTAGCAAAAGGTTGCAAAATATTGAAACTGAAATTATTTTCTGTTTATATACACTAAAATCTACCAAAAAAGTGATGGGCCATTAGTTTTAGCTGACCTTCCCTCCTATGACACACCCTACTGTAGTACTGTACAGTAGATGAAATATGAAATTTATTTTCTGCAGTATTTTATGACGAAACAACTTTAATGAGGTTTATCATAGCGTGGAAGGCATATATACCTGTACTGTTTATGCACTCAGGAAATATAAATGCTATGTTTGAGATTTATTCCTTTACAAGAGCTCCAAAGTCCTAGATACAATATGGGATGTCACAAGGTGGCAGATAGTTTGTTTTGGGTATTGCTACAGAGAGGGCTTGCAACCTCATTGGTCGACTTAGAGAGTCAACTGGGCAACACAATTGTTGTAAATCCTTTTGAGTATCTGGTCTCGGGTATGTATTTTTTTATCGTCAGTCTCAGCACTGTACAGTATATCTAAGCTGTACGTATTCTAGTTAAATATTTTCTATTTTGCTTTATTTTTAAAGTCTAAACTAGAATACAAATATCTTTCCCTATCATTTTGCTGATGAATAGAAAATACATACACTGGTCTGGGGTACCAGGTAAAACAAAACGATATTTATACTTCTTTTTTAAATTTTATTTGATGATGATGAGTAATATGATATTACTGTTAGGTATATTTACTGGTGTTGGTTGGGTTTGCTTATATTAGACTTTATAATTTGGCACTTGCCATGTTCATTGTGTTACAAATTATACACTGAAATTCTGAACTCTTTATTAAACATAAATAAATAAGATAATTCTCTTGATTTATTATCTTATTGATAGGATGCATGTCCGAGTATTATGAATACAATACTGTACTTGCAATGATTTAATACATAGAGTTTTCCTCATATCATCTGACTTTTTTCTTATTGGAACCATAGGAGCCTGGATCTGCTTTGTATTAGTTGAAGGTTTACATTATAAATCATCATGAAATTAACCTAACTTGCCTTAAAATGCCGTCAAAATACTTCACCCAGTATTCACCCCAGACCCCCTGGCTATTGCCTAATGCTTTTGGCACCTAGCCCCCCCCCCCCCCCCCGCCCTTTCCTCATATCCACAAACTTAGGTACAGTACTGTATATGCACCAAGATTGGTGCTTGGATCCTCCCCTACCCACGCAGGTACAGTATTTTCTCGATTTAACAAACTAATTTGAGCCATCCCTGTTCGTTATATCATTTCCACTAAAACGAGCTTTCCATTATGTTCGTTTGATTTACCAAACTATTTCGCTAAATCGAGCGTGATTCCATTAAATTCTGCGCCAAACGCACCACACGTCCCAGAGCATGTCGGGTTTGCATACATCCGCTCAGTCTGTGTCCTGCTGCCACCATGTGTGTTGTTCACTGCTACCTTTCGGTCAACTAACTACACTGGAGCACCTTAGTTTTCGTTTTTATTCAAGACATCTTCAGAGGCAACTGAATTTACAGGGACAGAATGTCAGGTCACCCTTTCTTGGGTGGGGGATTAGTGGGTCTCATGTCCTGAAGATGTCTTGAATAAACACAAAAGCTAAAGTATTTTTAGGGAAATTGTGATAATTATAAGTATAATTTAGCAAAGTTATATCCCATTAACGCTACGTCGCATAACATTTTAAAATATGGAGTGAGAAAGCAGAAAGGTGTGGGTGATTAGAGAGATGGAGTGGAAAGGAGTGGTAACATGCACCACTGTTGCCAAGCACTCCTCAACTGCTGATGTTTATCTCACAACCAGGCAGAAATGCAACAAGACCCTCACTGGCTGCTTGTTGTCTTAATTCTCATGTGAGTGTGTGGGCGTGTGTGTGTGTCAGGAACACACCTCAACATTACATATACACACCCTCAACACCACCAACACATACCCTCTAATACCACCAACACACACCCTCCAACACCACCAACACACACCCTCCAACACCACCAACACACACCCTCCAACACCACCAACAAACACATTTCTAACACCATCAACACACACCCTCCAACACCACCAAGAAACACATTTCCAACACCACCAACACACCCTCCAACACCACCAACACACACCCTCCAACACCACCAACACACACCCTCCAACACACACCCTCCAACACACACCCTCCAACACCACCAACACACACCCTCCAACACCACCAACACACACCCTCCAACACCACCAACACACACTTTCCAACACGACCAACACACACCCTCCAATACCACCAACACACACCCTCCAACACCATCAACACACACCCTCCAACACCACCAAGAAACACATTTCCGACACCACCAACACACCCTCCAACACCACCAACACACACCCTCTGACACCACCAACACACACCCTCCAACACCACCAACACACACCTTCCAACACCACCAACAAACACATTTCCAACACCACCAACACACACCCTCCAACACCACCAACACACACCTTCCAACACCACCAACAAACACATTTCCAACACCACCAACACACACCCTCCAACACCACCAACACACACCCTCTGACACCACCGAAACACACCCTCCAACACCACCAACACACACCCTCCAACACCACCAACACACACCCTCCAACACCACCAACAAACACATTTCCAACACCACCAACACACACCCTCCAACACCACCAACACACACCCTCTGACACCACCGAAACACACCCTCCAACACCACCAACACACACCCTCCAACACCACCAACACACACCTTCCAACACCATCAATACACACCCTCCAACACCACCAACAAACACATTTCCAACACCACCAACACACACCCTCCAACACCACCAACACACCCTCTGACACCACCGAAACACACCCTCCAACACCACCAACACACACCCTCCAACACCACCAACACACACCCTCTGACACCACCGAAACACACCCTCCAACACCACCAACACACACCCTCCAACACCACCAACACACACCTTCCAACACCATCAATACACACCCTCCAACACCACCAACAAACACATTTCCAACACCACCAACACACACCCTCCAACACCCCCTCCAACACCACCAACACACACCCTCCAACACCGCCAACACAAACCCTCCAGCATTTATTATTATATATTCTCGAATGACCAACATCTTATGGTGTATGTTTTATCATTGATCATATAAAATATTAAATACTACTACAGAAAAAAAATACAATATATAATCAATAATTTGATAAGTCGAATAATAAGGTAAAAATAAATATTTTACTGTATATGAAGGGTACTGGTAATTAATAAGCTCAAATTATTACAGTAACATATCTTTACTAATTAAAAGACAACAAATAAACAATATTTTGTCAAGTTACAGTAAGAATGACAGAGGCAGGGGTCGGGGTGGGAGACAAACCTATTGGAGGATGAGCAGTCAGTTTCTCCTCCCAAGGGTCTCCATCCCTCCTCCACCACCAGTCTCTCTATGTACAGAATAAAACAAAGAATTTATTTGAAATCCTGACCACTGGGGGGTTAGTTTTACAGACTTTTCCCTGTGATAAAGTCATAATTTTGAGCAACATATTACTGTATTCACTTTATACTCGAATGTACTAAGCTAAAGGACTACAATTTTTATCTCTTGTGCAAACTATGAGATGTTTAAAAATAAATTAATCATTATCTTGCAAAGATTCCAGCAATGCAAGTTATATTGTGCTAAGTCAAGTCTGTGACAATTTTTAATAGAAAAACTTTAAACCTGAAACCACCTTCATTCTATAAAATCCTTATCTCCTGCTGGCTGGGAGGAGGGGGGAGGCGGAGGTAGAGTATTGACAGTCAGGAGGGAGATTACCGGGTAGTTGTCAGTGGAGGGGGGAGGGGTCAGGGACTCATGATTATAAAAGACAGGGAATTTAAGTTTTTCACTCATAAAATGGCACTGACTTGACTTAGCAGAATATAATTTGCATTTCTGGAATTCTTACAATATAATGATTAATTTAAGTACTATAAACATCCCATAGTTTCCATAAGACATAAAAATTTTAGAAATTAACTTAGTCATTTGTGTACAGATTGTGATAATTTATATGGTTGCTCAGCAGTTGTGGTTGCAGTTGCGAAGCTTCGTGACATCACTGGTGTATAATGTCTCCCCGCATGCCCTGGTTTATTAATTGATCAATTGTCAAAGTGTAAAAGTAGCCAAATTAAGCCTTCATATATCAACTAATTTTAAAATAGAAATTATGAAGTAAAATGTTTTAAGATAATGGTTCAGTAGTGCTGTTAATGTGTGTGTGTCTCTTGGCAGTCACCTCACCACCTGACTCGTCACCTTACCACTTGAACTAGTTCACTAAATCAAACGAAAAATAACGGAAAAAATGCCTTCCACTAAATCAAGAGTTCATTATATCGGATTTCGTTAAATCGAGAGTATACTATATTGACCCGAAGCTGCAATGGTAAAAGATACATTCCTTAGCACTGCACCACTGGCACCCATGAATAAGTTAGAATAACTCAATATATCAGCAAGTAAAATTTATTATACAAGTAGAAATATGAATATAATATCCATTGGTGTGGGGCCCCCATGTATTTACCATCTAGTACACACACACACACACACTGTTCCTTCTTAAATAATTGGATAAACCAGTTTATCCTTTAGCTTTTCCAGAAGTAGTATCTACATAAATTCTTAAGTAGTAAATATTGAACTCTGATGAGCATGTAAAAACTAAGTTATGTATCTGTGTCAGGGCCCCCCTGGAGAGTCGGTAGCAGGCCCCCCAGGTCCTCCAGGGCCCCCTGGAGCAACTGGATCTGCCCTCAACTTGCTTGATTTTGGCTCGGGTGCCGGCGAAGACTTCATCGTAAGTACCAGTTTATTTATTTATTATTATTATTTTTTTTTTATTATTGTATCCACATTTGACCCTTGCTATTCGAGGGGTTTAGGTTCCATTTACTCCGCAACATGTCAAAATCTGTAATCCGTAAATAGTATTAGCAACCATAGTATTGTATGTTATAGATACCGAGTCACTCATAAACACACCTGTACCGTGTTATGAAAACGAAGGTAAGCACTGGGAGGCTTTAGTCAACTTAATGCAACATCAGTATCCATAGCTCTGGCATTAACAGAATAAACAGGAGTTACAAATTAAGAATAACTAAGCTTCAAGTAACAAAATTGGCTTAACACATATAAACATAACATAACATAAGAAATATAAGAGAACTTCAAACGATGTAATCTAGAGCACTTAACCAACTAAGCATAACACATCATTCACCCCTGCCTTTAAAACAACCCATCAACATACAATTACAGTGCATAATCGCCCAGATAGGACGGCATATGTCTGGAACACAGTAAGCCTTCTGGCTGTCGATTTCCCTAGTGGTCCGTCATTTACAGCTGCTCGTCCCTCTCAGCTACCAGGTGTTCATTGAGATATTCATCTAAACTTTGTATAGGAACACATTCATTGCTGGCCTCGTCTTAATGTGTCTCTGCATCTGATTCAACACCTTTGGGCGCGAGATGGCGCAGAGACACTGTGGTTTCCCCTCCACCTGGAAATCAGACGCTCGCATGTTGTGGATTAACATCAAGTAATTCACCTCGTCCACCAACAGATCATATTTACTGTAACGTACTTGGCACTTGAGATACACAGTCTTTTCAGTCGTTAACTAGCTAGGTATTGCCCTCCCACTGACCGATCTCCCTTGGTAGCCAAACATCCGTTCGTGCGGAGTGGTATTTGACAGCAGTTATCGAATGCAGTGTAGAGCATCCATGAAGACATCTTCCCAATGAGTAGGAGGTAGATTTCTGGATTTCAGCGCAAGTGTCACCGTTCTCCAGATGATGCCGTTATAGCGCTCCACTTGACCATTACCCTGAGGGTTGTAGGCGGTGGTCCGACTAGTGGTAACTCCACGCTGTTGCAAAAACTGCTTCAGTTTTCCCGACATGAACAACGCTCCACGATCGGAATGAATATAGGTTGGCAAACCAAAAATCGAGAATAATGAGCAGAGACATTTTATCACAGTGTTTGTCGACAGATCAGAGCATGGGAAGGTGAATGGGAACCTCGAATATTCACCAATTATAGTAAGTAAATATAGATTTCTTGTCTTAGAAGGAAGAGGTGCCTTGAAATCCACATTCAGCCTGAGTTTGATCTGAAGAATCACGATTTAAGTTCCAGACATGTATGGCAAGTGTCAGTCATCGCCCTTATATCACTGATAGAGTATGGTAGATTTCTGCTCCGTACAAAGCTGCATCATCCTTGTAACGCCCAGATGACATAAATTATTGTGAAGAGTCTGCAGATCATCTGTAGCAGAGATTGAACTGCATACACATGAGAACATATCCACAGTGCCATTTTCTTTGCCAGAATGATAGACAATGTCGTAACTGAAGCATGATAGGTCAATTCGCCATCTTGTGATCTTCTCATTCTTGACTTTGCTCGAACTTTTGGAGTTGAACATGAAGGCGACTGACCTCTGATCCGTGACCAAACGAAAACGATGCCCAACTAAGTAGTGTCTCCATTTTCTCAATGCCTCCACTATGGTGTAGGCCTCCTTTTTGACAGAAGAGAGCTTCTGCTCCGAAGCAAGGAGTGTCCTTGAGAAGCCACAGATCGACCAGACTGACTCAATAAAGCAGCTATAGCGTACTCTGAAGCGCCAGTTTCCACAATGAATGGTATATAATATACTATAGCGCTATCCGAATGTATGTCTGTCTGTCTGTCTGTTTGTCTGTCCAGCCGAAATGGCACAATCGCTTTTCATCAAACTTGGTGGAAAAATCGCAAAACAATCGTAGAGTGGAACAAACCTGGTCCCATGTCAATGGTTTCTTTAGGAAACCATTAATGAACCATTTTATTTTCGATGGAAAACGCACCCTAATTAACCATGCAAGTCTGCGGACTTGCCGCACCCTCATTCGCTGTACGCTGTCCGCCGGATACAATACAGTACAATACCATACAATACACAACGAACTATAAATATTCGTAATAAAACATAATTATATAGAAATACAGACTTACAACTTGATAAGATATCCGTAAGACATTAGCTATTGGAAATGTGATTAAATGTTTTGTTATTAATCCAGTGTGAAATGTATCGGTATTGGTGGTACAATCCTAATGGTCTCTAATCCTGTTGATTAGGTGAGGTTAATTAGGGTTTATTGAGATTAAAGATATGGTGTGGGGTTTATTCTACCTGTGTTAGTCTCAGGTACGACCCTTATTGTAACAATCACGACAATGATTATAACAACCAGGACCATGATCATAACAACCACGACCATGATTATAACAACCACGACCATGATTATAACAACCAGGACCATGATTATAACAACCAGGACCATGATTATAACAACCAGGACCATGATTATAACAACCAGGACCATGATTATAACAACCAGGACCATGATTATAACAACCACGACCATGATTATAACAACCACGATCATGATTATAACAACCACGACCATGATTATAATAACCACAGCCATGATTATAACAACCACGACCATGATTATAACAACCACGACCATGATTATAATAACCACGACCATGATTACAACCAGGGCCGGATTTACCTACTTGTGGGCCCCAGGCCAAACTCATCAGTGGTCCCCCAAATTTATAGAAATGTTTGCATGTTTCAATAATCAATATATATATATATATATATATATATATATATATATATATATATATATATATATATATATATATATATATATATATATATTTCATTAGCCCAATAGCACACAGACTTCTACATACAATCAACACCTCAACCCGCCCCACGGCCCACTAGCCCATGACTGTGACCGGGGAACGCTAACCGCTGGACTACCAGGATACTAAAAGTAGTCCTAGACTTTGTTATATTTCACACAAAGCCTGTTCAACGAGCTTATGGCGCCGTGAACCTCTAATGGGGACTACAGGTATCACGTAGGTGGTCAGAGTAACGTTTTACCAAATCCGGCTTCAAAACACGAGGATCCATATATAACAAAGTCTAGGACTGCTTTTAGTATCCTGGTGGTCCAGCGGTTAGCGTTCCCCGGTCACAGTCATGGGCTAGTGGGCCGTGGGTTCTATGTAATTTGTCTCTCATGAGCTGGTAATCTCCATAGTATTCCCCCTCACCTTCTTATATATATATATATATATATATATATATATATATATATATATATATATATATATATATATATATATATATATGTCTGTCTTGATAAAATCACACGGGAAAATGGAAACAACGGAGCACCTTAGCTTTCGTCTTTATTCAAGACATCTTCAGAGGCAACTGGATTACATGGACAGAGAGAGGCTTAAATATACAGGGTGACCTTATAAACATGAGGTCAGGTCATAATGATGTCATCCACTAATCCCCACACCAACACACACGTAGAGGAGCTTAAGAGAAGGGGGATGACGTGACTAGTCAGGTCAGGTCAGAAATAAGGGACCCACTAAATAACTCATACATCTAGATCAAAGGTTTTCAAAGCATTTTTACCCTTAGGCCACTGACAAATAAATTTATGTAACATATTATCAGTTTTGAACTGACCATCACTAAGGTTTATTGATTTTAATTCTTTAATCAAACTAGCTTCAACCAGAAGTCTTTCTGTGACACAAGATGTTTTAAATACTTCTAAGCTTCTTTCCCTGTATATTTAAGCCTCTCTCTGTCCATGTAGTCCAGTTGCCTCTGAAGATGTCTTGAATAATGACGAAAGCTAAGGTGCTGCGTTGTTTCCCTTTTCCCGTGTGATTTTATCAAGATTTATCTTATCCACGTTTTCATTGTGGATCTACATGAAATATATATATATATATATATATGTATGTGTGTGTGTGTGTGTGTGAATTACACGAACGCGCTTGGGAACTTCGTGTTTTCTTTTTCCTTGTGGTTATCAGCATATACCTGAATCACGCGCACCTACAGTGATTTATTTGCATATATATATATATATATATATATATATATTTATAATATATATATATATATATGCTGATAACCACCAGGAAAGAAGAAAACACGAAGTTCCCAAGCGCTTTCGTGTAATTCACATCTTCAGGGGTGAGTACAGACTAGAGAGAAATACAAATCAAGGTGTATATATACAGAGGGTGAGTCCAGGTCCACAATGGTCAGGTATTAGGTAATGACCCTACTAATCTGACCATATACATAGATCACGCGCACCTACAGTGATTTACTTGCATATATATATATATATATATATATATATATATATATATATATATATATATATATATATATATATATATATATATATATATATATGTATATATAAAGATAGTGATTAATTTGGGTATAAACACTATATTGTTTGCGCAAGAGATATTTTTTTTAGTCTAGTGTAGTACAATTGAGTACAAAGTGTGTACAGTGTAGGAGTATCGAGATATTAAAGTTGTCTAGCACTCAGGATGGAAGGAAACTCTAATGTGGTTTTCTTGTATAATATATAAGTTATATGATAGACAGTCTGGTGCTGGAGGTGCTGTGTGGTGAGGGGCTGCTTGGTAGAGACGTGCGGTGAGTAGCTTGTCGAAGGAGGTAGGTGTGCAGGAGCTCCGTTAGAGAAGATGTTGCCTGTTGCTGGCCTCCTGGTTGAATGAAATGTTAACAGCGTGGAGCTTGCTGGAGGAGATGTTGCTTGTTCAGGAAGATCGGTCAGAGTGAGAGTTGGTTGGTGAGGAAGCTCAGAGAAGGACATGCTCGCTGGCGGGAGCGAGGACCGCCAGGCAGGCGGAGGAGAGGCGAGGGTCGCCAGGCAGCGGCAGAGGAGGTGGTGTTGCTTGTTCAGGAAGATTGGTCCGACTGAATCTCAAGGGAGAGACAGAGCTTATATACACCCAGCAGCAGCTATGAGTCATGGTGGGAAAACCCGAGAAGTAGCCGGTGACTAGTTCCGTTGCTAAGATATGGCGGGCATTGGAATGCGGATACGCTTGGTTGCTAGGGAAGACGGTAACAGGTGGTGGCGTGGCTACGCAGTTAGGCAGTTGTAGGGGAGAAGTCCACTACAACAGTAATGTTGCTCAAAATTATGGCATTTTCATATTTAATTTATATTTAATAATTGTTTAATTTAAGTTTCTAGCAGTCCATGGTACTTTTGAGACACAGGAGGTGTATAATTAGTGGGTCAGAGGTGTATTGTTGAATTACCTGACCTCGGCAAAATGGATAATCAATCACTACAGCTTATCCATCCACATTACTTTCAGTATATCCATCACCCCACCCCTTTATTTTCTTGGTCTTCCCTTTTCCTCCTACCATCAACTTCTGAATAATACATTCTTTACCACAACATTGTCACAGTACAGTATGGTATGATATATCTATATCACAAAATCTTTTGGCTTACACTTCTTTCACACCTTAACCTAACCTAATCATACCTACATCTTATTTCATACTGTACAGTATTCCTTGTTCTCTGCATCTTACTTAGCTTACATGTTCTCAAGTCATTATTCGTACCACTTCCAATTTGCTCCTTCCACTTGCACCTAAAGACCATGCCTCACACCCGTGGGTGTGTAAACAGAAACAAATACAATAAAAATATAATCTTCAATATTCACTGTGACTGAAAAACCATAAGCTTTCTATTTGGTTCACACAATATTGGATTCTATTTTTATCTCCCAAGAAGTATTGTTCACAGCTGTAGATAGAAAACTTTTGTTAAAATTATCTACATCATTCACTCAGAGGGAAAAATTATAATGAAGCTCCTCCTCTCCCTGCACCAGCCTGAGTCTGACTTTAGTGGTGGTCGTCGAATTCTTCCTGTTGGACGTGGTGAATGCCTTTGCAATGAAACCATGCTGGTGGCTGCTGTCCTCAAACAGGTTCGTGACCACTAACACTGCCCAGCATACACACAAATAAGTTGTGTAACTATAAAATAGTGTTTGTGGAAAAGCATACTAAAATATTTAATAAAAGGAAAGTCTTAGAGTGGCATAAGCCTCCTTTTAAAAATTAAACATGAAATTTTCATGCATTACGCTCATGAGAGATTTTTTTCTTTTTCTGTACTAGATACCACGAGGACCCCCTGGTCCTGGAGGGGTCCCCGGCCGGAATGGAATGTCTGGTAGTCCAGGAACACCGGGTCGGCCCGGACCCCCAGGGGAGCGAGGAGCCCACGGGGTGAAAGGAGATAAAGGGGACAGAGGATATCCAGGTCGCCATGGTGGGTATTGCTGCTGTAGTTTATGTTAAGAATACTTTAACTAGCTACAGACACAGTACAGTACAATGTTTGATATAGTACTCTACCTACATTAAATGAAAAACATTTTTCAAGTTCTTTTACATGAATATTATTTGCATTTTCGTTTGTATTGAAAAGTTACTTTGCATTTAAGGTCAACAAATTATGATATCTTTAAACTCTAATAGATATAGGTTAATTTTAATTACAACTGCTTCAGCACATGCAAGAGATTCTGATAATTGCAGTAGGAAAATTCCCAAAGACACAGGAAGAAAGCTTACAACTAAAAAGTATTGTTTGTGATACAGGTCCTGAGGGTATTCAAGGAGACAAGGGAGAGTCTGGTATTGATGGCAACCCAGGCAGACAAGGAGAGAGAGGACCACAGGGACCCCCAGGAACACCTGGTTTGGGCAACGCTGGCTTTGACGTAAGACCTTCACCAGTGTGTGTTGTGCTTTATGACAATCAAGATGTCTAAAAAACAAACTGCTGAATTCCTCATGAAGTTTAAATATAATACTGTATACGTATGTCTATCACCAAATATACGTGTGCTGTGCCGGATATTAGAATTCATGCATGCAGTGCTATAACCCTCCTTCCACTGATGCACCAGACTCAGGCATAATTAGAGTTTAGATTGAAACACTGTACACTTATCACAAACCCCCAAGATGTGGGTCCAAATCTTTGTCATGGGTACGTATATTTGTGTGCATGCAAAACCCTCACACAAGTGTTTCATTCTGATGAGAAGACTAATCAGAAGATGAACATGTCTATGATGTATATATTCACTTTTTTTACTCTGTTGTTTCTTGGAGGAACTCACAAACATTACTTACCCCATAGTGATGACTGTTTCAATTACTTCCCAAAATTTGATGTATACTATGATTCCTTCTTCCCTGGTGCAGCCACTGTGGAAGCCTCGTTCCATGTTTAAGGTAAAAGAATCACTGCCATTATGAAGTTTTTTTATAACTGTTAAATCATGACTACTTACATTGATTATGTTAATACAAGAATATTGTTATACAAACAATATGCATCATAAAAAAAGATGAAATTATTTATTACCTGGTTTATGATCTTGGGATAAAATTCAGCTCAGTAAAAATATTCCCTCTTGCCTGTTTTTGTTTTGTTTCAATGTATGTATTCCTTATCCCACTGTTATATTAATTGTTTGCATGAAGTTTGATTGATTGTCACATTTTGGATTTTTCCTTCTAGGTCTACCATGGTGGCCATAAGTCTTGGCATTAATTATAAAAACATTTTTGTCATTATTGATTAATTTAATTAGTTATTATAGATCACAGTGATGTTTAGTGTAACAGAGTACTGTACAGGGTATACCGTATACAGTAATTTCTGTTTAATTTTATATATATTGCATTATGATTATATTCATTTATTGCTCCTCTCTTTTCATTGGAAATCCAGGACATAATATGGATGTTTGTCCTTAGGTTGATGGTGGGATGGGAGTGGCCCCAGCCCGGCCAGGAACTCCGGGATCCCCAGGGGAGAAAGGTGAGCTTGGTGCTGCTGGCATCCGGGGACCCAGAGGTTATCCTGGTAACAAGGGTGAGAAAGGCAACACTGGAAGCGATGGACAAATAGGAGAAAAGGTGAGTTAGTAACATTTAACAGAAATATTACATTCTTTGGTAGACTTGAAGTGTTGCACTTAGTTATTTCTGTACAATATTGCTGGTACCATCGTTTCGTACAGGGGTTTACAAAGCTATTAGAAAATTATGTGGTTTCAGAAGTGAAAACAATAAATTAAGAAAATTACATTATATAGAGATTGCAAGTCTGCATTCTTTAACAACAAAAGGGTATTGGTTTTCATTGTAAAATTATTATCAGTAACATAAATCACTGTCAGAATATAATACATAACTTTGTCTGACTTTGTCAACTCCTGTACAGTACAGTATAACCAACCAGAATCTAATGGTTGAAAAACCAGGCACCACATCAATGGTGACTAGATTAATTTGAATAATTTGTTCAAATACCTTCTCATCATAACCATAGCCATAAAAGGGTGTTTTGGAGGTACAGATACTCTTGATATAACGGAATATGATATAACGAACTGGCGATTTAGCGGAAGGATTTTTTTCCGTAATTTTTTACTCGATTTAGTGAACTAGTTCGCTAATTCGAGATTAAACCCGTTAATATACTCCGACCTGTGGAGACACATTAGTCACATGATATAATACATAGAAACATTATTCATGATTTACCTTAAACTAGGGGGTTCGGTGATTGTTTTAAATTCTTTCTATTATTTCCAAACTTTTTCCAGTTGATAGCCCCACTCTTTTAACTTTCTCCCCCACACCATTTCCTTTCTGAGACTTCTGAGAGACTTTTGACATGATGTCTATGCGCAGTAGTTAGTTGGCCAAGAAGTAGATCAAGAGGTAGCAGTGAACAACACACACGGGGGGTAGCAGAACACAGACTGAGCGGATGTAAATGAACCCCATGTCCCAAGCAGCGGCATTTAATGGAATCACGCTCAATTTAGTGAACTAGTAGATAGTAGGCAGCTATCAAACAGGGAGGTACTACCGCCTGGGAAAATATTGGAAGCATAATGTGTTGTCTAATGGTAGACTCTGCTGCCATATGTGACCAAGTCCAAGGTTGCTGATCTGACTTTCTACCTCATTTACACACAATTGCAGGGTCTCAATTGTTTCTCTTCCTTTATTAACACACCGTACTTATACCGTTTCTCACTTAATTTTTGTATCCTTTATTAATAATATTTTTTTTTTATTATTATTATTATTATTATTATTATTATTACTATTATTATTATTACAGTGATATCTCCATTAGCCGGAACAATTGGTGCAGAGCACCTCCGGGAATGAGAGATTTCCGGGGTAATGAGACGACTCTCAAAGACGGAAAAAATTCCTCATCCCCGGAATTCTCTGAATTTTCCTGAAAATGTGCCCCTCGGAAAATTGTTCCCAAAGCTGCAATTTTCCGGAAATTTCCGGCTTTGGGAATGATTTTCCAAGAAAATTTCAATTCTGGCTATTGGAGAGTTCCGATAGCCTTGATCTGTGACCCCTCGTGGGGTGGGCGTCTACCAGCTCCAGGTATAGACACTCGACTGAGTAGTACCCTCAGAGATGTTTATAAACTTCACTTAGGTTACTCCATACCTGATTGTGGTATCAGTTAGGCCAGTGATCAACCTTTTGTAGGCTCTGAGCCACATTTGACATTGTAAATACAGAGGAGGGTGCCAAAACTTACGATCTACTTTCAAGAAAAAAATTGCATATGTACTGTACAGTTATTTACAGTTTTTCACTAGTCTAACTATTACCAATTACTTACATTTTACATTTATTCATTGATCATACATTCTTGATATACAGTGACCCCTCGGTTAACGAACTCAATCTGTTCCAGAAGGTCGTTCGTTAACCGAAAAGTTCGTTAACCGAAACCATTGTTTCAATGGGTTTTTGGGTAATTGGTTCCAGCTCACCGAAAATTTCCTAAATTCAACAAAAATGGTAGAAAAGTTCACTTACTTTGAGGTGTGTATGTAGAAGGCGCCTGGATGATGATGATGATGATGGGATTTAGAATGGGGGTGGAGGAGAAGGAAGAAGAGAAGGCATTGGGGTGGAAGAGAAGTCACCCCATGGCGCCATTTCACCCATAAAATTTTAGCTCTCTTGGTGTAATTCAAGATTATTTTCTTTAAATCAACACTGCACTGCATTATATATTGTCAATATGTAAAATATATTTCAAAATGACCAATAATTTGCTTGGAAACACAGAAAAAAAGTGTTTAGTTGAAGAGAGTCTCAAGCAAGATGTTACCTCCAGTGAAAACAGAGAGAGACTAACGCCTGTTTGCTGTGTTAAGAGGCTGGATGCCGCGCATTAAACTATAGTCACTTTACCTTCAATTATGTTCAATAATCGTTAAAATGACTAAAAAATTGAATATTAAACTTTTAAAATTATTGAATAGTATAAACTTCTTGATATTTACTAAAATAGTAAGGAATTTAAGCCCTAGAACCGATTAATGTATTGGCGGACTGATACTAAAGCTGGTTGCCCGGTCAGTGCAAGCGAAAACATTTTGAGGTCGGTTCGTAAGAAATTCGTTAACCGAGGCGTTCGTTAAACGAGGGGTCACTGTATATATATATATATATATATATATATATATATATATATATATATATATATATATATATATATATATATATATATATATATATATATATATATATGCTGATAACCACAAGGAAAGAAGAAAACACGAAGTTCCCAAGCGCTTTCGTGTAATTCACATCTTCAGGGGTGAGTACAGTCTGTACTCACCCCTGAAGATGTGAATTACACGAAAGCGCTTGGGAACTTCGTGTTTTCTTCTTTCCTTGTGGTTATCAGCATATACCTAGATCACGTGCACCTACAGTGATTTACTTGCATATATATATATACACACACACACACACACACACACACACACACACACACACACACACACACACACACACAGTGCATCCTCGTATAACGTCATCCCGCTTAACGTTGTTTCGGTACTAGGTTGTTAAACTTTAGAGACCAAAAATTCGTTTAACGTCCCAGGGATCCGATACTACGTCGTTTTGCGTCATCACAGACTACTTTCTATGGCGCATCACCCACTCTTGTCTGGCCGCGCTACGCTCTCTCGTCTCGGCACGCTGCCCTCACTCGTGGAACGTGACAGCGTCCCCAAGTGACGCCAAGCCAGTCTCTGTTACGACTTGATATCACTCGTGAGTGCTTCAGTTCTTTTGCACTAAAACTGTACTGTAACCATTCGAAATGGCTTCCAAGTGCTGCTGATGCTAGTGTAATGAAGAGGCAACGTAAAACCATTACCCTTGCTACGAAAATGGATGTATTAAGCCAATTTCAAAAAGGGGAATGCGCTGTGGACATAGCCGCTGTGCTTGGTATAACCCTCACAACAGTGCGTACTATCTGGACCAATGCTGACAAGATTAAGTGATGGAAGTGGTACTACTCTCAGTGCAGCGCCCCAAGCTACAGTCTCCGAAATGGTAGTCGTTAGCAGGATGAAAATTGTCCAACATAATGTCCTACACTGGTCCCTTAATAGACGTAATGAACTGTCTAACTTATACTATCAATTAGACCCAGACATCATTCTGTTAAACAGTGCGGGCATAAAGGACGAAAGTAAGCTGAAAATTTTTGGCTGCACTTTATACCAGAGGAACATGACGGGTGAGCTGAACGATGGTGTCCCTGTTCTGGGAGTGCAGGTGGAGACAACTAGGGGACCTGTTATCATATGCACAATGTACCTACCTCCCAGACGTCCTTACTTACCCGAACAAGACCTAAACCAGTTGCTACGCTACAGAAAACCAACATACATCATAGGGGACTTAAATGCGCGCCACGCCATACTAGGACACGGTAATGAGAACAACGTCGGTGTGGCGCTGTATGACAACATCAGAAGGGGAAAACTGCAACACCTCGGGCCAGATTTCCCGACATTGATCAGACGTGCCAGTGCCACAACACCCGACATAATCCTCTCTAACAACGAGGCCGTCCTGAACAGGCACGTTACCGCCGGACCCATCAGTACCAGCGATCACCTGCCAGTCGACGTGACGCTCTCATCCAATCCCATTATGATCCCCGCCAACATCAGGTCAAACCTCAAACGGGCAGACTGGGAATCCTTCAAGGAGTCTCTCAGTCTCAAGCAGGGGAGAAACCTGGAAGAAGCCAGCCCCAATGACATCGACGACGCGGTCGAACAATGGTACACTGATGTGAAGACGGAGATGGACAACAACATCCCGACCACCACTCACAGGACCACTCCCCACCCTCACACTAGTCACCAGCTGAGGCAGCTCAGTGTCCAGTACGCTCACGTGAGACAACTAGCCAGTATCCGCGGGTGGACGCAGGAGCTGAGAGACCGGTACCGAGAGCTACAGACGGACATATATTCCACGAGAGCAAACGTCTACATGAACAAAATGGGCCGCCTTGGTGTGGGAGGCAGCCAACAATTACCGCGATTCTGCTGCCTTCTGGAAAGGGATCAAGCGACTGATGGGCTCCACCTCTAGCACGGTCCCTTACCTGCTCAACCAAAACAACGTAAAAATATTCGAGGAAGAAAACCAAGAACAACTACATCGGCGATATTTACGAAAGATCTTTACCATTAGTGAACAGGAGAACGAGGGCTTCGACAGGGAGTTTGAGGAGGACATTTTAGGTCAGTTGCAGGACCATCAGCACCTGCTCCAGCCGCTCCCACGGACTGACTTCACTAGACTGGTGGACGGAAGCTACCTGACGGAGCGCATAGTTCCTGCAGATGTGTCAGCTGTCATAAAAGGGTTTAAAAACAAATAACCTTGTCAAAGTCACATTAACAAGAAGATCCTGGCTCAACTCCCCGACAACATGATAGAGAGGCTTGCTCATATATGCAACGCCTGCCTCACCTCTGGATACTTCCCCAAGCTGTTCAAAATCGCCGTTATTCGCCTCATACCAAAAGCAGGGAAGCCTCCAAACAAAGTCGAAAACTTTCGACCAATATCGCTGCAAGAGGTACCTGCCAAAATCTTCGAAAAAATAGTCAACAAGCGATTGCGGATGTATCTGGAGGACGAAGACGTGCATAATCCCCGTCAGTTCGGCTTCCGCCAGTACAAAGGCACATCCACCACCATAGCTCAGGCCTATGACCAGATCGCCAATGCCATGACTGGCCGCCTGCAGTGCAATATAGTACTGAGGGATGTCAGCAAGGCGTTTGACAAAGTTTGGCACGCAGGGCTGCAGTATAAGATCATACAACTGGGGCTCTTGTCTCTCACTAACCCTTTACACACTCTACACGGCTGACCTGCCACCCCCAATCGTCGGCAGCGAGTACGTCATGTATGCCGACGATGTAACACAGATCGTCACCTGCCCAGGAAGGTCCACAGCAAGGATGGCGCGACTCACTGCTCGGGCAATAGAGGAGATCTCAGAGTATGAAAATAAATGGAAAATAAAAACAAACAAAACGAAATTTGAGGTCATACACATAGCCAATTTCAAGCCAGCCCCATTGATGATCGACGACGAAGAGATTGAGTACTCTAAACAAGGCAGATTGCTCAGCCTCATCATTTCTCGGACGGGCATCATTCCCCACGTGAAGGACAGACTAAATAAAGCCAAAGTCGCCGCAGCCAAATTAAAACGTTTTAAATTGATGCCTGAGAAGATACAAGTTCACCTATACAAGGCGCTGGTGAGGCCTGTGTTGGAGTACCCACATATACCACTCGTCACACTCGGGAAGACTAGACTACAACAACTACAGAGCTTCCAAAACAAGTGTTTGAGGTCAGCCAGTGGCCAAGCGCCACCCTACCAGGAGACAGTGGAAACCATCCACCTAAGAAATAAAACAGAGGCCCTCAACTTTAGGTTCCATTGCCGAGGGAAGAAGTTTGGGACAAGCTCCTGGACGACCCTCACAGCCCAGACCACCTACGCGTGGAAGACATCAATGGAGGGAGACCCCTCGCCTGGTGGCCCCGGAGTCTGCCCGCACTACAACAACCCAACCCGCGACCCATCTATGTCCGCCACAGTGATCCACCTTAGATTAAAACTTAGATGATATAAATTCACATTTAACAAGTCACAATCAAGTGAGTCCATAACGTAATACAGTATAAGATGTTAATAAACTTGTAATTGTAAAATCAATCTAGGCATTGTCTACTAAAATAACCATTGTGCAACCTCATTCTAAATCCTAGGTTAGCTTAGTTAACCAACAAACTCTGTAATATGTAAAACAAGGGGTGTCGTCCCCCTCTATTTAACTCATTAAACTTCTTTTCCAACCTTTCCCCCCATGACTATATGTTGTGACTTCTCCATCCCTCATGTCTGGCTGTGCCTTGAGCCCCAGCATGCCTTCCATCCTTTCCCCACCTTAACCTAAAAAAAAAAAAAAAAAAAATAGTGACTGGTTGACATTGGCTTCTCTCTGCTCGTATTTTCCTTCAGTTGTTTGTAAGTGAACACTGGATATTTTGTAACAGAAGAAAACGACAATGAACTAATGATACGAATAATAAAATTCTTGAAATGTTTGACAATTAGAATATAATGTCGCGTGGAATGTGGTTGAGTGATTATTTATTGGTAAAGTGATTTGTAAACTGCATTACTGTTTACTATGTTTTGACTTTGCATTAGTATTTGCTTGTCCAGAATGTCAGCTCAACCAGCAAAGAAACAAAGAAATTCAAATGACGGCAGCAGCAACGGAGATTTTCAAGAATCGTGGCGTGAAAGATTTGGCATCATCAAAAAGGGTGATAAAGTATTATGCATCTTATGTTCCAAAACAGTGGTGTGCAGGACTTCCTCTGTAAAGCGACATTATGAAACTGTTCATGAATGGCTTTGCGATAAAAGTGAGCAAGAACAAAAAGAACACATTTCTCGATAAATCAGGAACAAAAAATGCAGTCAAATGTATTGATGAAATTTGTTTTAGGTAGTTCCAACTAAATTGCTGCTGGTTTTGAGATGTCAAAGATTATTGCTCAACATGGAAAACCACTCAGTGTTGGGGAGTATATTAAAGAATCATGGCTTTTTAACGGTTTTCCAGAAAAGGAAAAAATTATTCAGCGCATTAAGGATTTGCCAGTGAGTAGAAACACAATAAAAGAATATTAAAGATGGAAAAAAACATAGTAGAATAGCTAGCAAAAGATATTGGTTCATGTAAATTGCTTTCCATTTGTCTTGATGAGAGCACTAATGTTACATCATCAGCTAGGCTAGCCATTATTGCTCAATTTTGTAGGGGCGTTGAAATATGTGAAGAACTGGTTAACTTGGTAACTTGACCTGAACATACCACAGGGGCTGAAATGTATAAGGCACTGGTAAACGAACTGTCTAATCGACAAGTTGATCTTTCAAAAATAGTTTCCGTGACAACTGATGGTGCACCTAGCATGATTGGTAGAGAAGCAGGTTTTGTAAATTTGTTTGAAAAATATGTTGTGCAGTCACCCAAAAAAGTCCTGTCGCGAACCACGATTCAGACTCGTGAACCCGAAGCAGTAGACACTGATGCATTATTCTGTCCATAAATGCTTCGGATTCAAGACTCTGAATCTCGGGGTTCATGGTTCGCGACAGGACTTTTTTGGGTGACTGTACATCCACTGGTAGCCTTTAATTGTATTGTACACCAGGAGGCTTTGTGTGCAAATGCTGGCCTTAAAGAACCTTCAAGAAGTTATGAAAATTGTAACCAAGGTAGTCAATTTTATTTCTGGGCATGCTTTGAAAAAAAATGGCAATTTCAGAATTTACTGAGCGAGGTGAATTCAGTGTACACAGGACTACTTATGTACTGTACAATAATGTTCGTTGGCTTAGTCGAGGTTGTGTTCTTAAACGATTTGTTGAGTGTTTTAATGAAATTCGTCTGTTTTTGAAGAATGAAAAATTTTCTTGTCACGAATTAACTGACGTTGTGTGGATTTGTAGATTGAATTTTTTTTTTACAGTTTTCTCCTCACATTTAAATGACTTGAACTTCAAATTACATGGGTGTGGCAAAACACTTGATGTCATGTTTGATAACATAAAAGCCTTTGAAATCAAACTGAAAATTTTTAAACGCGATGTCGACAATGGCACTTTTAAATATTTCCCAAACCTAAAAAAACACATGACTTTATCTTGAAATTCATAAGAAAACAGACATTCGGAGCCTTCAAATGCATTTTCGAGCATCATTGATTCAACTACTGAACAATTTTCTTTAAAATTTACTAAGTTCAAGTGATTTGAATAAACTGTAAAATTCATAAACTGTGCAGGCATTGTAACGTTAGACAAACTGAATTTGGAAATGTTGCAGTGGATTGATTTGGATAGTTTTAAGATACAATTGATTGATTTACAAAGCAGCTCAATTTGAAGGCAAAAATTTGTCGACTTAAGAGCTGAACTAGAAAATATTGAAAGAGATCGGTTAGTGACTGGATCAGCGCCGAAAATTGCAGTAAAGAGGTTCTGAAACTCTGGAATTCCATTCCTCACCCAATGTGGGTTTGTCCAATGCGCTTTCGACTACAGTATACGTGTTTAGATATATGTGACCATACAATTTGTCCAACACAGAAAACTTCAATATACGCAGGTTAACAACGTGCTGCACCCGCCCTCCTTTCTCTGCTCCGCCTCCACCATGCAGCAGTTTGAGATGCCCGCCAAGAAGCCACTGCTCATCTCTCAGTCTCGCTTATGCGCTTGTACTGCCAACATTGTACTAAAGCGGTTTTGGAACTTTTCTTGTTTTTGTGTTGCTTTGTGTGTTTGCCCTTGTAATATGGCCTCCAAATGCAGAGGTGATGGTAGTGGTACCTGGACACAGTTTTTTGTGCTAAGATAAAAATAGGATGAGGGTGTTACACGTTTGCCAGGAGCTTGGGTGGGGGATATAGTTGATAGGGAAGACAATATCTTGTCTGGTAATAGGAACAAACCCATTATCTGCCTTAGTGCAGGAGGCAATGATATTGGCTGGTGTAGGAGTGAGGAGCTTCTTGATAAGTTCAAGACAGCTATAAAACGTATTAGGTCTAAGGGAGGGATCCCTATCATATGTGGTGTCCTGCCTAGAAGGAGAGTTGGCAATGAATGGTTATCAAGGTTGGTATCAACGGACTTCTTGACAGGTATTGCAAGTCAATATCAGTCACATTCATTGACAACTGGGACAACTTCTGTGGCAGAAGGGACCTTTATGCTCGGGATGGGGTGCATCTGTCTAGGGATGGGGTGGCAACCCTGGCTGGGTCTCTGGAGAGGGCAGTTCAAAAGGTGTCGAAATCCATAAACTGCTAGGGGAACATATGAGCACGGGGGTGGAGGAGACTGCAGTGGGAGTGGGAAACAAAGTGAAAGGTTATAGGGAAATAGTGCTAGGAATTATGACAAAACCAAATTAGGCAGGGAGTTAAAACGTAAACGTGACAAAGAGAGGACTCAGAACACGACTAACTTAATTGTCTACTATGGAAACAGTAGAAGCATGAGAAACAAAATGGATGATATTAGGGCCTTGCTATGTACCGAAAAAATCGATATAATAGCATTCACCGAAACATAGATAAACTTAGACTCACGTGAGTTACCTGTCGAATACCAAATTGCAGGTTACAGATTATTCCAAACTGATAGGCAGATTAGGAAAGGAGGTGCAGTAGCAATCTATGTCAGGGATAATCTGAAGTGTGAAATAAATAAGGAAATCAAAACTGAGCGGAATACAGAAGCAATTTGGATAGAATTAATCGACGGTAGGAAAAAATTAATCACAGGAGTAATGTATAGACCTCTTAATCTTGATAGAGTTAATGGCGACTTTAACTTTAGCCAAATAGATTGGACTAACCTTACAGGAAACTCAGAATCAGAGGATTTTCTTGAAACGATCCAGGACTGTTTCCTAAGTCAACATATAACCGAACCCACCCGGGGTAGTAATATACTCGATTTAGTTCTGTCGAACAGAGAAAACCTCATTAGCCGCCTCGAGGTAGGGAACGAACTTCCAAACAGCGATCACATAGAAATTAGATTCCAGTTAGATTTTCAGGGCAGAAGTAAGGAAAATTTCACTAAAGTACCAGATTTCAGAAGGGCAAACTTTGACAGTTTAAAGAGGCAGCTGAGAGAAGGGGTGTCGCACTCGGGCGTGAACCTTACAGATGACACCAACCTGATAACGAGATCTGAGATAGCCGAGTTCCACGACAATTTAAATAATGAGTTACTTAATGCACAAAGGCAGAACATACCATACAAAAAACTCAGATAAGACAACAATGACCCTAAATGGATAAATAAGTATTTAAAGAACATCATTGACCAAAGGAAGGTTATAGGTAGAAGGATAAATCATGGCGAAATTTACCTCCAGGATTATTATAAGGTATTGGCGAGTAGGGTTAAAACCGAGATTAGGAAAGCCAAGAGGAATAATGAGGTAAGGATAGCAAGGGAGGCGAAGACAAACTCCAAAGGATTCTACCACATGTATCAAACTAAAACAAGAGAAAAGCTTGGACCAATACAGTCATATACCGGCGAGCTCACTGACAACAACGGAGAAATGAGCAATAATTTGAATAAATATTTTTCTACAGTTTTCACCACCGAAAATGTAAACATGATACCCGAGGCACCGACTCTGTTCAGAGATAGTGAAGAAAACAAATTAAGCGAGATAGTAGTGACTAGTAGCGATGTTAGTAAGCAAATAGACAAACTAAAGCCTAATAAGTCACCTGGTCCCGATGAGATATTTGCCAGAGTATTAAAGGAATGTAAGGAAGAGCTTAGTATGCCCTTAGGAAAGTTGTTTAACATGTCCTTAAATACAGGTGTAGTACCAGAATCCTGGAGGATAGCGAATGTAATACCGATTTTCAAGAAGGGGGATAGATCACACTCCTCTAACTACAGCCCAATCAGCCTAACATCAATAGTAGGCAAATTACTTGAATCAATCATTTCAAACTCTATTCAAAACCACCTGGAGAAGCACAAGTTGATCAATGACTCCCAACATGGCTTCACAAGCAGGCGTTCATGTCTAACTATTCTATTAACATTCTTTTCATCAGTTTTCGAATCGGTGGACGAAGGGCACTATTATGACGTGGTATATCTCGACTTTAGTAAAGCCTTCGACAGAGTCCCCCACGAAAGACTAATGAGAAAGGTAGAAGCCCATGGCATCAAAGGTAATATCCTTAAATGGATTAGGGCGTGGTTACAGGACAGGAAACAGCGAGTGAGCATTAACGGCACTAAGTCCCATTGGAGCAACATCACTAGTGGAGTTCCCCAGGGCTCAGTACTTGGACCATTATTATTTATTATATACATAAACGACATAGATATCGGCATACACAGCAACATGAGTAATTTTGCTGATGACACTAAAGTAGGACGTGTTATTAAATCTGACGAGGACTCCACAAAACTACAGGAAGATCTAAACAAATTTTTCGAATGGTCTGAAAAATGGCGGATGAAATTCAATGTGGACAAAAGTAAAGTACTCAGTATAGGAGATGTAAACAGGGAAACCAGATATCAGATGAACAACGATGCCATAGAGAAATCCGACTGTGAGAGAGATTTAGGAGTAATGATAAGTAGGAACCTTAAGCCAAGTAAACAATGTGTTTTTGCACTTAACAAGGCTAATAAAGTACTTGTGTTCATACAAAGGAGTGTTAGTTACAAGACTAGCGAGGTCATCCTAAAACTGTATCTTGTGCTTGTGAGACCACGCCTGGATTACGCAGTTCAGTTCTGGTCACCGTATTACAGAATGGATATAGAATCCTTGGAAAGAATTCAGAGGAGAATGACAAGACTAATCCTGGGCATTAGGAACCTTGAGTATAGAGACAGGTTAAAGCATCTTAATTTGCACTCCCTCGAGAGACTTAGAGCGAGGGACGACTTGATAGAGGTGTATAAATGGAAGTCAGGGCTAAACAAAGGGGACATTACAAAGGTACTCAAACTATCCAACCAGGAGCGAACTCGTAACAATGGTTTTAAATTAGACAAATTTAGATTTAGGCGCGAAATAGGTAAACACTGGTTTGGAAACAGAGTAGTGGATGAATGGAACAAGTTACCAAATATCATCATTAACTCGAATACGCTGAATAGCTTCAAACATAGGTTGGATGCTTATATGAGCAATAGGGGTTGGGTGTAAACTGGACTGCCCAATATGGGCCAATAGGCCCGCTGCAGTTTCCTCCATTCTTATGTTCTTATGTGTGACTGCATGAAGGCGAATTTAAAGATGAGCTGTTGAGGAGCTTATCGCTTGGCAACAGTGGTGCATGTTTTCACTCCTTTCCACTCCATCTCTCTAATCACCCACACCTTTCTGCTTTCTCACTCCATATTTTATAATGCTATGTAAAGTAATGTTGAAGGGATACAATTTTGCTCATTTATACTTTTTGTTAAGGCCTGGACTTTGGGATATAAATCCCTTGCCAGCCTAATGAGGATTCTTGTAAACGGAAAGTCAAGAACCATGGGTTTCCAAGGGGTAACAAACAACCGTTAAAGATTGACATCTCTTTACGAAAATAATCACAATAATTGACACCACTCACACAAATCTTAAATAAACAAATACGGGAGTCAAACAATTACGGGAGTCAAACAATTATGGGAGTCAAGCAAAGTACCGATATTTCCTACGGCTGCAGCCCGGTGGAATGGCCTGTCAATGAGGTGGTCCGCTCTCAGGGGGAAGGTCCAGGGCAGCTTCCTCACTTGGCACCAGCATTGGTGGGCGATGTCTTGCCACGCAGGAGAGACACCAGGGCACAGACGGTGGATAGGGCGTGAAGGAAGTAGCAATGAAGTGGCAGCCGCGGTAATAGCTGGAGTAAATGTCCGGAGATAGGCAGCCGAATAGTGAAGGACTTGGAATGAGCCCACGAGCCCCACGAGCCTAGGATGAGTACACAACCAGAGTTGGATCGAACAGCGGGGGAAATGCAGCTGTGGTGCTGGCTTGGTAGTGCCTGATGTGCAACAAGGCAGCAGCAACCTTCTCACCTCTGTCTACCCCCCCCCCCCCCTAGTGTGGCCTCGAACAAGCAAACAAGTGGCGAACAACCATCCCGCTCATTACCGCCCTAGCACTTATACTTATCACAATCTCCCTAAAAGTACTTTAGCTTTTGTGTTTAGTCAAGACATCTTCAGGTCATGAGACCCACTAATCCCCCACCCAAAAAAGGGTCAGTAATATGAGACCAATAATCCCCCACCCTACCTCCACCTGACATTGAGTCAGGTCAGGTCCTCCCCAAAAAATACTTTAACTTTCACCTTTATTCAAGACATTTTCTGAAAATGTCCTTGATTTACATCCTCGGAAAACTTGTTCCTAGGGCTGGAAATTTTTGGAAAATTCTGGCTTTGGGAATGATTTTCCTAACAAATTTCAATTCCGGCTAATGGAGACGTCACTGTAGTTGGCTCAGGGTTTAAAGCTTTTAAAGGCAGGCTGACATTGCTATTTTGTGACATTGCAGCTGGTTATTTTAAGTGCAAACCCATGCCTGTGTACCGTTTGGAAAATTCCCGGGCCTTAACCCGTCCAGCACTAATCCCATACTTATACGGGATGGGTGACCAGCCAAGACAACGTTAATCCTGTAAAAGTACGTGGCTAGATTTAGCATTATCCTAAACTCATATTTGTGGTAGTAGAGAGATGCACTTAGAGCTACATTATCACCCCCTCCTTGCCTACTGGTATACTCAGTGAGTCACGCTCACTCCAGCCATGCATGAGCATGTCACACCGCTATCGCTCCAGGTGGACCGAGGTGGAATACGTGCAACTCGCTGTCGAGTATGAGCCTACATCAGAGCTTACCCAAGATGATTTTTCTGAGTCAGAATACTTCATCTTCTTGTTGAAGTAGTGAGAAAGTGTTTCATACGTACTGGCAAAAACAACATGTAACACCTCAATCCAGCTCGTGACACACTTTCCGCCTCAGAGGTCGCCACTTTCCGCCTCAAAGGTCGCCACTTTCTTTCCACCTTACCACCAACACTTGACAAGAAGAAAGCACAGAAGCAGTGTCACGTCTACTACAACACGTCACGAAGAGCAAAGAAAAGAAAGGATACTCGTTACTGCGGTAATGAGTGTAAAGTAGCATCATGGTTCAAGGACTATCACTCTCTTCAGAATTATTAGTATAATAATATGATGTGAACCTGGCAACAATGACGAGCCCGGAAGGGCGAAAAACAACGTCATTCACTAAGTGACTTGAAAACAGAGGATATTAGTCACTAACGATCGACTGCCTTCCTAGATAGAAGACAAGCCGTGGTCGCCATTCTTGACCAGACCGTATAAAAAAATGCCCCAAACACAATATCTGAGAGATATGAACAACTTAAAAGTCACTCGATTTACTCAACGTGCTAAGATGTATAAATACCAAAAATAAAATCCTCGTAGCACTTAATATTTCAGCTATTACAACACAAATTAGCGTAGCTTTCCTTTTGCGTGTTTACAGCTGATTCACCGGGCAAGAAGATGACGGTAGCAATGCGTATGATGGAAGGTGCGGGAGGGGGTTTTGAGAATTGCAAGTAAATGCCAGGTAGCGACGTGTCCTCCTAATATTACGTATTTAAGTAAGTATTAGATATTTTAATTGCCTGTATGTTGGCCTGGCGAGTTAATGCTAGGCATTTACATACCTAGGTATAAAGCTAGACGTTGCATTTTGGATTTAACAAAAATATTTATTTTCCTGTTGTTTGGGAGTCCAATAAAAAGGCCTGGGTGACTAGGGTGCTCTTTAATGATTCGTTGCAGCATCATTCTGTGCATGAGGTCAAGGAATATCTCATGAAGAAGAATTTTGACGATAAGGTGTTGCTATTGTTGGATAATGTCTCAAACCATGATGCAGAAAAGCTTCAGTTCACACATCTCTTTGTGGAAGTTATGTTCTTGCCCCCTAATATCACTTCAATTCTGCAACCGATGGATCAAGGCGTCATCAAGACATTTAAGTCATATTACACGAGGTGCATATGAAACACTACTGGAATTCTGGAAGGTATTTAACATCAAAGACTGCCTTGACATTATAAAAAGTCTTGGGATGAAGTGAAGCCTTCCACCATGAATGCTTGCTGGCACGAACTTTGGCCTGAAATTGTGAACAATTTCAGGGGATTTCTGATAGTTGACAAGGAAATTGCAGAAATTGTGAAACTTGCAAAAGAAATTGGAGGGTTTTGATAACATGCAGAAAGAGGAGGTAAATGAACTGTTGGACTCTCATTTTCAAGAACCAACATATGAGGAGCTTGAAGAGCATATAGCAGATTACAGTAAAAGTGATGATGATCCGTTGGGAGGGGGGGGCATTAGCCCACCCGGGCACAGGTCATTTTACAATGACCCACATCAAGGCCGGGGGCAAAAATACAATGAAATAATTATAATAATAATAATAATAATAATAATAATAATAATAATAATAATAATAATAATAATAATGTGTTTCGACATAGATCCAATAATGGAGAGAAGTTTAAAGTTCAAAAGGGCCCTTGATGATTATTTGTGTGCCGTGCAGAGAAATTTTGAAATTTTGAAAGATTTGCATAGAAAAAGCAAACAGCAGAAAATAACAGACTTCTTCTCGAGGTTGTAGTCACCCCAACCATCAACATCGTCTGCTGAACCAGAACTCTATGAACCCCAACCATCAACATCATCTGCTGACCTGGAGCCTGAAGCCGATGATCCTGATGATCCACCAGCATAAGAAATAAAAATCAATTAATTTTTTCATCATTGTCGAAGTCTTCTTCATCAATCACCATCATCAGAAGGCTTCATAACATCTACGATATCATTGTCATCACTTTTTCACTGTATACTGAATGTATAACCGAGTACGGCATACAAATAACATTTTTTGGTGGTAAAAACTGCTATACGTATAAGCGAGTACAGTATATGAGTCACGTATATAAGAATAATGTGGTGTCCCTGTACTTCCCTGTTTGGAATACTGTCATCTTGTCTAGTCCCTGAGAAATGCTATGGACCGTCAGTTGGTTGAAAATGTCCAAAGGCCACAAGATTGGTGCCTGCACACCGGCACCCAGAGATATTAGAACACCTGCAGTTGTCTAGCGTATATTATAGACACGCAAGAGGTGAATAATTGAATTCTATAAGCATCTCAAAGGACATTACTCAATAGAGTGTTCATATCTGGAACTAGTTGATGGCTGTCCCACTAGAGGTCACAGTCTCAGGTTGAAGAAGCCGTAAGTTCAGAAAATTGTCAGAGGATTTTTTTTTCAAATAAAAGTTGTGAACTATTGCAAATACCTGAAAGTGAATGTTGTGACAGCACCGAGTGAAGGCTCATTCAAGACCAGACTTGACCGACACTGTTGCAGGTACAGACACATTCTGGAGTCAGTACATGCCTAGTACTTGCTAACAGTGCATAGCAGAGACATGTCCAACTGATCAAGTAGCTAACAGAACAATCAGTGATGAAGAAAATCATCATCATCATCATCATCAACCTTATTATTAATGTTTTACAACCATTCTTGTTGCTTGACATTGGTCACATGGATGTATTTCCATGGAGCAAACCATTACTGTATAAATATAATTTTGATACAGCATAACACACAACTGTACATAGCTTGCTGCTCCTGAAAAAAAAGAGGACCATTGAGTCTTATTGTAATGACATCTATATTTGTATCATAAGATTTGATTGTAAAGTTAAAGACTAGGGTTGAATAATTTATGTTGAATATCCTGTCACCCTGCAGGGTTCCCCTGGCATAAGAGGCATCATGGGCGCCAAGGGTGAGCCTGGGGCCCCAGGCACGGATGGTTCCCCAGGACCACCAGGATTTATGTCTGATCCAGGGTCTAAGGGTGATAAAGGTAAGTGTGAGTGAGACCTGAATCTGGGTGTCAGTAGTTAGGCTATAGTTTTAGTACAATGTATTCAAATTGTTGGCATATGGGGTTAGTTTTATTCCTTTACTTGTTATTCTAAGTTCTTGAAGAATATGGTAGGGATGTTTGTGAGGTTGTTTCTCTATGATCTACATTATATTTTTTTATTAATACCACTTGAAAATAATAAGTTTTGAGGAGAAATTGAGTGAGAAATAATCATAACTTTTTACAGCACATTAGTGATTAAATAGAACAAACATCCGTCAAATTATGGAAGGGATAAGTTTCTGAAAAGTTGTCAATAACTCAAACTTTCACAGTGCAAAAACTATCTTCCAATTGACATCCTTGTTGCAATTGTAGTGGGTATCAGGTACCATTCCAACAGATCCAGACACCACGGTTGTAGGATCCATTATGGTGCAATTAAGATGACCTTTCCTTGGAAGGATCTGAGTTTGTGAACCACTTTGGGAAACATTTTCACAGGTGGGAAGAGACAGATTGAATCCCAACGGTTTCAATCTATAGGTAGAGCATTTCCTAAAAGATTCGATCGATCCAGAGATGCATAAGTTGGCATCTTGTTATTGTTTTGTGAGGCAAAGAGATCTATTTGTGGAGTCCCAAACCTCCTCACTAGATTCTTGAACCTCGATATCGTTAGGGACCATTCTGTTTCCGTCGATACTGGACTGAGACGCAACAACGCATCTGCCCAATTGTTTGTACTCCCGGTATGTAAGTTGCTTTGAGGTAAAGTGTTTGTGTTACACAAACTTTAAAAACATTTTCTGGCAGTTAGAGAAGGGGCCAAGATCTGGTTGAGCCTTGATGGTTGAGACAAAACACTGCCGCTCTGTTGTTCATAACAAACAGAATCGTCATGTTTTTGAAATTTGGGTTTGCCAACAAAAAGAATAGGACTACTGCTAATTCTTTTATGTTTATGTGTTTGTCCCAAACTGAGTTGCTCCACTTCTCGTGACGGAACTCTCCTTTTGAGGAATGGTATCCCCATCCTATTTTCGACGCCAGGGAGGTGAACCGATTAGATTGTCCAAATTTGTCCACCATGACAGATGGTTCTTGATCTGAATAGGGAGAGAAGACGCAATATTTCTGTTTCTGTGAAACAACTTTGACCCAAATGAGTTAGTTGCTACTTTCTTAACGTTCCCAAAGGAACTACTATGGTGGCAAAATTTAACAGGCCCAGAAGTTTTTCCCAATCGTGCCAAGAAACCTCTTGCTTTACACAAAAGGCTTCTACTTGGTTTATCACATCTGTTATTTGTGCTTCTGGTAGACTGACTGCCTGCTGATTGGTGTCCCACTGGAAACCTAACCAATCAAATTTCTGACATGGTATGAGATTTGATTTGACCTGGTTTATCTGTAATCCTAGGTTTTGAAATAGTACTATTGTACGTTGGGTCGCCCTTTGACAATCTTCGAAACAGTTTCCCACTATCAGCCAATCGTCTAGATAAGCAAAAGTTCTCATGCCCTACTTCGCAAGGATCTCTCTGGGGATGTTTGCTAGTTTTCTAAACACGATGGGAGCAATTGTCAGGCCGAATGGCATCACTGTGAATTGATAACTTACATCCCCCACTGCGAACACTAGAAACCTTCTGTACCTGGGAGCAACAGGCACGTGATAATAGGCATCTTGGAGATCCACTTTTGAGATCCAAGCATTGGGCGGAAGTAGATGCCTCAGATCGTAAATGAGCATCTTGACACTTGTTTTCGTAATAAACTTGTTCAGGACGCAAAGATCTAAAATCAACCTCAATTTGTCGCTGCCTTTCTTGGGGACTTGGAATAGGCGAGACATGAAACATTTCTCTGACTGCAACAGTTCTATCGCACCTCTGTTTAACAGTTGAATTAAAAATTCTGTGAGTAAAGGGGTTGGTTTTTTACCCCTTTTTGGTAACACTAGGGGAGGGCGCCTCAACCAAGTCCATGTGAGGCCCCCTTTGATTGTCTTGTACACCCATACGGAAGAAAGCCACCTGTTTTCCCAACCCCTTGGACGAACCAGCCGTCTGTCTTCATTGGGAGGGAGTGGTTGCTGATGTGGTGGAATAAGGTCTCCTTCCACTTCTGACCAAACGGCCACCTTTACTACGTCTTGAATTGTTTTCTCCTGTAAACTTTCCTCTAGGTTGATAACTGAACCTAGCAGCTGGTTCTCTTCCCTGTTAGACCTTCCTCTTTTAAATTTCCGAAAGGTCTGAGGACTCCTTGGAACAGTATTATTAATAGCTTGCTCAACAGCTGATCTATACTTAACTAATGTTTGTTCATCAAACAAGGCAGGAGAAAGAGGGGAAGAACATAGCAATAAATAAGCACTACCACTTGAAGCATTATTAGTGGCTTGCTTCCTTAACTGGGCTTTTAGTTTTAGGGCTTTCAACAACATTTCCAAAAATGAGTTGTACAGGGAATATGGAATCCCTTGTATAGCAGCAGCAAAACATGTCTACTTCTGAACTGTCCTCATAGTCCAGCACCAACTTAGTCAATAACTGACACATCATAATTGCAGACCAAATATCCGCTGCCAACTTCCAAAATTTGAATTCTTCAAGCAACAGTGCAGAAGCAATTGGTTTCAAATTTATTTCATAACTTATATCAGCATATTTTGGAGCTGATAAATACCGGGCACTACTCAGTTGAGTGTCCTTACTTGGAGCTGGCGGACGCTCGCCCCACAAGGGGTCACAGCTCAAGATTGAAGAAGCCGCAAGTCCAGAAAACCGTGAGGGCAAACTTTTTCGGAGTGAGGGTTGTAAACTCTTGGAACAATCTACCAGAGAGTGTTGTGACGGCACCGAGTGTGAGCTCTTTCAAGAGAAGACTTGACCAACACTGGAGCGGGTTCAGGTACATTCAGGAGCCGGTGCATGCCCAGTATTTGCCAACAGTGCGTGACAGAGACGTGACCGATCGCCCGGGCGGCTAGCGGGCCGATCTTTTGGTGAAGAATATAAATGAAAAGAGACGTGACCGATCGCCCAAGCGGCTAACAAGCCGATCAGTGGCGAAGAGGATAAAAGTAAAAAAGATAAGGAACTTTTTTTTCAGTAAACTGGAACTTCAAAAAAACTAAGCTTGTGAGCATTCCTATCTGCGGGAATGAATGTTAAGTCTTTCAATATATTAGCCCAGACTTCATATATTTCAGAGATCATTTTGGGGCAAATATCAGGCCAAGAAATTGTAGTATTACCTTCTAAAAACATTGAATGATGACTCACAGTTGCTTGGCCTTACTGTCTCTTTGTAAGTGCTGAGAGATCACAAGGTTTAGAAACATTTTCATAAAATACCTTGAATAAGGAATCCACAGATTCGGATGTGGTTGAAAACAAAGAAGATTTAGATGTTACCAATGATAGCCAAGGCCTGTTTGGATCATCCTTACACTCAATGTTCTCCATCTGCTGCGTGGGAGTCGACAGCAGCCGGTTTCCACTCATAGTAACCAACACTTTTGCCCCAGAGGTTGCCAAAATAGGGACAGGATGAAGTCAGTCTCAACAGGTTCTCCCTGCTCTAGTGACTGAACACTATGATTATAGCCAGCCTCCTCATCCTGATCCTGGAATCCATTAAAATCAAGCTGAGTAGTTAGAGGTTCTTGTAATCTTCCTACTGCCTCATTACCTTGAATATCCAATAACCTACTTTTCTTAGCAGAATCAGGTTGGTCTAACAGGGGATTAAGTTTCTTACCTATCACCCATAATTCTAAATTTTCTGCAAATTTGGGATCTTTCCAGTGTTTTACATTTTGAAATTTACTCTTTAAGGTCTTGTTCCATCTATTTTTAATTTGGATCTTCATTAATTCTTTCTTATCTCCTGCAGCTTGAGTAATAACAAAAATGATCATAACAAACTGCACAATCCAATGGTGAAAACAGGTTGTCTGAGACACAGCTGCTAGGAATTATGCAAGCCAAATGAGGATCTAACTTGGTAATCCAAGTGGCTCTACATCCTTGATAATTACATGTAGTATGGTCCCCTTGGGTCCTGGGTGAAACTACGACTACTGAATTCACATCCTCTACTGACGGACATTTCTATGTAGTGTATGAGCTAAGCTCTCCAGTCCTTGTAGTTCCTCACTCAACACTAGCTCCCCAGGGATAGTTCCATGGTCTCCTCCATCATCCAGCAGTCCAGAAAACTGTCCTTCATCCTCCAGTTGCACATCGCTCATGTAAACTAGGAGGAACACAAGGGAGATTACATTTTCTCCTAAACATAATCAATATGACTCGTAACTGTTATTTTAGTAAGTTATTTCATTTAATATCTCTTATTGTTATATAAATCACCAGTGTGACAATCATTAACAACTAACTCACTATATCATACACCTCTCCCTTCTCTTATCTCAATTGTCCCTCAGCTCAATGAACTTTGTTTCTTAATCAAACTAACTTCATTTAGAGCATTTATATTTTGAGGGATCATCAAGTTCTCTATTTGTTGCCAATGAGGGTGCACACACATCACCACTTCAATTTATTAGCTTGAGCGATAATGCCTGAGTGAGCATCAAGTCACCCAGAAGGGTTGACATTGCTGAGCTGCTACCATAGCGCTCCATTGGCGAACATCGTTCACCATTATTCTAGCAAGATGTATTGGGTTGAGAATTCTTCCCTGAATGGTTCTCATATAACCCATACTGAGGATACAAGGTTCATCCCAACATCACTCTAGATTGCTAGTAAGACCAGAAGTTCAAGGTCCGGAAGGATCACTAAGACTAGCAGCCTCGCTAAAGTTCGCCTGGAAAGGGTGAACCCGCTACTGTGGACATGAATAAAATAGAGTTATGAAGAGAAAAAATTTACTCTGGCTTGCATGCAGAGAGTAATTAGAAAACCCAGGGCGGAAGCCGGAAAAAGTTTTGTGAACGAACATGAGAAGAGGGAGAGGGATGGCCACATATATCACGGTATTCATTACTTCCACGTGTATAATTGGGACAGAGAAAAAATTAATATACAGAATATATATATATATATATATATATATATATATATATATATATATATATATATATATATATATATATATATATATATATATATATATATATATATATATATATGTATATATATATATATGCTGATAACCACCAGGAAAGAAGAAAACACGAAGTTCCCAAGCGCTTTCGTGTAATTCACATCTTCAGGGGTGAGTACAGACTAGAGAGAGTAATGCAAAACAAGATGAATATATACAGAGGAGGGTGAGACCAGGTCCACAATGGTCAGGTAATTAGGTAATGACCCTACTAATCTTTAAATGGCACACAACGGTTGGTGGTTGGGTCAGATGGGACAGTGACCCGCCCTCTCACCTGATCACAAATCTTCTTAATTACAGTGATTTACTTGCATATACATACATACATACATACATACATACATACATACATACATACATATATACACCTAGACCCCGACTTACGACGGGGTTAGGGACCCAAATCCAGGTCGTAAGTCCGACATAGATAAAAATTTTTTTTTTTTTTTTTTTTTTTTTTTTTTTTTTTTTTTTTTTAATAAAAAATCTACAATGAAATACAGTACAGTAAAAGTAATGAATAATGATGAATGGATACAGTACAGTGAAAGTAATAAATAATAAGGAATGGATACAGTGTGACTGAGCACTTAACCTTTAATGTAGTCAGCTGAATGCAAATGGGGCCCCCATAATTTTCTAATTATACATGGAGACTACATTAACTGGAAACGTTTCGGTATAGAAAATGCTTGTGTCATTTAATTTTTTTTTTTTTTTTTTTTTTTTTTTTTTTTTTTTTATATCTATATCTGAGGCGGTCGTAAGTCCCGACGGTCGTAAGTCCACGTAGTCGTAAGTCGGGGTCTAGGTGTATATATATATATATATATATATATATATATATATATATATATATATATATATATATACAGTGGGGAATGCTATAACGAACGGATCCTACTACGAATATTCCTATAACGAACGGTTTTACCTATAAAATTGAGAATGCTATAATGAATGAAACTCCTACAACGAACATAATTTATTACAGTTCGTCCCCGAGTTACGTACATCCGAATTACGTACAAACGGCCGATACGTACATCGTTTCTGAAGTCTTTAATTGCAAAAATATTGTCTTAAAAGGGCGAGCAATTTTTAAATTTGGCGGGCGAGCCAGCCGCACCACGCCGCCACTATCACTGATCATGCAGACGACACGCTAGACGCACCAAAACAACAAGTGTGGTCATTGTGCATACAGTACTTCTCCTGTGAATTTCTGCCCTATTTTGTACACTTTACTCTGTGTGCAATGACTGGTGTAAAGCGTAAGAGTGGTGAAGCCAGTGGGAGTGCTACGAAACGTCAAGCAATCTCACTAGAGGTAAAAATGGACATAATAAAACTGCTTGAAAGTGGTGAAAAGTTGACCAATGTTGCCCGCAAATTTAACCTGAGTCGGTCAACTGTTAATACAATTGATAAGGGCAAAGAAAAGATCAAGGAACATGTGAAATCTGCAGTGCCAATGCAATCTACGATTATAACTAAAAGAAGAGGGAAGGTTCTGGAAGAAATGGAAAAATATCTTGCGCTGTGGATCGAGGACTGCACACAAAAACGTAAGCCTCTGTGTCTCAGTATGATTCAGGAGAAAGCCCTAAGTCTTTTCAACGACCTAAAGAAAGATCACCCTGATGATACTGTGACATTCAATGCTAGCCATGGGTGGTTTAACCGATTCAAGGTGCGAAATAAGCTGCATAATGTTCGAGTGACTGGTGAGGCGGCGAGTGCTGATTGGAAAACAGCACAGGATTTTCCAAAGAAACTCGCGGAAATTATTGATGAGGGAGGCTACACACCACAACAGGGTTGGGGGATTTTCGAGTTACGTACATTTCGAGTTAAGTACAACCTTTTGGTCCCCATTATGTACGTAACTTGGGGACTTACTGTATATTTATTTATTTTTGTTTCTAATTTATTGTTTTTTTATTACAAATATTAATGATATTCTTTATTTCAGGGGTTTAGATGCATATTTATTCACTTTTTTACAATTTATACCATTTTATATTATATTTTTCAGTGTTAAGTGGTTGTATTTGGGGGCCTGGAACGGATTAATCCTATAACAAACGAATGCTATAACGAACAAGGTTCTAGAACCAATTAGATTCGTTATAGCATACCCCACTGTATATATATATATATATATATATATATATATATATATATATATATATATATATATATATATATATATATATATATATATATACACAGTGACCCTTCGTTTAACGAACGCCTCGGTTAACGAAATTTCGGTTAACGAACTGCCTTCCATAAGGATCTTCAATTCGGTTAACGAACAAAAATTCGGTTAACGAATTTCTTACGAACCGACCTCAACATGTTTTCGCTTGCACTGACCGGGCAACCAGCTTTAGTATCAGTCCGCCAATACATTAATCGGTTCTAGGGCTTAAATTTCTTACTATTTTAGTAAATATCAAGAAGTTTATACTATTCAATAATTTTAAAAGTTTAATATTCAATTTTTTAGTCATTTTAACAATTATTGAACATAATTGAAGGTAAAGAAACTAATTTCTGGCACGCCATCCAGCCTGTTAACACACCTTACAGGCGTCAGTCTTTGTGTCTTTTCAGTGGAGGCAACATATTGCTTGAGACTCTCTTCAACTAAATGCTTTTTTCTGTGTTTCCAAGCAAATTATTGGTCATTTTGAAATTTATTTTGCATATTGACAATATATAATGCAGTGCAGTGTTGATTTAAAGAAAATAATCTTGAATTACACCAAGAGAACTAAAATTTTATGGGTGAAATGGCGCCATGGGGTGACTTCTCTTCCACCCCAATGCCTTCTCTTCTCCCTTCTCCTCCTCCACCTCCCACTTCAAATGCACATCATCATCATCATCCAGGAGCCTTCTACATACACACCTCAAAGTAAGTGAACTTTTCTACCATTTTTGTTGAATTTCGGAAATTTTCGGTGAGCTGGAACCAATTACCCAAAAACCCATTGAAACAATGGTTTCGGTTAACGAACGACCTTCTGGAACGGATTGAGTTTGTTAACCGAGGGGTCACTGTATATATATATATATATATATATATATATATATATATATATATATATATATATATATATATATATATATATATATATACAGTGACCTATATATATATATATATATATATATATATATATATATATATATATATATATATATATATATATATATATATATATATATATAATCAACGACTAAAAATGAAGTATATATATATATATATACCGTATATCACGGCCTATAAGGCGGCGGGGTGCATAAGACGCCCCCCCCAAATTTCCATTTAAAAAGTAGCTTTTGAGCTCTATTTGCTGTATAAGACCAGTACCCCAAATGTGACACTTACCCACTGACTCAGTAGTCCTTTACCAACCATCCTTGGTTTTTTAAAATAAGGCCAATTCACTTCAAGTAATGTCATCAAATTATACCCGCTGGTGTAGTGTAAACACTAGTGACGTCACTGAAGCGTCTGCTATTTACCGGTAACTGGAACTAATGTCGGTATCGAGGAAAATTTTTCCATTTACTTGAAATGGATTTACCGATTTATTTGTTTATTTATTTATAATATACTGTAACATATTAAACACACTGCAAGTATTTTCTTTCATTTCTACGCTTGCTTCACACGAGACGATCGGTGGTGGGAGTGTTCCCTCGTCTCGGTGGTGTGGCTGTGTTCTGACTATTTATACAACAGGTGGTTCAACAGCAACCACCGTATTCTAATTGTGGTGTTTCATTAGGATTTGAGTGAAAAAGGTTACCGGTATATACTTACTACATACATTTATTACACAAATATATATATATACTATGTACAAAAAATGAATGTTCAATGAATTATTTATGGTGCATGAGGGTACTGGCCACTTCAGACGGGCTATAAATAGCCTTGTTATCTCCCCTCCATCTCACCCCGAGCCAGAAGGAAGCGTCTTGGTAAATAACATGTTTGCTTATTTTCCATTTACTTGAAATAAATTTACCGAATTATTTGTTTATTTATTTATTTGTAATATACTGTACTGTAATATATTAAACACACTGTAATTATTTTCTTTAATTTTTGTATTTATTTATAGTTAGTTACTTAAAATAAGGCCAATTCACTTCAAGTAATGGCATCAAATGTTACCAGCTGGTGTAGTGTAAACACTAGTGACGTCACTTAAGCGTCTGTAATTAACCGTCGATAGTTTCAAGAATTAATGCACTCATTTACTGAATATTCTTTGTAAAAAAATAAAATTTAAATCAATTATTTATAGGAGATAAATATTATTATCAGTAAATATACCGATACCCGGTATGCATTACTGACCACCTCCACGGCTAAAAATAGCCCAACTCGCGGTCACTTTCCCTTTTTTCTTGTCTCCTCACTGGCAAATGGGGGGGGGGGGCGTGTGATGATAGCTGTGTTTATTACAGGGGTATAAATCCCTTTTACGGTATGTTAGACAGGTTTATAATACATTTTTATTATTTTAATATACCGGTAATCTTAATTTGAATCCAGCTTGCCAAACGTAAATTTCAGTATAAAATAATTAGTGGTAAGACCTTGTGAGTGGCTTACGATGTTTTCATCACCACTCTTGACACACTAAACCACAATATTTAAGAGGTAAGAATTTTAAACTTGGGGGTTTAGACGACCCCCTAACTTTGGGCAGATTTTTTTAATGTTCAAATTTCGTCTTATAGGCCGTGATATACGGTATATATATATATATATATATATATATATATATATATATATATATATATATATATATATATATATATATATATATATATATATATGCAAGTAAATCACTGTAAGTGCGCGTGATCTAGGTATATGCTGATGACCACAAGGAAAGAAATAAACACGAAGTTTCCAAGCGGTTTCGTGTAATTCACATCTTCAGGGGTGAGTACAGACTAAAGAGAAGTACAAAACAAGGTGTATATATACAGAGGAGGGTGAGACCAGGTCCACAATGGTCAGGTATTAGGCAATGACCCTACTAATCTTTAAATAGCACCGCAACGGTCGGTAGTTAGGTCAGAGGGTAAGGTGACCCAATCTTCTCACCTGGTTACAAATCTTCTTAATTACAAAATTGTCCAGTTTGTACATGCCATTACTCAAATTCATGTTGAATGCTTCAGTATGTTTAATGAGACTAGATTCTATGATGTTCCTACTATCAATTGAATTACAAGGTAATATTGAGGAGGCATTAACCCAGTCAATGCAATGTTTGTTATCCCTCAAATGAACAAACAGAGCATTGGATTCCTGGCCTGTCCTAACACTATATTTATGTTGTTTAAGTCTAGTTACAAGATCTTTACCTGTCTGGCCTAAGTAAAACATATTACATTCCTTGCAAGGAACTTTATAAATGCAACCAATTGTGTTGTTGGGGGAGTTCTTGATTAACATTTGTTTAACAGTGCATGAGTTTTTAAATGCCACATTGACGTTCCAGGTTTTTAGTTGTAAAGGAATGTGTGAGAAATTTTTGTGAAATGGTAATATTAAGATATTCTTATGGTTATGGGTGGGCTTGGGATCAGTTCTATAAAAAATTTTCTTAGTAATGTTTAGGCATTTGTCTATGAAAGATCTAGGGTATTTAAGGTTTGAGCCAATATTATAGATATATTTATATTCCTCATCAATGAATTCTGGACTGCAAATTCTCAAAGCACGTAAAAACATTGTTGAACATACTGACAGTTTGACTCTAATATGGTGGGCAGAATAATAATG
The DNA here is from genome assembly GCA_958450375.1 of Homarus gammarus. Classification (NCBI taxonomy): domain Eukaryota; kingdom Metazoa; phylum Arthropoda; class Malacostraca; order Decapoda; family Nephropidae; genus Homarus; species Homarus gammarus. The sequence goes on along the minus strand of CAUDMG010002729.1, from coordinate 428,054 downwards.
AATGTCTGAACACACATTAGTTGGTTTTCTATAAATACTGAACTTAAAAATGTCACCTATTCTGTTTATCAGACAGTCTAGGAATGGCAATTTACAGTCTTGCTCTAATTCCAAGTAAATCACTGTAGGTGCGCGTGATCTTCAGGGGTGGGTGCAGTGTGAATTACACGAAAGCGCTTGGGAACTTCGTGTTTTCTTCTTTCCTTGTGGTTATCAGCATATATATATATATATATATATATATATATATATATATATATATATATATATATATATATATATATATTTTATGAAAATCCACAATGAAAACGTGGATAAGATAAATCTTGATAAAATCACACGGGAAAATGGAAACAACGGAGTACCTTAGCTTTCGTCTTTATTCAAGACATCTTCAGAGGCAACTGGATTACATGGACAGAGAGAGGCTTAAATATACAGGGTGACCTAAAAACATGAGGTCAGGTCAAAATGATGACATCCACTAATCCCCACACCAACACACACGTAGAGGAGCTTAAGAGAAGGGTGGTGACGTGACTAGTCAAGTCAGGTCAGAAAAAAGGGGACCCACAAAATAACTATATTTAAGCCTCTCTCTGTCCATGTAATCCAGTTGCCTCTGAAGATGTCTTGAATAAAGACGAAAGCTAAGGTACTCCGTTGTTTCCATTTTCCCGTGTGATTTTATCAAGATATATATATATATATATATATATATATATATATATATATATACAGTTGGTCCTCATATTACGTGGTTAATGTAACCTGGAGGGTACCGCGGAAAGTGAGAAACGCGTAAAGTGAATAACATAACATATGGGATTAATTGAAATGGAGTCCGGGCCGATCCCCAAATTCCACTTTTTGACGACACACAACTTTGTTGTAGTAAAAATATTATCTTAACTTTATGATGGCATGCACACACGATTAATAATTAAGAGAAATATCAATAATATTAGGTTTTTTAACACTTACATTAGTAGAAAAGATGGCTGGGCACACGGGGATGGGCGGTTGGTTCCGAGGCAGAGGGCAGATTATTGGCCCTCACCTGTATCACTTGTATCAATTGTATCACTATCCACCACAGAGGCTTGCAGGGCCTCTTTGTCAAACCCCCCAAAGTTCATATAAGTCCATATCCTCACTATAATTATCACTATCACTGACTTGGGTCGGCTGTAGTGGGTGGCGGGTGAAGAACTCGGTAATGTTTTGATGACTGGGGGACCTTGTGCGCACCATTTTCGCGCCTCTTACACAACATGGCAGATGGCGGGAGGTTTGGATCCAAAAATGGCGCGGCTTGCCAGCCGCTCTCCTCGTAATGGGGTTCACGACCGCGGAATGTAAAAATGTTAGGTTCTGGCAAGGCACCGTGTTAACGGTGAAACGCGGAATGCGGGACCGCGTAATAGGAGGACCAACTATATATATATATATATATATTTATATATATATACTGTATATATGTATATATACAGTGACCCCTCGGTTAACGAACTCAATCCGTTCCAGAAGGTCGTTCGTTAACCGAAAAGTTCGTTAACTGAAACCATTGTTTCAATGGGTTTTTGGGTAATTGGTTCCAGCTCATCGAAAATTTCCTAAATTCAACAAAAATGGTAGAAAAGTTCACTTACTTTGAGGTGTGTTTGTAGAAGGCTCCTGGATGATGATGATGATGATGGGATTTAGAATGGGGGTGGAGGAGAAGGAAGAAGAAAAGGCATTGGGGTGGAAGAGAAGTCACCCCATGGTGCCATTTCACCCATAAAATTTTAGCTCTCTTGGTGTAATTCAAGATTATTTTCTTTAAATCAACACTGCACTGCATTATATATTGTCAATATGTAAAATATATTTCAAAATGACCAATAATTTGCTTGGAAACACAGAAAATGTGTTTAGTTGAAGAGAGTCTCAAGCAAGATGTTACCTCCAGTGAAAACAGAGAGAGACTAACGCCTGTTTGCTGTGTTAAGAGGCTGGATGCCGCACATTAAACTAGTCACTTTACCTTCAATTATGTTCAATAATCGTTAAAATGACTAAAAAATTGAATATTAAACTTTTAAAATTATTGAATAGTATAAACTTCTTGATATTTACTAAAATAGTAAGGAATTTAAGCCCTAGAACCTATTAATGTATTGGCGGACTGATACTAAAGCTGGTTGCCCGGTCAGTGCAAGCGAAAACATGTTGAGGTCGGTTCGTAAGAAATTCGTTAACCAAATTTTTGTTCGTTAACCGAATTGAAGATCCTTATGGAAGGCAGTTCGTTAACCGAAATTTCGTTAACCGAGGCGTTCGTTAAACGAGGGGTCACTGTATATATATATATATATATATATATATATATATAAAAATATATATATAAATATATATATATATATATATTTTTTATATATATTTTTTATATATACAGTCAACCCTCACTTTACGCGGTTAATGTAACCCACAGGGTACCGCGGAAAGTGACAAACGCGTAAAGTGAATAACATAACATATGGGATTAAATGAAATAGAGACCAGCTGACCCCCAAACTCCACTTTTTCCAACACAATACCTATGTTCTAGTAAAAATAACATCTTAATTTTATGATGGTACATGCACACAATTAGTACTTATGAGAAATAGAGAAATACAGTCGCCAAGTTAATGTTCATTCAAATAATGGACTCAACTCCCTCCTCCTCTTCTCACATTACACTCCTGGCTCTTCCATCTCTGAGAAATTTTGGGGGGAAAACCAGGTATGGTAATAAATAATACGTCAAACTAAAGTTAGGATAATATAATTGACATTGCTGGATTCCTTGTAAGACCAGGAATATTTTGAATACAAATGTCATATATTTTGCACAAAAGATAACATATTTACTCAGAGTAAACATTATATCTAAAATTTGTATGTTTAATGCAAAGTCTATGATGTTTATATTCAAAATGATCATCAAATTGTAAGAATTCCAGCAATGTAAATTATATTCTGGCCGGGTAATTTGTATGAAGTTTTTTGAGCTAAATTAAATATCTTCAGTTAATAAAAAAAAAATATTCTTCACGACACTATCTGTCAATCAAAGTACCCCACCTTGCCTCCCCCCCTCTGCCAACCCGGCCAGATGGTCGGTCCGTCCCAACCCTCCCCCCCCCCCTCTGCCAACCCGGCCAGATGGTCGGTCCGTCCCAACCCTCCCCCCACCCCCCACCAATCCTCCCTTCAAGAGAAAGGTTGGGTGAAAACACTAGATTTTAACATTTAGTATTAAATAATACCTCAGATTAAAGTTAGGATAATATAATTGACATTGCTGGATTCCTTGTAAAACCAGGAATATTTTGAATATAAATGTCATATATTTTGCACAAAAGATAACATATTTACTCAGAGTAAACATTATATCTAAAATTTGTATGTCTAATGCAAAATATATGATGTTTATATTCAAAATGATCATCAAATTGTAAGAATTCCAGCAATGTAAATTATATTCTGGCCGGGTAATTTGTATGAATTTTATGAGCTAAAACAAATATCTTCAGTTAATAAAAAAAAAAATATATCCCTCACACCATGGTGCCAGGTGGTCAGTCGCCGGTCCCTCCCTCCCTCCCCCCCACCCCCCACCAACCGTCCCTACCAGATAAATGTGTGGGAATACCAGACTGTTTACCTTTTTAGTAATAAATAATAAATCAGACTAAAGTTAGGATAATATAATTGACATTGCTGGATTCCTTGTAAGACCAGGAATATTTTGAACATAAATGTCATATATTTTGCGCAAAAGATAACATATTTACTCAGAGTAAACATTATATCTAAAATTTGTATGTCTAATGCAAAATCTATGATGCTTATATGCAAAATGATCATCAAATTGTAAGAATTCCAGCAATGTAAATTATATTCTGGCCGGATAATTTGTATGAATTTTATGAGCTAAATAAAAAAATTATACTTCACCCGTGTAAAGGGGTACACCCACCGTGGAATGTGAGCATCCTGGGTTCTGGCAGGGCACCGTGTAAACGTGGATACGCGGAATGTGGGACCGCGTAAAGTGAGGGTTGACTGTGTTTATATATATATATATATAATATATATATATATATATATATATATATATAATATATATATATTATAATATATATATATATATATATATTTCATGTAAATCCACAATGAAAACGTGGATAAGATAAATCTTGATAAAATCACACTGGAAAATGGAAACAACGGAGTACCTTAGCTTTCGTCTTTATTCAAGACATCTTCAGAGGCAACTGGATTACATGGACAGAGAGAGGCTTAAATATACAGAGTGACCTTAAAAACATGAGGTCAGGTCATAATGATGACATCCACTAATCCCCACACCAACACACACGTAGAGGAGCTTAAGAGAAGGGTGGTGACGTGACTAACCAGGTCAGGTCAGAAAAAAGGGACCCACAAAATAACTATCATACATCTAGATCAGAGGTTTTCAAAGCATTTTTAACCTTGGGCCACTGACAAATAAATTTATGTAACATATTATCAGTTTTGAACTGACCATCACTAAGGTTTATTGATTTTAATTCCTTAATCAAACTAGCTTCAACCAGAAGTCTTTCTGTGACACAAGATGATTTGAATACTTCTAAGCTTTTTTCCCAAGCAATGGGGTGATTATTATTCCTAACATGAATGAACAAGGCACTGCTTTCTGATGCAGTTCTGATATTATACTTATGTTGTTTGATTCTGAGCTGCAGTGTTTTTCCTGTCTGACCTACATAATTACAATTACATTTGCTACATGGAATACAATAAACACTTCCATTTACATTCAAACTTGGGCTATTCCTTATTAATATATTGGTAATGGTTGAGTCATACTTGAAAACAACATTAATATTTAGAAGCTTGAGGGACCGAACTAACGGGACAAATTCATTACGATAGGGCAGAGTCAAAATATTCTTAAGTGTAGGAACTTGTCTGGTTTGAGAGGAATGAAAGGATTTTTTAGCCCTTTTAAAACAACGATCAACAAACACAGAAGGGTACCCGAGTTTCTGTGCAATAGAACGAATGTGTTTCAATTCATCGTCAATAAATTCAGAGTCACAAATACGCAGACATCTTAAAAACATAGCAGAAAAAGCTGACATTTTGGTAGACTCAAGGTGATTCGATAAAAAGTGAATGAAACTGTTTACCTGTGTGGGCTTTCTATATACCTTAAATTTATAGTTTTGGCCATTTCTCATGATAAGCATATCAAGAAATGGAAGGGATTCAGTTATTTCTCTTTCAATTTTGAATGTGATACTAGGGACAATATCATTAAGCTTGTCTAAAAATTCCAATGGGTTACTGTTTCTAGGCCAAAGACAAAGAACATCATCTACATATCTATACCATGGAGGAATAAAGTCCACTATATTAGGTAGTAATCTAGACTCAAAAAACTCCATATAAATACAGGCTAGAGGAGCAGAAAGACAATTACCCATGCTCATTCCAAATATTTGCTTGTAGAACTTCCCATTTGCTCTAAACACATTGTCAGTTACGCATAACTCTATCAATTTCAGGAAAGTGTCATGTTCAATAGTTAAATCTAGCAGTTGTAATTTATCTTTAAGAAATGAAAGTAAGTCTTTCACAGGTACTCTTGTGAACAGTGAATTTACATCAAAACTTATTAATTCGCAAGGTTCGTTGTGTTTCTTGAGTTTATCAATTAAATCACTGCTATTGTGTATATGTGAATTAGATATTTGGCCTGTAAGAGGGGATATCATCTTTACCAGCCACTTGGATAATTTGTAAATAACAGAACCCACAGAACTCACGATAGGACGTAATGGATTATTAAGCTTGTGTGTTTTGATCAATCCATACATATAAGGTAAAGTGGGATTGATTTGAGAGAGCTGTTTGGTGAGATCGGGGTTCTTTTTCAATAACATCTTCATTTTGGAATTAGATAACTTATTAATATTTTCCAGGGGATCTTTCGTAAGCTCACAATACGTGCTTTCATCACTAAGTAATGAATTCATCTTATCATTGTAGTCACTTTTATCCAAAATTACAATAGCATTAGACTTATCAGCCTTGGTAATATGGATATTCTTATTTCTTTTCAAGTTTATCAAGGCTGTTTCAAATCTTTTTGGAATGTTTGAAGCAAATTTCTTATTTAAAACACTATGTATACAACCTTTAGCTATGGAAATATCTTCATTTGTAACATCTGACGACTTATTCTTTTCCAGGTTGATTAAACCTTTAGCAATAGTAAGCGGATTAACGCACCGTTGAGTGATAGAAAACTTCCTACCAAAACCAAGAACAAGTTTCTCATTTGTCTGTAGATCATAAGACGATAAGTTTATGAACAAATTTGGATCACTCAATATGGTCCAGTAATGTGTTTTGATCAATCCATACATATAAGGTAAAGTGGGATTGATTTGAGAGAGCTGTTTGGTGAGATCGGGGTCACTGGCCCATCTGACCTGACCACCAACCGTTGTGTGCTATTTAAAGATTAGTAGGGTCATTACCTAATACCTGACCATTGTGGACCTGGTCTCACCCTCCTCTGTATATATTCACCTTGATTTGTATTACTCTCTCTAGTCTGTACTCACCCGTGAAGATGTGAATTACACGAAAGCGCTTGGGAACTTTGTGTTTTCTTCTTTCCTTGTGGTTATCAGCATATATATAAATATATATATATATATATATATATATATATATATATATATATATATATATATATATATATATATATATATATATATATATATATATATATATTTATATATATATATATATGGACTATACAGTATTGTTGAAATGTCTTTTAATATGGGTGTATTTTGCAAGATGAATAATAGTGTAATGTGTGGCAGGTGAGCGTGGGGAGGCAGGGGTAGGACTCCCGGGACCTCCTGGTCTACCTGGAGGACTTTCAGACAGAGACCGCAGGATTATCCTAGAGCAGGTGAGGCGTTATTTGTAATGCACATGCTAGTTCAGCACAGTTGCTGGCTATAGTGGAAGTTTGTATTACAGATACACCATCGATTTTCTGGGAACTGATGGTCCGGCATCTCGTTTAGTCCAGACAAAATTGCGAGAGGGCACTTAACTTCCTTCCCTTCCTGCTATATTTTACTGGATTTACTGTTACTATTAGTGTTTACTGATATAATAATGCTTAATAGTGATTAATCATGTCATTGTAGGCAGGTTAGACTCATTACTGCAATCACCAGGCTACTGGGCTAAGCTGTAAGTGTTATGGTTGTTTTTCAACTGGTATTTTCAGGTAGATATACGTAACATTCTTCATTTAATTTACTCATTTACATGCACTCACCATTCTAAATACAGCATTGTGAAAAAAATAATAATTCCTAAGGGCAAACCTGTATGCAATTGTACCATGCTAATTAATAAACTTTTTATGTCTACTGCAAATTATGGGATGTTTGCACTTAAATTAGTCACTATCTTGTAAGAATTCCAGCAAAGTAAGTTATATTCTGCTAAGTCAATTCATTGGCATTATATAAGCGCAAAATTTAAATTGCCTCTATTTGACTGATTTACACACTTTGCTATCTCTCCACCAGCTGTCAACACCTCACCTTACCCCCTCCTCTTCCTCCCAGCAAGGGTGAAGGCAGTTTTAGGCTGAAAGGTTTTATCTTATAAAATGTCACTGAGTAGACTTAGTAGAATACAAGTGATCAGGTGGTACAGCTTACCGAGGCGTGAAAGTTTGAATGCTCGTGCTTGGCTAGCGCGCAACCGCTGTCCGGCTGACAGCGTGCGGCGACATCGTTTTCCAGATGGTCGTGGTTGTTATAATCAAGGTTGTGGGTGTTATAATCATGGTCGTGGTTGTTATAATCGTGGTAGTGGTTGTTATAATCATGGTCGTGGTTATGATCATAGTCGTGGTTGTTATAATCATGGTCGTGGTTGTTATAATCATGGTCGTGATTGTTATAATCATGGTCGGGTTTGTTATAATCATGGTTGTGGATGTTATAATCATAGTCGTGGTTGTTATAATCATGGTCGTGGTTGTTATAATCATGGTCATGGTTGTTATAATCATGGTCGTGCTTGTTATATTCATGGTCGAGCTTGTTATAATCATGGTCGTGGTTATGATAATCATGGTCGTGGTTGTTATAATCATAGTCGTGGTTGTTATAATCATGGTTGTGGTTGTTATAATCATGGTCATGGTTGTTATAATCATGGTCGTGCTTGTTATATTCATGGTCGAGCTTGTTATAATCATGGTCGTGGTTATTATAATCATGGTCGTGGTTGTTATAATCATAGTCGTGGTTGTTATAATCATGGTCGTGGTTGTTATAATCATAGTCGTGGTTGTTATTATCATGGTCGTGGTTATTATAATCATGGTCGTGGTTGTTATAATCATAGTGGTGGTTGTTGTTATCATGGTCGTGGTTGTTATAATCATAGTCATGGTTGTTATAATCATGGTCGTGGTTGTTATAATCATAGTCGTGCTTGTTATATTCATGGTCGTGGTTGTTATAATCATGGTCGTGGTTGTTATAATCATGGTCGTGGTTGTTATAATCATGGTCGTGGTTGTTATAATCATAGTCGTGCTTGTTATATTCATGGTCGTGGTTATTATAATCATGGTCATGGTTGTTATAATCATGGTCGTGGTTGTTATAATCATAGTCGTTCTTGTTATAATCATGGTCGTGGTTGTTATAATCATAGTCGTGCTTGTTATATTCATGGTCGTGGTTATTATAATCATGGTCATGGTTGTTATAATCATGGTCGTGGTTGTTATAATCATGGTCGTGGTTGTTATAATCATGGTCGTGGTTGTTATAATCATAGTCGTGCTTGTTATAATCACGGTCGTGGTTGTTATAATCATAGTCGTGCTTGTTATATTCATGGTCGTGGTTATTATAATCATGGTCATGGTTGTTATAATCATGGTCGTGGTTGTTATAATCATGGTCGTGGTTGTTATAATCATGGTCGTGGTTGTTATATTCATGGTCGTGGTTATTATAATCATGGTCATGGTTGTTATAATCATAGTCGTGGTGGTAATAATCATGGTCGTGGTTGTTATATTCATGGTCGTGGTTATTATAATCATGGTCATGGTTGTTATAATCATAGTCGTGGTGGTAATAATCATGGTCGAGCTTGTTATAATCATGGTCGTGGTTTTGATAATCATGGCCGTGGTTGTTATAATCATAGTCGTGGTTGTTATAATCATGGTTGTGGGTGTTATAATCATGGTCGGGGTTGTTATAATCATGGTCGTTGTATTTATAATCATGGTAGTGGTTGTTATAATCATGGTCGTGAATGTTGCAATTATGGATCTGGTTGTTATAATCATATTTGTGGTTGTTTTAATCATGGTCGAGGCTGTTATAATCATGGTTGTGGTTGTTATAATCTTGGTCGTTGTTGTTATAATCATGGTTGTGGTTGTTATAATCATAGTCGTGCTTGTTATAATCATGGTCGTGGTTGTTATAATCATAGTCGTGCTTGTTATATTCATGGTCGTGGTTATTATAATCATGGTCATGGTTGGTATAATCATAGTCGTGGTGGTAATAATCATGGTCGTGGTTGTTATAATCATAGTCGTGCTTGTTATATTCATGGTCATGGTTATTATAATCATAGTCGTGGTTGTTATAATCATGGTCGTGGTATAATCATGGTCGTGGTTGTTATAATCATGGTCGTGGTTGTTATAATCATAGTCGTGCTTGTTATATTCATGGTCGTGGTTATTATAATCATGGTCATGGTTGGTATAATCATAGTCGTGGTGGTAATAATCATGGTCGTGGTTGTTATAATCATAGTCATGCTTGTTATATTCATGGTCGTGGTTATTATAATCATTGTCGTGGTTGTTATAATCATGGTCGTGGTATAATCATAGTCGTGGTTGTTATAATCATGGTCGTGGTTGTTATAATCATAGTCATGGTTAGGATCATAGCTTTGGTTGTTATAATCATAGTCGTGGTTGTTATATTCATGGTCGTGCTTGTTATAATCATAGTCATTGGTTGTTATAATCATGGCCGTGGTTATAATCATGGTCATGGTTGTTATGATCATGGTCGTGGTTGTTATAATCATGGTCGTGGTTGTTATAATCATGGTCATGGTTGTTATAATCATGGTCATGGTTGTTATAATCATGGTCGTGCTTGTTATATTCATGGTCGTGGTTGTTATAATCATAGTCGTGGTTGTTATAATCATGGTCGTGGTTGTTATAATCATGGTCGTGGTTATTATAATCATGGTCGTGGTTGTTATAATCATAGTCGTGGTTGTTATAATCATGGTCGTGGTTGTTATAATCATGGTCGTGGTTGTTATAATAATGGTCATGGTTGTTATAATCATAGTCGTGCTTGTTATAATCATGGTCGTGGTTGTTATAATCATAGTCGTGCTTGTTATATTCATGGTCGTGGTTATTATAATCATGGTCATGGTTGTTATAATCATGGTCGTGGTTGTTATAATCATAGTTGTGCTTGTTATAATCATGGTCGTGGTTGTTATAATCATAGTCGTGCTTGTTATATTCATGGTCGTGGTTATTATAATCATGGTCATGGTTGTTATAATCATGGTCGTGGTTGTTATAATCATAGTTGTGCTTGTTATAATCATGGTCGTGGTTGTTATAATCATGGTCGTGGTTGTTATAATCATGGTCGTGGTTGTTATAATCATAGTCGTGCTTGTTATATTCATGGTCGTGGTTATTATAATCATGGTCATGGTTGTTATAATCATGGTCGTGGTTGTTATAATCATAGTCGTGGTTGTTATAATCATGGTCATGGTTGTTATAATCATAGTCGTGCTTGTTATAATCACGGTCGTGGTTGTTATAATCTTAGTCGTGCTTGTTATATTCATGGTCGTGGTTATTATAATCATGGTCATGGTTGTTATAATCATGGTCGTGGTTGTTATAATCATGGTCGTGGTTGTTATAATCATGGTCGTGGTTGTTATATTCATGGTCGTGGTTATTATAATCATGGTCATGGTTGTTATAATCATAGTCGTGGTGGTAATAATCATGGTCGTGGTTGTTATAATCATGGTCGTGGTTGTTATAATCATGGTCATGGTTGTTATAATCATGGTCGTGCTTGTTATAATCATGGTCCTGGTTATGATAATCATGGTCGTGGTTGTTATAATCATAGTCGTGGTTGTTATAATCATGGTTGTGGTTGTTATAATCATGGTCGGGGTTGTTATAATCATGGTCGTTGTATTTATAATCATGGTAGTGGTTGTTATAATCATGGTCGTGAATGCTGCAATTATGGATCTGGTTGTTATAATCATATTTGTGGTTGTTTTAATCATGGTCGAGGCTGTTATAATCATGGTTGTGGTTGTTATAATCTTGGTCGTTGTTGTTATAATCATGGTTGTGGTTGTTATAATCATAGTCGTGCTTGTTATAATCATGGTCGTGGTTGTTATAATCATAGTCGTGCTTGTTATATTCATGGTCGTGGTTATTATAATCATGGTCATGGTTGGTATAATCATAGTCGTGGTGGTAATAATCATGGTCGTGGTTGTTATAATCATAGTCGTGCTTGTTATATTCATGGTCGTGGTTATTATAATCATAGTCGTGGTTGTTATAATCATGGTCGTGGTATAATCATAGTCGTGGTTGTTATAATCATGGTCGTGGTTGTTATAATCATAGTCATGGTTAGGATCATAGCTTTGGTTGTTATAATCATAGTCGTGGTTGTTATATTCATGGTCGTGCTTGTTATAATCATAGTCATTGGTTGTTATAATCATGGTCGTGGTTATAATCATGGTCATGGTTGTTATGATCATGGTCGTGGTTGTTATAATCATAGTCGTGGTTATGATCATAGTCGTCGTTGTTACAATCATAGTCGTGGTATAATCATGGTCGTGGTTGTTATAATCATAGTCGTGGTTGTTATAATCAGATTTTTGGTTGTTCTATTCATGGTCGTGCTTGTTATATTCATGGTCGTGCTTGTTATAATCATAGTCGTGGTTGTTATGATCATGGTCGTTGTTGTTATAATCATGGTCGTGGTTGTTATAATTATGGTCGTGGTTGTTATAATCATGTTCGTGGTTGTTACAATCATGGAGGTGGTTTTTATAATCATAGTAGTGGTTGTTATAATAATGGTCGTGGTTGTTACAATCTTGGTTGTGGTTGTTATATTCATGGTCGTGGTTGTTATAATCTTAGTCGTGGTTGTTATAATCATAGTCGTGCTTGTTATAATCATGGTCGTGGTTGTTATAATTATAGTCGTGCTTGTTATATTCATGGTCGAGCTTGTTATAATCATGGTCATGGTTGTTATAATCATGGTCGTGCTTGTTATAATCATGGTCGTGGTTGCTATAATCATGGTCGTGGTTGTTATAATCATGGTCGTGGTTGTTATAATCATGGTAGTGGTTGTTATAATCATGGTCGTGGTTGTTATAATCATGGTCGTGGTTGCTATAATCATGGTCGTGGTTGTTATAATCATGGTCGTGGTTGTTATAATCATGGTTTTGGTTGTTTTAATCATAGTCGTGGTTGTTATAATCATGGTCGTGGTTGTTATAATCATGGTCGTGGTTGTTATAATCATGGTTGTGGTTGTTATAATCATGGTCTGGTTGTTATAATCATAGTAGTGGTTGTTATAATCATGGTCTGGTTGTTATAATCATAGTAGTGGTTGTTATAATCATGGTCTGGTTGTTATAATCATAGTAGTGGTTATTATAATCATGGTCGTGGTTGTTATAATCATGGTCGTGGTCGCGATTCTTACAGTAGCTAATGTACTATAAAAAGGAAAAGAATAAAAGTTAGATTAATTAATTAACGAAATATTCGCCATAAGGAGGGGTTAAAATCATTAAAAAAAATTATTATGAATCTCCGATGATCATTCCGAGATAAATTATATTATGAAGAGAATTGACCTTGATTCTGGTTATATTAGTCACCATCTCCTTAAGTCATTACCTGTGTTAAGTCATCATAGTCATCATTTACGTTAGTCAGTTTTAGGCCCATCTCACATGACTGACCGACCATTGATGTTTTTCCGCGCGAGGGTCTTAGTTTTTAATGCGTCTTTTTTTTACACTGGTGGATGTAAGACCTCCTACCCTCACTGACGCAGCTATGGTCAATTTGGTGTTATTCTTGTTAATAAATGCTTTCTAATCTGTTTCGAGTCTATCTGTCCTGTCTATTGCTATCCCAACTGTATGTCCGTCTGCGTGGTGTTTGAATATAAGCCCGTCTGTTCTCTTTGTGTCGTCAAATCTGTCTGTCTTATCCGTTGTTGGCGTGTGTCTGCCTGTGAACCAATCAGTCAGCTGTCTGTCTGTCATGTTAGATGACATATTGTCTATTTGTGCATTTATGAATCTGTCTATTTTTGTCAACCACCTGTCTGTTTCACTGTCTATATTCACCCTGTGTCTATTGTAGTCATCTTCTCCATGCATTCCTGTTATTATCTCTTCTCCTTTTCCATGAGCCACAGGAATAAGTATACACTGAAGCTGTAAGGTCGTCTGGTAACGTTGAAACTGCGCATCCAGACGCATGATGAAACTCAGCTCCCCTCACCTGTTAACTCTTAACTATTTTCTGTTTCCCCTTCTTGATTCCTCTATTTGCTCATCTTCCTTCCTTTACTAATCCAAACAACATTAAGAAATAAAGTAGGCTAAGAAAAAAAGTGGGGGGAGGAGGAGGGAGCCGTACGATAACTGCAATCGTGGGCTGACAGCATACAGCGAATGAGGGTGCGCCAAGTCCATAGACTTGCATCGTTTTCCAACGTAAATAAAATGGTTATGTAATGGCTTCCTAAAGAAACCATAGACATGGGACCAGGTTTGTTCCACTCTACGAATTTTTTGCGATTTTTCCACCAAGTTTGATGAAAAAGATTGTGCCGTTTCGGCTGCCCAGAACAAACACACACACACACACACACACACACACACACACACACACACACATGCCTAGTCCTATAGTATATTAGATTTGAGCATAAAGTGTGTACAGTAATGATGCTCAGAGGTATATTGTTGAATTATTATTACGTGACCTCAGTTGGTCGGGCAAAACGGATAATCCGGCAAGCTTTGGAACCAAGGGTGCTGGAAAATCGGTGGTGTACCTGTAGTTTTTCTTTTAACACATGTATTCTAAAAGTATGCAAGTACAAAATAGAATAATCATTCCAATGCAACATTCTAATCAGATGTATTGTGACTATGTGATCTTGTCATTCCTGCAGGTGGTTGAGACTCTGGAGACTAAGAACGGTGCAGTTGCTGGTCTTCCTGGTAGTGGCATCAATATCTGGGACACCAGTGGTCTGCCTTGGAATGGAGGTATGAAAATAAAAAGAAAAAATCCTCAATTTGCTTTGTATTGCAGTGACTTTCTTGTCGTGGTAAAAGCCTTACTCTCTGCTATTTTTGGTAAATGGTTGAGCTTTCGTTATACAATATGACTTTACTTTATTGGACTCGTTCAATCTAGAACTTGGTCATGGAATTTGAATTTCTGTCAAATCCAAACATACATTACAGTACTGTCTAAATCTTGGTAACATGTAAATTGTTAAAACATACAGTAATAGGCTGCCACCAATGTAGTGTGATTGATGTTGATACAGGTAATGTTTATTACAGGAATGGTAAAATTATGAGCGGCATTTGTGCCCACCATGGCATGCCAGAGGAATTAGTATGGTACATGTTAGTAATCCTCAAGGCAAATTACGATATTATTTTCAATTTTATATTTTTTTTTATTCATTCAGGAGACCTGTATAAACATTTTAAAAATGTAGGCTTCCTTGTTCTTCTTAAGGGAACGTATGGTTGATTTGGGGCAGTTGAGCCTTTGCATGGTTTCACAGGTACGAGCACCACTTTTGATCATTTCAAACATCTCTCATTTCATTTCAGGGGTGTATTTCCCCTTCTTGACCCCCTTACGGTAGTCACGCTTGGCTTGGGGCTTTCCTTGTTGACCTTCTCTACAGCCATCGTTACCACCAGAATCACTCCCGACATTTACATTGCACACCTCACTCATTGTTAATACACAAGAATCGCTAATACATAAGAATCGCTAATACTCAAGAATCACTAATACACAAGAATCGTTAATAGTTAAACAAGAATCTCGCGAAACGTAAGCGCAATGGGTTATATAATAATTTAAGGTCACTACACCCTTGCTCTTGCTCATTCAAACTAACTGCCGTAAACAAAAAACACCCAGCGGGTCAGCGGATAACAAAAGACCATAACAATGCGCACTGCCCACTCTCCATTGACTTGCGAAACTGGTAATGAAAATCGCTATTCTTCAGAGGCTGGAAATTTTGAAAGTGACGCAAAACATATGAATTGCGAATCTAAAACTCGCTAAACTTAAGATCCTACTGTATTTTGGCAAGTTTAGGGAGATTTTTGTGTACAGGGTATATATTGATGTATTACTTATGAAAGCAAATTCTAAAATGTATTGCATCATTTGTGTTATGATTTACTTCCCATTGTAAGCCTCAATCAGATTAGAACATACAGTGAGTTCTGCTATAACGCGTGTTTTGATAACGCAAATTTGCTCTAACGCGATTTATGAGTTAGGAACGATATTTGTATAACGCGAACGCTTGTTTGCTATAACGCGATTTTTGCTTACTATTTCTCCAATTTTGTGGTACAGTGGGGTATGCTATAACGAATCTAATTGGTTCTAGAACCTTGTTCGTTATAGCATTCGTTCGTTATAGGATTAATCCATTCCAGGCCCCCAAATACAACCACTTAACACTGAAAAATATAATATAAAATTGTAAAAATTGTAAAAAAGTGCATAAATATGCATCTAAACCCCTGAAATAAAGAATATCATTAATATTTGTAATAAAAAAACAATTAGAAAAAAAAAAATTAAATAATGTTCGTTGTAGGAGTTTCGTTCGTTATAGCATTCTCAATTTTATAGGTAAAACCGTTCGTTATAGGAATATTCGAAGTAGGATCCGTTCGTTATAGCATACCCCACTGTATTAACTGTGAATATAGTAAAGAAGAATATCAACAAGAAGCGTTCTGGTGATAGAATTCCCGGTGATGATCGTAAAAGAAAGGATATAACACTTGAAGAGAAGCTCGATTTTATCAACCTCAAAATCACCCTTCTCCCCCATCAAGTAAAGTGTTACATTTACTGTATGATTTCATTATTAGATATGAATGTAACATTTATTTAGACTGTGCTATCCTTTGTGTAAGGCTAACTACTAAATTTTTCGATTTCGAGTAATCTGCACCTAACCCTATTTTCTCCATAAGCCCTGTTATTTCTATTACGCACTTTTCTATAACACGATATTTTACAAGAACACAATTATCGCGTTATAGCAGAACTACCTGTACTAGAACTTCCCAGATCTGTCTGTGTTGTTCTAGGATCATCTGACGAGACATATATAAATGGCAGTGAGCGGCCTTGAGTCAGTCGACCATTTCTGCTCAGAGTGTAAAGAGTAAGCCTAGTAGAACAACTGAAGTTAATTGTTGTGCAAGTATTGTCGAATTCTTGTGAGCAAAGTAAAGGTGAAAAGACTAAGGAATTTTACACTAGTAGTGTGCTGACTATATGTATATATTTGAAGTGAGAGGTCGAGTTGTGAAGCCATTACCCTGTGAACAGTGTTGTGAAGAATTAGTGACTAAAGGAGCCTACAGTGCACAAGTGTGTTTCTGTGATCTGGTGGAAATCTACCTGCCTGTTGTTTGTCTGTACACTGATACCGATCGTCGGGAAATTACCAGAGACTGGCGGGACAGTCAGTGGTAATTCGACAAAAAATGTGAGATATCTACAGTTCCTGTACAAACGACCCTTACCTTTGGTAACCAGTGGTGGAAGCTGGGTAAGCGGTGAAGGGAGGGTCATAACAAAGTGGTTTAAGAGTTGATGCAGTAAAGATTAAAGTAATGGTTGTTTCCAAATTGGAAATAAATCCTAAAATAAAAAGTATAGCAGGCAACAGGGAACTTAAGTGGAAAAGTTTGTGTATTTGGAAAGTAACATTAGCTGTAATGGTAGATGTACAGAGGAAATCAAAACAATAATAGGGCAAGCAAAAACAGCATTTAATATAGAAGACCTAATGAAAAGGGACATTAACTTCAATTTGAGAAAAATGCATGGATACTTTCAGTAGTCACAGGAAAGAGGTTGGAGGCCTTTGAAATGTGGTGTTTTAGGCAAATGGTAAGAATAAGCTACTCTGACGGGAAGGCAAATGAAGAAGTACTAAGATTAGCAAAAACTTCAAGACAAATACTTGAAATATGCAATAAAAGAAAAATGAGACACTTTGGTCATATACTTAGGGATGAGGGAACATTAACAGAAATATTAATGGCAAAGCTGAGGGTAGGAGGGCCAGTGGAAGGCAGAGACTGGAATGGATAAATTAAATTATAAACTGGATCCCTAGATACAAAACCTTGGAGGGTTGGTAAAAAACCTTTATAATATTTAGAGTGGAAGACTATGGTCACAAACCAAGAGATATAAGAACGGTCCTCTCATTGATTAATTAGAACTTTCGTAGATACGTTTTAGCCTTTCATTGATTTTTTCTAAAGCACTACTCCACAAAAATATAACCTGCAGTCTTTTCTCTCTATTTCCTCGATGAAAAGCTAGAAATTTTATGAAACTTTAGATAGCATACATGTATTGTATCCTCAGGGCATAAATATTAAGGTTAATTTATTAAAATGTTTATTATGAAGGAAGATCACTAGGATAGGCATGTTCTGTACAACTTTTGTTGCTCAAATAATGGCTTACCTGAACTGTAATGGATTTGTTGAAAAATTGCAGTAAAATTGAGTTTTAGAATTTCTGAGTTCATTAATGTAAAGTCTTACTGTATGTAGAATACACACTTAATTTACAGTGTGTTTGGTGAATGATAAGCTATGTAAGTTTTCATTATTTCTGTGTATCAGTTAGCAGCTGGTATTGATGATGGCCGTCTTATTTTAATTTTAATTTTTGAAGGTTCCTATGCTTCAAGAGTATGATTACTTCTTAACTCTGCTGCTTCTCCCTTGGGGGGAATCTATGTAGCCTCTGTATCAATGTCAGCCTGTATGGACGTGTGTGGCTTTTAGTAAACAGTATACAGGGGGTCCCCTACTTACGAACGCCTGCCTTACTGGCACCCACTGATCCGAACAAGGTCCCATAAAATTAAACTTATTTTTTTTTATGCTTCCAATATCTTCCCAGGCGGTATTAATTCCCTGTTTGATGGTTGCCTTCTACCTACTATCCTTACCTGATGACTTATTTTTTACTTTCATTTGCAGTATTTTGTCATTCCATTTGTTCTTTTCTGTTAAATTAAGTGATTTCAGATGTATATACGGAATTAGGCTATGATATAGTGGGATTTTAAACATTGCTCTGTAAGTACAGTTTGTACTCTATATTTTTTACTTAAGAATGTTTGTAGGAATGGAAATCGTACATCACCCGGGGACTACCTGTATACTGTACTGTATTAGATCAAACATTTAAAGCTTTACAAAGTTGTTCTTTTGCAGCATTAATCCCTTTGGAGATGACAGTCTAAGCAGTGTGCAATAAATATTAAATATTATGATTTCTATGATTTGTTAGTAGTACTGTAATTTATTATACACTGGAAGATACAGGTATTAATTTGTATCAGTAATCTCCCATTGACCGGAATCCCTAATCCCTGGAAATCTACATAAGCCGGAATTGAAATTGGGCTCAAAAATCATGGGAAAACTCTCTACATTTTGGGTCTGTGAACGAGCTTCACAGGATGAAAATCAAGTACATTTTCCAGAAAAATCCTGAGAAGGTTCCAAGAAAATCTCTCCAAACCTCTCCGTTCTGGGCCTGGGAATAAAGTTGTGTTTATTAATACATGTACACTCACGCACCATAGTTTCGATGCACCCTCTACCCCTACTCCTGACTCGAGGGAAGTTGTAGTCAGGGCTGCAAACTGAACGATCCCTCTTGTATAGTGATGTTAAGTATAGTAATGGTAAATAAAGTGTTGTGAAGTCACTAAAATCCTGTATCGTGCATATATTCTCTCAAATATTTCATCACGAACTGCTATTCGTACAATCCAGCGAAGCTTCGAGCTACCACATTGCACCACTGAACGATGGGTGGGGAGAAGTGGGAGGGGGGGGAACTTTCAGTATGAAACCAAGGCTACGACTTCCATCGAGTCAGGGGTAGGGGTAGAGGGTGCATCGAAACTATGGCGCGTGAGTGTACCCTTCATATACAATACTGTATATATCTCATAGGTAAAAAATAACATCATCAGGAATGCATCTCCATATATGTAATGTTACCAAATTCATTTCTCTAACACAATTAAAGCAGATGTTGTGAATAAAAGTTATACACTTTTTTGCGAGCCATAAATATATTTGCTAGCAGTTTCCCTACTCAAAAATACCTTAGCTTTCATCTGTATTCAATACATCTTCAGGTCATGAGACTCACAAAAATTCCCAACCAGACAATGGGTGAATTGACAGTATCAGAAGGTCAGTAATATGAGACCACTAAACTCCCACTCCATCTCCACCTGACATTAAGAACATAAGAGCATAAGAATGGAGGAAACTGCAGCAGGTCTGTTGGCCCATACTAGGCAGCCCCATTTACACCCAACCCCTATTGCCCATATATCTGTCCAACCAATATTTGAAGCTATCCAGTGTGTTCAAGTTAATGATGATGTTTGGTAACTTGTTCCACTCATCCCCTACAGGTACTCTATTTCCAAACCAGTGTTTACCTATATAATGCCTAAATCTAAATTTGTCTAACTCAAAACCATTGCTACGAGTTCCCTCCTGGTTGGATGGTTTGAGTACCTTTGGTATATCACCTTTGTTTAACCCTGACTTCCATTTATGCACCTCTATCATATCGCCCCTCACTCTATGTCCCTTGAGGGAGTGCAAATTTAGATACATCAAGTCAGGTTAGTAACATGAGACCCACCCCACTTACAGTTGAATTTGCATTAAGTAATACAGCTCTGTGCCAGTGGAAAATTCCAGTCTACGCTGTGACACAGCTTCATTCACGAGGCACCTCGCACCCCCATATCATATAAATTTTAGTATTTTAAATATACAGTGATACTCCAAAAACCAACATCCCATTAATTTCTGATTCTCATAACCAATAATTACATATAGGGGAAATACCCAGCAAGGTTCGTTGATACCTTGGAGATCTGACAATCGGGAGAGGACCAGCAGAGCAGTTGTGAATTTGGCGGGCGGTGGTGAGGTGCGAATTCTTGCTACGATAGGGCTCTGCACACTGTCTCCGACTCATTCGCGCCTATGCACTTTTTTACACTTACACCATGTCTCTCCAAGTTCGTGTTTTTTTTTTTTTCCGACTCTGTGTGTAATGCAAGCATGCCTAAATGCCCAAGTGATAGTTCCTCTTGTGCTGTGATAATATCTAATATTAATAAGGCAATAAAGCATAATAAGAGTGGTGATGGACCAGCACAGATTGGTAGAGAATTGAACTTGCCATCCTAGACAGTCTCAACCATCCTCAACACAGGTAAATAACAGTCTCAATTTATTACTTTACATTCCTTATTTAATGCTTATTATTCTTGTTTTATATGTCTGCATTATTATCTTGCTGGATAATATGCATGACAGAGATATATCAATGGTAGATGGGAGTTTTTGGGGGTGGCCGGTCCCTAATCCCCTGAATTTAGTATATTCTTATGGAATTAATAGCTTCGATAACTGTTGACTCACTAGTGAATGACTTTTCAAAGACCCATTATACATCGGTTATTGGGTAATGGCTGTATTTATTTAACCAAACTTTTGGATGAACTATTGGGGATTATTTTATTAAAAATATGGTGCTTCTAAATTAATTAGAACTGCTTTTACAGATTCTGGTAATATCATTTCTTAATTTTTTTCATAAAAAAATTTAGTCCCCGATCACTGTATTGTGTCAAAATAGTGGAAATGTCTTGTTGAGAAACTTATTCCGGGTCATCTTTCTAACATAATTAGAAGAAATGCTGTAAATAAAAGCTTATACACTTTTTCGTTAACTGTAAATATGTCCACTCGTGCCTGCAGTCTAAATGTAATTGAGATGTGTAGTTTAAGAGTCGAGATGAGATACAGTATTGTACATAGTTTAGACTCTTGGAAAACTTTCCCCAGAACCCAGAAACATTCCGGGGATATGGGCTCGTATTTGTCTGCAAGATGTATGGTCTACCAGTGGTTCTCAACCGGGGTCCACATGGACCCCTAGGGTCCATGTGGACCCCGGTTGAGAACCACTGGTCTATCTCTTGAGACTAATTAAAATTTATGTTAGTGAAAAATAGAAAATTGTTTTGTCCAATAGCTATGAAGGGGTCCACCAAGAAAAAAAGAAGGGAAAGGGGTCCATGGGTAAAAAAAGGTTGAGAACCACTGGTCTAAACTCTGAAACTTTTCCCAATACCCAAAAAAAGTCCAGGGATATGGGACTTTTCCATGTTTGAGAGAGTCGTCTCTTTACCCAGAAATTTCTCATCCCCAGAAGAGTTCTGCATGCATTGTTCTGGCTTACAGGGATATCACTGATACATAAGTTTCAGTAGATATACATTTGGTTTACAATGGTTAGATGAAAAACCTGATTGTAATTAGTTATATAGATAGGCTTGCTAAGTCTGGTGGTAAATTTAAAATTGTAAATTGTTTATGATTCATTGAAAATTTTAATAACATACTCTGTAAAACTTTCACTTAATTCTAGTGGTTGTGTAATTCAACTACACAAAATCCATATTCCTTATACAGGTAGATCTCTATTTATGTGTAGTGAGACAAAACTCACCAGAAGAAGATTACATAAAGGTAGAATATTTATAGTAGAAGAAATGTAAAGAGAGGAAGAGTTTGGTAGCGTGGCCGGGATGTTATTTACACTGCGTCAATACACTTATCTTATACGTCAATACATATATCTGTTCTGTTCTTAAGGGACAAACTCTCAAACACCGCTTCGATACAACTATTAATTAATTCACTCAATGACATGGACACGTCAATATCATTATTATATCGGGTACTAAACAGTATGTTAAGTTACTCGACACTGACTCTCGGACACAACATCAATGAATACACTTCCCACAGTAGGTAACTCACCCTAGGAATAGTTCTGACAAGACTCACGTGTACCCTGACATAGGCCCATTGGGTGCTTGGCTGGGCTGCCTCCTATGGGAGACTCTGCTTCGCTGGTGACGTCGGGAAGTCTCCCCCCCCCCCCCCAACCTGGGGGGAGGAAGAGCGTGACTCTGGGTGAGTGACCAGAATGACCTCTCAGTTGCCAATGACCAGAATGAGCTGAATGAGCCGAATAGCAACCAGAATCCGCCGTGGACGGGACTGTAGGGCCTTTATATGGGCCAGGAACAACCGGCATTTGACCTTTGCTAATTAACACTAAACTGGTTAGATTTGGACAGCTGTGTCCAGGTGTGGTCATGCCCAGGTGTCTTGGTAGGTCAGGTCACCCGGCTAACTCAAGTCATTAGCGGGCGAGGTCAGGTCCCTTGGGTCTTGGCCTGGGGTGTGTCAACCTGGTATGTTCAGGTACCAAGAGGGCTGCAGTGTACTTGCTGTTATATGTGTTGCAATTTTCTGGGCTGTAAGCTATGGTGTGATATTCAATTATTACATATGATATCACTCACCTCAATTGTCAGCTGAGGCATCATCTACCCAAATGCCACCTTGTGGCAATCAGGTGGACTACAGTCCAGGCATTGTTTCTTCCTGGATACAGGTTTTTAAGAAATGGAGCTCGATGTTTATCGGTTATCATCGATGTTTTTTTACCTTACAGTGAGATGTCATCACTAAAGTTCACATTGTACTCTGTTTTAGTGACTGTGAACTGTTTTCCCTGTTTTAGTAACTGTGAAGTTCTTTCACGTTGACTATGAAACTCTCGCTTTGATTGTGAAGTTCTTTCACTCTGATTCCCACCCCGACAATGAGTGTGGTGACCTGACATTGCATCAGGTCAGTAATATGAGACCACTAATCTTTCCACTTCCACCACAAATGAGAGAGGAGTTGGTGTTATTATAGTTTGCAGTCAACCGGGATATTTACACTGCAGCGTCTTTTAAGCCAACCTAATCCAACCTAACTTAATCTAATATATCTTAACCTAACCTATCCTAACCTAACCACACTAGCCTAGGTTAGGTTAGGTTAATGGATGCTACTGTGTAAATATCCCGGTAGACACAACTACAGCTTGGTAGACCCCATACTATAGTAGCTGCAGCTCAGTAGACCGCATACTGTAGTAGCACCAGAGTTTATTATACAATGGACGGACCTGACATATCATCAGGTCGGGTCAGTTAACATGAGACCCACTAATCCCTTACAACACTTCCATCACAAGTGTTAAAATACATTCATAAAAAGTGATTACAGTTACTTATTACATTCAGGAGATAGAACAGTATACTCCTACTATAGGATCAAGACGACAATAGTAATATTCTGTATATTATTTTGTTGTTTATAATATATTGTATGTGTGCACTGGCAATTGCGTAAATAAATACAGCTCTTGTGTTTGCCCATGTGATATATGTCACTTAGATTCAGGGGAAAAGGCCCTTTTTTTCTAAAAAGCGGGTTTTGTGATAAAGGTCAGAATGCGATGTCTAGCTTTGTACCTGCATATGTATATGCCCTGCATTAACTTGCCAGGCCAACATACAGGTAATTAAACCATTTGATAATTACCAAAATATGTTATATTAGGAGGACACGTCGCTACCTAGCATTTAATTGCAATTCTCAAAACTCCTCTCCCGCACCCATAAGCACACGCATCACTGCAGTCATCTCTTGCCCCAGAGTGAGCAGTAAACAAATGTCAACTTCGACCCCAGATGATATAGTTGCTTCTTCCTTAATGTGCCTAAGGGAACTACTATGGTGGCAAAATTCAACAGACCCAATAGCTTTTCCCAATCGTGCAAAGAAACCTCTTCCTTGACACAGAAGGCCTCTACTTGGGTTATGACATCTGTTATTTTTGCATTTGGTAGGCTGACTAACTGTTGACTGGTGTCCCAATGAAGGCCTAACCAATCCAGTTTCTGACATGGTAGGAGATTTGATTTGTCCCAGTTTATCTTTAATTCTAGGTTCTGAACCACTACTAGTGTACATTGAGTCACCCTTTGACAGTCTTCGAAAGAGTTCCCACTAGCAGCCTATCGTCTAGATAAGCAAAAGTTCTTATGCCCTCCTTCGCAAGGATCTCCCTAGGGATGTTCGCCAGTTTTGTAAACACTTTTGGCTCAATTGTCAGACCGAATGGCATCACTGCGAATTGATAACTTACATCCTCCACTGCGAACACTAGAAACTTTCTGTATCTGGCAGCAACAGGCACGTGATAATAAGCATCCTCCAGATCCACCTTTGTGATCCAAGCATTGGGCAGAAGTAGATGCCAAAAATAATCGTAAATGAGCATCTTGAAACTAATTTTGGTCATGAACTTGTTCAGGATAGACAGATCTAAGAGCCACCTCAACTTGTCGCTGCCTTTCTTGGGGATTGGGAACAAGCTGGACATGAAACACTTCTCTGACTGCAACAGTTCTATGACACCTCTGTTTAACAGTTGAGATGCATATTCTGTGAGTAAGAGGGTTGTTTCTGACCCCTTTTTGGTAACACTAGCAAAGGGTGCCTCAACAAAGTCCATGTGAGGCCCCCTTTGATTGTCTTGTACAGTAGAATGTCGATATAACACAAGTTATGTTCCAAAAGAGGTCACTTTCAACAGAATTCGCACTAAATCGAGGTGTTGTTTCAATGGAATAATTTAGTTTGGTACTTGAGAGAAACAAATTACTAAAAAGATTAAGAGTCTACCCAGATGCACCTCAGCCCATCTCCTAAAATAAACAAAACATTGTTTTTGTAGTATTATGTTAAAACAAACCATCAGAAATCAACACAGCTAAAATTATGTGACATGAAATGGCCTGTTTACTGGGGATCAGCTGATGTGAAGATGGGCAGGGGGAGATGAGGTGATATGTTTGACAGTTGATGCCAAGGTCTAGTGCTTGTTTATTTATCCGTCTTTATGAGTGACTTTAAGTTTTTCTCTTATAAAATGTCACTAAACTGACATGTTCTAATTAACTTTATTACAAAGGGCTAAAATTTTTGTCTCCTGTGCAAAATATAAGACGTTCATATTCAAATTATTCGCTGTCTTGCTAGGATTCTAGCAATGCAAATTATATTCTCCTAACTTTAGTCTGTGATATTATATAAGATAAAAACTGTAAGACTTTAACCACCCAACCCTGGCTGGGATGATGGGGGGGGGGGGGGAGGTGACAGTGACACCCTTGGCAGTTGGGGCCAAAGGCCTAGTGAAGTATTTATTTGTTTATTTATTTCCTTTAGATTGAGTTTTTGTTTTTGCTTATAAAATGTCACAGAAGTGACTGGGGGGAATATAATTTACATTGCTGGATTTATTATAAGATAGTGATTAATTTGAATATAATCATGCTATAGTTTGAACTAGACAAAAATTTTTAGTAATCATTTAGTACTTTATTTTGAGTAAATGTACAGTACAGCTTTGCCCTTAGGACAGTGTAGCGTACCCAGAGAAACATTAGGCTTGAATTTTAAAATATGATGCGCCAAATTAACTCTCACAAAATAGGAAAGATTCGCTTTAAATTAAAACATTGTCCTTAATTGTGGGTGTCGCTTTAAATCAATAATCTTAAATTGAATGCCTTTAAATCGACGTTCTACTGTACGCCCATCTGGAAGAAGCCTACCTGTTTTCCCAGTCCTCCAGACTACCCAACTGTCTGGTTTCATTGGGAGGGAGTGGTCGCTGATGTGGTGGAATAGGATCTCCTCCCACCTCTGAATAAAGGGCCACCTCTGCTACATCTTGAATTGGTTCTTCCTGAAATTTCCGAAAGGTTTTAGAACTCCTGGGAACCGTAACATGAATAGCTTGCTCAACAGCTGACCTATACTTAACTAATGCTTGTTCTTCAAACAATGCAGGAGAAAGAGGATAAGAACGTATCAATAAATAAGCACTACCACGTGAAACATTTTAGTGGTTTGATTCCTTAGTTGGGCTTTCAGCAACATCTCCATGAGTGAATTGTACAGAGAATATGGAATCCTTTGGATAGCAGCAGCCAAAACGTCTGTCTACTTCTGAACAGCCTTCATAGTCCAGCACAAACCTAGTCACTGACTGACATCATGATTGCCGACCAAATATCCACTGCCAACTTCCTAAATTTGAACTCTTCCTGCAACGGTGCTGAAGTAACTGGTTTCAAATTTATTTCATAATTTATGTCAGGATACTTTGGAGCCAGCAAATACTGGGAAAGTTCATATAAGGAACTCTTTTTGTCATTGCATTAGAACTAAAAAAATAAAACGAACTTGAAAGCATTCCTATCTGAAGCAGTGTATGTTACATCCTTCAATATGTTTGCCCAGACTTCATCTATTTTAGAGATAATTTTTGGGCAAACTTCAGGCCAAGAGATTGTTGTATCACCTTCTAAAAACAAGGAATGATGACCTGAAGTTGCCTTGCATTTCTGTCTATTTGTAAGTGCTGGGAAATCAGGAAGTTTAAAAACATATTCATAAAATACCTTGAATTGGTAAGATCTTATTCTTCTTTATTTTCAACCACATCCAAGTCTGTGGATTCCTTATTCAAGTTATTTTATGAAAATGTTTCTGAACTTCCTGATCTCTCAGCACTTACAAAGAGACAGGAAGGCCAAGCAACTGTGGGTCACCATTCATTGTTTTCAGAAGGTGATACTAAAAAATTTTGGATTGTTATTTGCCCCAAAATGATCTCCAAATTAGATGAAGTCTGGGCTAATATATTGAATGACTTAAGATTCATTCCCGCAGATAGGAATGCTCACAAGTTTAGTTTTTTGTAGTACCAATTTAATAATAAAAAGAGTTCCTTATATGAACTTTCCCATTATTTGTTTTCAGCTCGGTCTAGGGCAAGAGATGACGGTAGCAATGCGTGTGATGGTGGGTGCGAGAGGGGGATTTGAGAATTGCAATTAAATGCCAGGTAGCGACGTGTCCTCCTAATATTACGTATTAAGTAATTATTAGAGGTTTTAATTGCCTGTATGTTGGCCTGGCGAGTTATTGCTCGGCATTAACATACCTAGGTATATGCTAGAAGTCGCATTCTGGACTATATCACAAAAACAGGTTTTTATAAAAAAAAAGGCTTTTATTCTACAGCTTGATTTATTCTAAGATTTAAGTCATAACAAAGTGCACAATCCAATGGTGAGACCAGGTTGTCTGAAACACAGCTGCTATGATTTATTCATGCCAAATGAGGATCTAACCTGGAAATCCAAGTGGCCCTACATCCTTGATAATTACTTGTAGCATGGTCCCCTTGGGTCGTAGGTGAACATACTACTACCAAATTCTCATCCTCTTGTGACGGAGACGTCCTTGTATGTAGTATCTGAACTGAGCCATTCAATCCTTGTAGCTGCTCACTCAGCACTAAGTCTCCGTAACTGTTCCGGGGTCCCCTCCGTCGTTTAGCAGCCCAGACAACTGTCCTTCATCATCCCGTTGCACACCACTCACCTAAACTAGGAGGAACATTATGAGTCACTCAAGATACTATCATAATAAGACAAGGGAGATTACACTTTCTTCCAAACATAATCATTATGACGCATTACTGTGATATTTCAGTATCTCAATTAAACACACATTCATATTAATACCCCGATTGTTCTTATGAGTCACCAGTGGGACAATTGTAAAAGACTAACTCACTATGTCATACACCTCTCCCTTCTCTTATCTCAAGTGCCCTTCAGCTCACTGAACTCTGCTCCTTGATCAAGCTAAGATTCAGTTCAGAGTGATCATAATCATCATCAGAGTCAGGGCATTCGTTCTGCCGTAATAGAAGTCAGTGTGATCATACCATATCGGCGGCCATGACAGAGTTCAGTGCGCCCCTACCCTATTGGCGGCCATGACTGATTTCAGTGCGCTCATAGCCTAAGGATATTTCGCTCTTCTTTACTCTAGCGAGATGTATTGGACTGAGAAATCCCACCGTCAGAGTGCTTCTCATGTAACCCATGGCTGATGATACAAAGTTTATCCCAATATAACTCTAGATTGCTAGTAAGACCGGCAAGTCAGCGTTTGGAAGGATCACTAAGATTAGCAACCTAGCATCGCAAAGGTCCACTGGGGAAGGGCTGAACCCGCTACTGAGGACGTGAATAAAATAGAGTTATGAAGAGAAAAACTTAACTCCGACCTTAATTCTAAGAGTAATCATAAAACTCAGGGAGGATGGAAAATCACATCCCACAGGGCGGGAGCCCAAAACATTTCGAGAACGAACATCATCATTAACTCGAATACGCTGGATAGCTTCAAACATAGGTTGGATGGATATATGAGCAATAGGGGTTGGTTGTAAATGGGACTGCCTAGTATGGGCCAATAGGCCAGCTGCAGATTCCTCCATTCTTATGTTCTTGTGAGGGGAGAGGGGAGGAGGATGGAATGGCCACATACACCATGGTAACTCATCACAATACTTGCACAGTAAAAGTTGGGGCTCAAATAAAAAAATAATATAAAAATCAGTGACAACAAGCCCGGAAGGGCTAAAACAAACGTCATTCACAAGGTGACTTGAAAACAGAGAATCATTAGTCACTAGACTTCGCCTGTCTTCCCGGGGAGAAGATGAGCCGCGGCCATCATGACTGACCAAACCGTATTAAAAACTACCCCAAACACAAAATCTGAGTGACATCACTCAATTTGCTAACCATGACAAGTTGTATAATTGCCGAAGGCAAATTCCTCGTGGCACTTAATATTCCAACAATCACAGCACAAAATAGTGGAATCTTCTACGTGCGTGTTTACTGCTGAGTTGCCAAGCAAGAAAGATGACAGCAGTGAATCAGTGATGCGTGTGCTTCCGGGTGCGGGAGAGGAGTTTTGAGAAGTGCAATTAAATGCCAGGTAGCGACGTGTCCTCCTAATATTACGTATTTTGGTACTTAATAGATGTCTTAATTGTTTGTATGTTGGCCTGGCGAGTTAATGCAGGGCATTTACCGTACATAATGCAGGTACAAAGCTAGTCGTCGCATTCTGGGTTGAACAAAAAGTGAATAATTCCACTGTGACACACACAGCTCTATTCATGAGGCACCTTACATGCCCATATCATATAGATTTTTATCTTTTTAAATGTATATATTTAATAAGACTTTTAGATAAGTTATTCAGGATTATTTATGTTAAAAAAATGGTGTTTCTAATTTAATTAAAACTATTTTTATAGACTCTGGCATCAACATTTCCTTTTTTTCATAAAAGTATTGAGTCCACATCATTATATCATGTAAATTTTTTTGTCTAAAGATCTTTTATTTGAAAGGTCTGGTAGATAATTTATTCAATATCATTATGGTATCAAATTCATCTCTCTGTCACAATTAGCAGATGCTAGAGTATAGGAGGTAGTGGAGTGAGGTAAGAAAGGAAGCTATCCTGGGGGGAGAAACTGACCGTGAATCCTCTTCACTCCTCCTAAAAGGTTTGCTTCCCACCCAATGCTATTACTGACTCCTCTCTCACTCTTTCTAATATAACTCCTTCATTATACAATATTACATACTTGTTATTCATTAATTAGAAAAGATACGTTACTGCATTTATGAATAAAGTACCTGTACTCTTTTGATACAATACAGTGACCCCTCTGTTAACGAACTCAATCCGTTCCAGAAGGTCGTTCGTTAACCGAAAAGTTCGTTAACCGAAACCATTGTTTCAATGGGTTTTTGGGTAATTGGTTCCAGCTCACCGAAAATTTCCTAAATTCAACAAAAATGGTAGAAAAGTTCACTTACTTTGAGGTGTGTATGTAGAAGGCTCCTGGATGATGATGATGATGGGATTTAGAATGGTGGGTGGAGGAGAAGGAAGAAGAGAAGGCATTGGGGTGGAAGAGAAGTCACCCCATGGCGCCATTTCACCCATAAAATTTTAGCTCTCTTGGTGTAATTCAAGATTATTTTCTTTAAATCAACACTGCACTGCATTATATATTGTCAATGTGTAAAATATATTTCAAAATGACCAATAATTTGCTTGGAAACACAGAAAAAAAGCGTTTAGTTGAAGAGAGTCTCAAGCAAGATGTTACCTCCAGTGAAAACAGAGAGAGACTAACTCCTGTTTGCTGTGTTAAGAGGCTGGATGCCGCGCATTAAACTAGTCACTTTACCTTCAATTATGTTCAATAATTGTTAAAATGACTAAAAAATTGAATATTAAACTTTTAAAATTATTGAATAGTATAAACTTCTTGATATTTACTAAAATAGTAAGGAATTTAAGCCCTAGAACCGATTAATGTATTGGCTGACTGATACTAAAGCTGGTTGCCCGGTCAATGCAAGTGAAAACATGTTGAAGTCGGTTAGTAAGAACTTCGTTAACCGAATTTTTTTCGTTAACCGAATTGAAGATCCTTATGGAAGGCAGTTTGTTAATCGAAATTACGTTAACCGAGGTGTTCGTTAAACGAGGGGTCACTGTACTGTATAAATATCACAGGTAAAAAAGCCTTTTTTTTTTTTCTAAATAACAGTTTTTGTGATATAGTCCAGACTGTGACGTCTAGCTTTATACCTAGGTATGTAAATGCCTAGCATTAATTCGCCAGGCCAACATACAGGCAATTAAAAATCTAATAATTACTTAAGCATGTACTGTAATATTAGGAGGACACGCCACTGCCTGGCATTTAATTGCAATTCTCAAAACCACCTCCCGCACCCTCCATCACACCCATTGCTACCATCATCTCTTGCCCTAGAGCGAGCAGTAAACAAATGTCAACTCTTGAGGGGTAGAGATGGGTGGGATGTCGCGTCACAAAAACTGTTTTTTTAGAAAAAACGGCTTTTTGTTCAATCCAGAATGCGATGTCAAGCTATGATTACCCGAGAAGGAGGTGAAGAGGGAGGTGACATTGCTCATAAGGCTCCGCTAGCTTAGGTCCATGGAGTCTCATTACAGTATTATTGTGTTTTTGTGACTGTGGAGTGGGTAGTGTAACTTTGAAAATGCCTGGCAAGTGTTTAGCTCACTATATTTAAAGCCGGGACAAAGGCTGTACCTCCAGTCCCCACCTATCATATTCTCCAACGTCTGTGTGGGACTCAGGTTGATGTCTCCACTCCATCTAAACACTCTTGGATTTGGGTAGGTGCTCTCACCACAAGATGCTCAGAATCTGACTGGTTACTCACCTCACCGCACTTGACTTCCCCATATGAGAGATAAAATTGTTCGTAATGAGTCAAAGCAAACTTGCTATTTGAGATAGAAAAGGTAGAATTTATTGCATTAGCATTGTAAATATTATTTACAAACAGTTTTATATGATTAATCATGATAAAATAATTATTTCTATATGTTTAATGTTAATGTCTATACATCACTTTGTACCTTCATTATTTCATGTGATTGCAATAGGAACCTTATTCCATTATAAAGCATACATATTAAGGAAAAAATAGTTATAGAGGAAAAGTTGGGAAAAATTAACATAAGAACATAAGAAGAACATAAGAATGTAGTATACTGCAGTGGGCCTTATGGCCCATACTGGGCAGTCCCACTTACACCCAGTCCCTATTGCTCATATATTCATCCAACCTATGTCTAAAGCTATCCAGCGTATTCGAGTTAATGATGATATTTGGAAACTTGTTCCAGTCATCCACTACTCCATTTCCAAACCAATGTTTACCTATTTTGCGCCCAAATCTAAATTCATCTAATTTAAAATCATTGTTACGAGTTGGCTCCTGGTTGATTAGTACCTTTGTAATGTCCCCTTTGTTTAGCCCTGACTTCCATTTATACACCTCTATCATGTCGCCCCTCACTCTACGTCTCTTGAGGGAGTACAAATTAAGGTGCTTTAACCTGTCTCTGTACTCATGGTTCCTAATGCCCGGGATTAGTCTTGTCATTTTCCTCTGAATTCTTTCCAAGGATTTTATATCCATTCTGTAAAATGATGACCAGAATTGAACTGCGTAATCCAAGTAATCCAAGTGAGTCTTAAGATGACCTCGCTAGTCTTGTAACTGACACTCCTTTGTATGAACCCAAGTACTTTATTAGCTTTGTTTCGATCAAATACACATTGTTTACTTGGCTTAAGATTCCTACTTATCATTACTCGTTGTTCACCTGGAATCTGGTTTCCCTGTTTACATCGCCTATACTGAGTACTTTACATTTGTCCACATTGAATTTCATCTGCCATTTTTCAGACCATTCGAAAATTTTGTTTAGATCTTCCTGTAGTTTTGCAGAGTCCTCATCAGATTTAATTACACGTCCTATTTTAGCGTCATCAGCAAATATAAATAAGTTGTTGTCTATGCCGATATATATGTCGTTTATGTATATAATAAATATTAATGATCCAAGTACTGAGCATTGAGGAACTCCACTAGTGACGTTGCTCCAATGGGATTTAGTGCCGTTAATGCTCACTTGCTGTTTTCTGTCCTGTAACCACGCCCTAATCCATTTTAGAATATCACCTCTAATGCCATGAGCTTCCACTTTTCTTATTAGTCTTTCGTGGGGGACTCTGTTCGAAGGCTTTGCTAAAGTCGAGATATACCACATCATAATTGTGCCCCTCGTCCACTGATTAGAAAACAGATGAAAAGAATGTTAATAGATTAGTTAGATAAGAACGCCCGCTTGGGAAGCCATGTTGGGAATCATTGATCAACTTGTGCTTCTCCAGGTGATTTTGAATAGAATTTGAAATGATTGCTGCCAGTAATTTTCCTACAATTGACATTAGACTGATTGGACGGTAGTTTGAGGATAATGATCTATCTCCCTTCTTGAAAATCAGAATTACATTAGCTATTCTCCAAGATTCTGGTACTACACCTGATTTAAGGATATGTTAAACAACTTTCCTAAAGGCACACTAAGTTCTTCCTTACATTCCTTTAATACTCTGGCAAATATCTCATCGGGACCTGGTGACTTATTAGGCTTTAGTATGTCTATTTGCTTACTAGCATCGTTACTAGTCACTACTATCTCGCTTAATTTATTTTCTTCACTGTCTCTGTATAGCGTCGGTGCCTCTGGTATCATGTTTAAATTTTCGGTGGTGAAAACTGTTGAAAAATATTTATTCACATTATTGCTCATTTCTCCATCGTTATCAGTTAGCTCGCCAGTATCTGACTGTATTGGTCCAATCTCTTCTCGTGTTTTAGTTTGATACATTTGATAGAATCCCTTGGGGTTTGACTTCGCCTCCCTTGCTACCTTCACCTCATTATATCTCTTGGCTTTTCTTATCTCGGTCTTAACCCTACCGGCCAATACCTTATTGTAATCTCGGAGGTAAACTTCACCACGATTTATTCTCCTACCTATAGCCTTCCTCTGTCCAATAATGTTCTTTGAATAATTATTTACCCATTTAGGGTCATTGTTGTTTGATCTGAGTTTTTTGTATAGTATGTTCTGCCTTTGTGCATTAATTAACTCATTATTTAAATTGTCGTGCAGCTTGGCAACCTCAGATCTCGTTATCAGGTCAATCTCAACCATCAGGTCTCTGGGTAGGGTGAGGTCGCCCTCTGTGGGTACGTTGAGTGAGGTCACCTCTTGTGAGGTCATGTAGTTCACCCCAAGCCTGATACCCCCTCTCTCAACTGCTTCTTCAAACTATCAAAGTTTGCCCCTCTGAAATCTTGGACTTTAGTGGAATTTTCCTTACAGCTGTCCTGAAATTTTAACTGGAATCTAATTTCTTTGTGATCACTGTTTGCAAGTTCGTTCCCTACCTCAACATTACTAATGAGGTTTTCTCTGTTTGACAGAACTAAATCGAGTATATTATTACCCCTGGTGGGTTCAGTTATATGTTGACTTAGGAAACAGTCCTGGCTCGATTCAAGAAAATCCTCTGATTTTGAGTTACCCGTAAGGTCAGTCCAATCTATTTGGCTAAAGTTAAAGTTGCCTACTATACAGACTTTGCTATGTATGGAAGCCCTGCACATGTCATCCCAAATAAGACGCTCATTAACTCTAACAAGATTAGGAGGTCTGTATATTACTCCTGTGATTAATTTTTCCCTACCATCGATTAATTCCATCCAAATTGTTTCTGTATTCCGCTCAGTTTTGATTTCCTTATTTATTTCACATTTCAGATTATCCCTGACATAGATTGCTATTCCGCTTCCTTCCCTAATCTGCCTATCGGTATGGAATAATTTGTAACCTGCAATTTGGTATTCGACAGGTAACTCACGTGAGTCTAGGTTTATCCATGTTTCGGTGAATGCTCTTATATCGATTTTTTCGGTACATACCAAGGTCCTAATATCATCCATTTTGTTTCTCATACTTCTGCTGTTTGCATAGTAGACATTTAAGTTAGTCGTGTTCTGAGTCTTCTCTTTGTCGCGTTTAGGTTTTAACTCCCTGCCTAATTTAGTTTTGTCATAGTTCCTAGCACTATTTCCCTGTAACATTTCACTTTGTTTTCCCGCTCCCACTGCAACTAGGTAATAATGGTGTAAATTTTGCATTTTGATGAGCGCACCCAGGCTGAGTACAGATTAATAATTTCTCTCCTTCGGGCACAAAATATTATTGTATACTATATATTGTATTGAGTCATAGCACTAGGACTCTTATTGGAGGGACAGACAAACTATCACTTATGCTAGAAGGGCCTGGGACACTGGAGAGGCATGAGGAGGCACCACTCATCACAATGTGGTGCAATCTCCTTATGCTTTTAAAATTTTCCCAACCCTCCACCCTCATCAGGAACACGAGACATGGTTCAAAACTCTCACAATGCTGTTAATAATAATTGAAATCAACACAAGCTGCTTGAAAATGTATGGGAAATGTGGGTCAATGTTATATCCTGGGTCCTTTAAAAACAAAATGGAAACTATTAAGGTGACCTTGGAATGCAGTCTACATAGTTGCCAGATCACGCTGACATAACCAAATGTGTGTCTTGCGTGTCTAGCACTCAAACATAAACATAAAATTATTTTCTTTAATTTTTTTTACTTCATATGCAAATTTGCATATGAAAACCGTAAAGTGACAATTTAGATAATACGCAATTTTGTGTATGAAAATCCCAAGAGTGTTAAAAGTTCCCTTTGCCTTGAAGGGGACATGTGATGATGACTAGACTTCATTTTAATGATGTGGTGAGTGTTGTTTAATTGTGTTGTAGTCCCATTGAACCCCATGTTATAATTAACCTTATTTTGACTTGCAGTGGGGTTTTCAGGAACCTAACCCCCCATCACAAATAGAGGTTTACCTGTACTGTACAACTTTTAATTACAGTGTTGATGCTGATGATTTTTTTATATAGGTGAAACATAGAAAATATAAATCTACACAACTGTGATATACTTAGTAATTTTTAGAGGTTGCATTTAGTTTGACTTTTTTCAAATTTCCTTCAAAATGGAATACTGTGTCTTAAGAGCAAGTATCTTACATTCATTGGTCATAAAGTACCACTGATTAGAATATTTTCTTGACTTAATCTTCTCAGCTAATGTTTACAAAGCTTAGATATCCAATAAAAGTCAAATGGCAAAACTTCTGGCTATTTTGAAATTATTGTGACATTTAAATGATTAGATTTTAGCTGCATTTGGTATGTATGATGGTAAAAGCCTATTAAATTGTACATTATTCAAGATAATTCATCCTTACCTTAGCCTTCCTCATGCAGTGAGCTTCTAAAGAGAGGATGGGTGTGACTAGGCCTGCTGTTAGTGCCAGCATGTTGTAAGGGTCAGGTGTCCAGCACGTGCTAATGGTTTATAGTGCATCCCAAAAATACTGCTTTCTGTATGTTTATCAAGGTCATTGAAGTATGTTACATCACTCACATTATCTCTATTGGTTAAGTTTCTCTTTTTTTGTTTATCCTCAAGTATGGAATGGACATTTTGACAGCTTTAAATGTTTTCTATATGTCTTTTGCATGTAAATATTTCAGTCAGCGATGATGAAGATTTCTACCGAGGAGAGGGCTCTGGGGGCCTGGAGTACAACCCGTACCATCCTAGTAAGTCCTGTGGAGTTTTTTGGTAGCATTTTCTACTTTGTTAGGAAGTTACACTATCGTATAAACATTATTACTTATATGGAGTCAGCAAGCAGTGAATGCTACCAGTTGTATCTACCTAGTAACTGGGGTTGCTAAGTGAATGTAACTTTAGGTTATAGTATCTACCTAACAACTAGGGTTGTTAACCTAATATTGACTTGATGCAGTATCAAATATTTCGTGTTTCAATTTGCTTCTCAAACTTTATGAAGGATGATGGACTCTCTATTTCCTTCACATGCTGTACTAACTTCAGCCCATCCCTTCAATCTTACAATATTCTATCTTTGTAATTTATACCTTGAGACATACCTGGCAAGTTTGTTGTAGCAAACCCAAGCATGATCATTGATCATAGGGCTTAGGGTAAATTCTTAATAACCGAGGTGTCTTATCCACAGTGAGACTTATAGCAAAGTTCTAAATGTCATCAAAATATTTGACATGAATTTTGTTATTATTATTATTATTATTATTATTATTATTATTATTATTATTATTATTATTATTATTATTATTATTATTATTGTATTTTCGCGCCCCAGGCCCCGATGTTAGCCCGGGTGGGCTAATCCAGATTAAAACAAGGAAAAAGAAAAAGCTATTTGAATACTATAGTACAGAGGCGGATCCAGGTGGGGATCCTGGGGGTCCGGACCCCCCGTTTTCATTAGAAATTTCCAATACTCTTTCTTTAATGCAGTATTGTGCTCAGGCATTTTTGTTGAGTAAAAAGTAATTACTACTGACCTCAGAATATCTCCTAATATCTAGTGCGCATGGCCTCAAAATGGCCTCAAAATGCCCTATAACCGTCCAGCTGGGTAGGCTCGTTATGCTCGTCATGTTCCCCCCACCCACAACTTCTTGGACCCCCCTTTTGATATTCCTGGATCCGCTCCTGCAGTATTGTGTTCCTCTTGATTAAACTTAAAAACAATTCATGTTTGCCAAGATTTATATTTTATGATACATTAATTTTGTTTTCTTGCTTAATAATTATTTGTAATTTAATTTTTTCTTCTTTATTCCTTTCAAAACATAAATCCATTTGTTATAGAGTAGTTATCATGTTGAGAGAGATGATTTCCAACATAAATGAAATGAATCAGATAACTCCCTTTACACCACCTATACCATCCACCACAGAGGAGGAAAGAGGTGTTCAGGGCCCTCCTGGACCCCCTGGTCCCCAAGGTCCCCAAGGAGTTAAGGGAATTGAAGGCATCCAGGGCTTAATGGGTGCCCCAGGAGATACTGGGCCACCAGGACAGCCTGGTTTAGATGGGCTGCCTGGCCATCAGGTAAGATATGATGTTGTAGAGATATACAGGTATTGTAATTATTTCATGTTACTGTGCCTCTTTTTTTCTGCCATTTTTCTTCTACCTAAAAGGCGATCTATACCATAGGTTACCCTACAACTTTGTTTACTGGATTTATTACTTTAATTTATATAAATATTTTGTGATTGAAACTCTTGCTGAATTACTGTCCTTTAGACATGCAAGTCCAGTTAACCTTTAAGATCATATGGGAAGCAATGAATTAATTCTAGTTTAATATCTTTAACTGTGAATTTATGGCCGATTAAATGTTTCATTTTGATTTTGACATTGGAAAGATATTCATGACATTACATGATGTTCTTACTATATCCAACAAAATAATGTGACATTGATAATGTTGACAATCTTACTCCTCCAAACTCATTCAAGTTGAATGAATCATTTGTTTGAATCACTTGACTCCAGAATGTATCTGTACCTGCACCAGTGTTGATCAAGCCTGGTCTGGAATGAGCTGACACTGTGCCCTGTGACACTGTGAGCTGACACTGTGGCAGATTGTTCCAAGAGTTTATAATTCACTCAAAAAAATTTGCCCTAACAATTTTCTGAACTTGTGTCTTTTTCAACCTTGAGCTGTGACCTCTCGTGGGGCAGGCATCCGCCATCTCCAGGTATGAACATTCATCTGAGTACAGTGAGGTCTCATTTTATGTGGATCATGAAAACACAGTTATTGCTTACGTGATTGGTTGAAATGTGACTATAGGTGTAGCTTACACGAAAAGTCCTAGATAGCGCAGGTAGCGGTATAGTATTAATTTAGTGATCTTTTGCTTATTTAGGTTAATTCAACAGAAAAGGGGGCTCTGGTTCACTCAAATTACTGAAAAATCTGATGCTTGAGAGATGGTGAGTGCTGGCAACACTGTTAGGGAGAGCAAGAAGGATCAGTTGATGCTGCTCTGTTCTGTAAACAAGAGACCGCAATAGCTCATCTGGGATTGAGTGTTGGATTTTGGGAGGAAATTTATTATTTTTCAATAATGTTTTATTAACCTGGCACCAAATAAACCTAAATAAAATGAGAATTATTGTGAAATTGTATGCTGTCGTTATAAAGGGATGGCCGTGCAACAAATACGGGATGTGGCAAATTGGCCTCTCCCTCCCTCGCTCCCCCTCCTCCGCCATCCCTCACTGGGTACGCCACCAAATGTAGTTTTGTATCTTAAATATGATTCA
Source organism: Homarus gammarus (assembly GCA_958450375.1). Taxonomy (NCBI): domain Eukaryota; kingdom Metazoa; phylum Arthropoda; class Malacostraca; order Decapoda; family Nephropidae; genus Homarus; species Homarus gammarus. The sequence goes on along the minus strand of CAUDMG010002729.1, from coordinate 388,889 downwards.
TATTTTTTCCTATAATTCATTAATTTTAATTTATATCATAATATATTCCTATGCTATATTAATAATCAACTTTTTGGAACTGCATGGTTAATTCAGATTCATTCCAAATTCAAATATTTTAATTCATAAAAAAAACATTCGAATTAAGCTGAAATCAGAATTCACGAGGTTACAGTGTACTGTATATTACTTTTGCTTTTATTCAAGACATCTTCAGGTCATGAGACCCATTAATTCCTCACCCCAACAATGGGTGACCTGAAAATGCAGAAGGTCAGCAGTGGGAGGCCACTAATCCCTCACCCCATCTTCTCCACAAATGAGAGAATTTATATAAGAACATGAGAATGGAGGAAATTGCAGCGGGCCTATTGACCCATATTGGGCAGTCCCATTTACACCCAACCCCTATTCCTCATATACCCTTCCAACCTACGTTTGAAGCTATCCAGCGTATTCAAGTTAATGATGATATTTGGTAACTTGTTCCATTCGTCCACTACTCTATTTCCAAACCAAAGTTTACCTATTTCGCACTTAAATCTAAATTTGTCTAATTTAAAACCATTGTTACGAGTTTACTCCTGGTTGGATAGTTTGAGTACCTTTGTGATGTCCCCTTTGTTCAGCCCTGCCTTCCATTTATACACCTCTATCATGTCGCCCCTCACTCTACGTCTCTCGAGGGAGTGCAAATTAAGATGTTTTAACCAGTCTCTGTACTCAAGGTTCCTAATGATGTGGATTAGTCTTGTCTTTCTCCTCCGAATTCTTTCCAAGGATTCTATATCCAATCTGTAATACGGTGACCAGAATTGAACTGCGTAATCCAAGTGGGGTCTCACAAGCGCAAGATATAGTTACAAGATGACCTCGCTAGTCTTGTAACTAACACTCCTTTGTATGAACCCAAGTACTTTATTAGCCTTGTTTCAAGCAAATACACATTATTTACTTGGCTTAAGATTCCTACTTATCATTACTCCTAAATCTCTCTTTCGCAGTCGGATTTTCAATAACATCGTTGTTCATCTGGTATCTGGTTTCCCTGTTTAGATCTACTATACTGAGTACTTCAAATTTGTCCACATTGAATTTCATCTGCCATATTTCAGACCATTCGAAATTTTTTTTTAGATCTTCCTGTAGTTTTGCGGAGCCCTTGTGAGATTTAATTACACGTCCTATTTTAGTGTCATCAGCAAATTTACTTATGTTACTGTCTACGCCGATATTTATGTCATTTATGTATATAATAAATAATAATGGTCCAAGTACTGAGCCTTGGGGAACTCCACTAGTGACGTTGCTCCAATGGAATTTAGTGCCGTTAATGCTCACTCGCTGTTTCCTGTCCTGTAACCACGCCCTAATCCATTTTAGAATATCTCCATTAATGCCATGAGCCTCGACTTTTCTTATTAGTCTTTCGTGGGGGACTCTGTTCGAAGGCTTTGCTAAAGTCGAGATATACTACATCATAATTGTGCCCCTCGTCCACTGATTAGAAAACAGATGAAAAGAATGTTAATAGATTAGTTAGATATGAACTCCCGCTTGGGAAGCCATGTTGGGAATCATTGATCAACTTGTGCTTCTCCAGGTGATTTTGAATAGAATTTGAAATGATTGCTGCCAGTAATTTTCCTACAATTGACATTAGATTGATTGGACGGTAGTTAGAGGATAATGATCTATCTCCCTTCTTGAAAATCAGAATTACATTAGCTATTCTCCAAGATTCTGGTACTACACCTGATTTAGGGATATGTTAAACAACTTTCCTAAAGGCACACTAAGTTCTTCCTTACATTCCTTTAATACTCTGGCAAATATCTCATCGGGACCTGGTGACTTATTAGGCTTTAATATGTCTATTTGCTTACTAACATCGTTACTAGTCACTACTATCTCGCTTAATTTATTTTCTTCACTGTCTCTGTATAGCGTCGGTGCCTCTGGTATCATGTTTAAATTTTCGGTGGTGAAAACTGTTGAAACATATTTATTCACATTATTGCTCATTTCTCCATCGTTATCAGTTAGCTCGCCGGTATCTGACTGTATTGGTCCAATCTCTTCTCGTGTTTTAGTTTGATACATTTGATAGACTCCCTTGGGGTTTGTCTTCGCCTCCCTTGCTACCTTCACCTCATTATATCTCTTGGCTTTTCTTATCTCGGTCTTAACCCTACCGGCCAATACCTTATAGTAATCTCGGAGGTAAACTTCACCACGATTTATTCTCCTACCTATACCCTTCCTTTGTCCAATAATGTTCTTTAAATAATTATTTATCCATTTAGGGTCATTGTTGTTTAATCTGAGTTTTTTGTATGGTATGTTCTGCCTTTGTGCATTAAGCAACTCATTATTTAAATTGTCGTGGAACTCGGCAACCTCAGATCTCTTTATCAGGTCATTCTCAACCGTCAGGTGTCCGGGTAGGGCGAGGTCGCCCTCTGCGGATACATTGTGTAAGGTCACCTCATGTGAGGTCATGTTATTCACCCCCAAGCGTAATACCCCTTCTCTCAGCTGCATCTTCAAACTATCAAAGTTTGCCCTCCTGAAATCCGGGACATTAGTGGAATTTTCATTGCGGTTGCCCTGAAGTTCTCATTACTAATGAGGTTTTCTCTGTTTGACAGAACTAAATCGAGTATATTATTATGTTGGCTTAGGAAACAGAGCTGGATTGTTTCAAGAAAATCCTCTGATTCTGAGTTACCCGTAAGGTCAATCCAATCTATTTGGCTAAAGTTAAAGTCGCCTACTATACAGATTTTGCTATGTATGGAAGCCCTGCGCATTTCATCCCAAATAAGTCGCTCATTAACTCTATCAAGATTAGGAGGTCTATATATTACTCCTGTGATTAATTTTCCCTAACATCGATTAATTCTATCCAAATTGTTTATGAAATCCGCTCAAATTTTATTTCCTTATTTATTTCACACTTCAAAATTTGGAGGATAGCGAATGTAATACCGATTTTCAAGAAGGGGGATAGATCACTATCCTCTAACTACCGCGCAATCAGTCTAACATCAATAGTCGGCAAATTACTGAGAGCAATCATTTCAAACTCTATTCGAAATTACCTGGAGAAGCACAGATTGATCAATGGTTCCCAGCATGGCTTCACAAGCGGACGCTCATGTCTAACTAATCTATTAACATTCTTTTCATCAGTTTTCGAATCGGTGGACGAGGGGCACAATTATGATGTGGTATATCTCGACTTTAGCAAAGCCTTCGACAGAGTCCCCCACGAAAGACTAATTAGAAAGGTAGAAGCACATGGTATCGAAGGTAATATCCTTAAATGGATTAGGGCGTGGTTACAGGACAGGAAACAGCTAGTGAGCATTAACGGCACTAAGTCCCATTGGAGCAACGTCACAAGTGGAGTTCCCCAAGGCTCAGTAATTGGACCATTATTATTTATTATATACATAAACGACATAGATATCGGCATAGATATCGGCATAGACAGCACCATAAGCAAATTTGCTGATGACACTAAAATAGGACGTGGTATTAAATCTGATGAGGACTCCGCAAAATTACAGGAAGATCTAAATAAATTTTTCGAGTGGTCTGAAAAATGGCAGATGAAATTCAACATGGACAAATGTAAGGTACTCAGTATAGGAGATGTAAACAGGGAAACCAAATACCAGATGAACAATGATGCCATAGAGAAATCCGACTGCGAGAGAGATTTAGAAGTAATGATAAGTAGGAACCGTAAACCAAGTAAACAATGTGTTTTTACTCGTAACAAGGCTAATAAAGTACTTGGGTTCATACAAAGGAGTGTTAGTTACAAGACTAGCGAGGTCATCCTAAAACTGTATCTTGCTCTTGTGAGACCACACCTGGATTACGCAGTTCAGTTCTGGTCACCGTATTACAGAATGGATATAGAATCCTTGGAAAGAATTCAGAGGAAAATGACAAGACTAATCCCGGTCAATAGGAACCTTGAGTATAGAGACAGGTTAAAGCATCTTAATTTGCACTCCCTCGAGAGACGTAGAGCGAGGGGATAGAGGTGTATAAGTGGAAGTCAGGGCTAAACAAAGGGGACATTACAAGGGTACTCAAACTATCCAACTAGGAGTGAACTCGTAACAATGGTTTTAAATCAGACTAATTTAGATTTAGGTGTGAAATAGGTAAACACTGGTTTGGAAGCAAGAGTAGTGGATGAATGGAACAAGTTACCAAATATCATCATAAACTCGAATACACTGAATAGCTTCAAACATAGGTTGGATGCTTATATGAGCAATAGGGGTTGGGTGTAAATGGGACTGCCCAGTATGGACCAATAGGCCCGCTGCAGTTTCCTCCATTCCTATGTTCTTATTTTCTTATCCCTGACATAGATTGCTACTCCGCCTCCTTTCCTAATGTGCCGATCGGTATGAAATTATTTGTAACCTGCAATTTGGTATTCGACAGGTAACTCACGTGAGTCTAGGTTTATCCATACACATCAGGTCAGGTCAGGAACAGGAAAGAATGAGGATAAATTAACTTTTTTTTCCTACTGATGTTTTTTTTCTTATGTCTATTTTCTATTTATTATTAAATTACTCTATTTATTTTTCTCTGTCTTTCTTTTTATTTCTTTATGCGATTTCTTTTATCTTCACTCTTAGTCTTCTTTTTATTAACTTAAACAACTATGGAGTGGGGGAGGGACGGTTGAAACAGTCACTTCCTCCCCCCTCCTTGGGTCACTTGTCTATTCCCCTTGTATCTGAGTGTATAGGCCTGGCTGTTGTCTCATTCACCAATGATTTTATTTATTCATTATTATATTCTCATATGATCAGTTAATTACTTTATACATTTCATCATAAATAATATAACATACAATATTAATAGTAGAACAAAATTACAATATATAATTTTACTTCAAAATAAAATGACAAGCAAAAATCAGTGTTGGTGGTGTGGTGGTACCAGAGCAGACCGAAGGACCCTACAGGCAATATTGCCAGGAGTTTAAATGCTGCCACCAAGCTCTCATCACTTCCCATTTTACGTCACAACAATTCAAGGAGAATCCAGTGATGAGTGACCCTGCCGCTTTGCAGATTAGTGATGGAGCTGAAGTCATTTTACAAGACATTGTCTGCAGTTGATTTTGAAGGCTTTGAATCTGACACCCCTGCCTCGGACCTCCATCATCTCCCAGAGCTTCCCCAACCTCCACTTTTCAGTGGAGACGTTGGAGTATCACATAATTAACTTCCTGGGCTTTCTTAAAATATTTATTTAATGATGTAGATGTTTATGTGACATTATGTGTCATTTTGGGAAGGTTAAGTTGGTTACCCAAAGTTGTTTTAGAGTAAAGGTCTGGCAAGTCGAATACAATATAGCGATTTTAACACACGTTAAAGGACATCGCTTGCGTAGATTTCTGATGCGTGGATGTGTACCAGTACGATATAACCATGCAAAATAAGACTTCACTGTAATGTCCTCTGGGATGCTTATAACTTCAAATTAAATACCGTATATCTCGGCTTATAAGACGAAATTTGAACATTAAAAAAATCTGCCCAAAGTTAGGGGGTCGTCTTAAGCAACAAATATAAAATTCTTACATCTTAAATATTGTGTCAAGATTGGTGATGGAAACATCGTAAGCCACTCACAAAGTCCTACCAGTAATTATTTTATACTGAAACTTACGTTTGGCAAGCTGGATTCAAATTAAGATTACCGGTATATTAAAATAATAAAAATGTATTATAAACCTGTCTAACATACCCTGTAATAAACACAGCTGCTATCATCACACACCCCTCCCCACGCTCCCCCCATTTGCCAGTGAGGAGACAAGAAAGGGAAAGTGACCGCGAGATTGGGCTATTTTTAGCCGTTGAGGTAATCAGTAATGCATACCGGGGATCGGTATATTTACTGATAATAATATTTATCTCCTATAAATAATTTATTTAAAATTTATTTTTTTACAAAGAATATTCAGTAAATGAGTGCGTTAATTCTTGAAACTATCGACAGTTAATTACAGACGCTTAAGTGACGTCACTAGTGTTTACACTACACCAGCCGGTAACATTTGATGCCATTACTTGAAATGAATTGGCCTTATTTTAAGTAACTAACTATAAATAAATACAAAAATTAAAAAAAAAGATCAAAAGTGAGAAATAATATACTGTATGTATGTTGTGTTCTCAAAGTAAGAGGAACAATTGAAACTGCAATTGTGTGTAAATGAGGCAGAAAGTATGTATGTATGTATGTATGTATGTATGGATGGATGGCTATATATATATATATATATATATATATATATACATATACATATATACATATATATATATATATATATATATATATATATATATATATATATATACAGTAAGTCCCCAAGTTACGTACATAATGGGGACCAAAAGGTTGTACGTAACTCGAAATGTACGTAACTCGAAAATCCCCCAACCCTATAACATTGGTCAACTTTTCACCACTGTCAAGCAGTTTTATTATGTCCATTTTTACCTCTAGTGAGATTGCTTGACGTTTCGTAGCACTCCCACTGGCTTCACCACTCTTACGCTTTACACCAGTCATTGCACACAGAGTAAAGTGTACAAAATAGGGCAGAAATTCACAGGAGAAGTATGCACAATGACCACACGTGTTGCTTTGGTGCGTCTAGCGTGTCGTCTGCATGGTCAGTGATAGTGGCGGCGCGGTGCGGCTGGCACGCAAACTATACGCTCGCCCGCCAAATTTAAAAATTGCTCGCCCTTTTAAGACAATATTTTTGCAATTAAAGACTTCAGAAACGATGTACGTATCGGCCGTTTGTACGTAAGTCGGATGTACGTAACTCGGGGACGAACTGTATATATATATATATATATATATATATATATATATATATATATATATATACAGTGAGGTATGCTATAACAAATGGATCCTACTACGAATATTCCTATAACGAACGGTTTTACCTATAAAATTGAGAATGCTATAACGAACGCAACTCCTACAACGAACGCGGATGAATACCGGACTATTTCGCCTGGCGCATGAATATTGTTGTACCGCGACCCACAACAAGAGCGTCAGGCGCCATCTTTGTCTCATTGTGTAGCCAGTGCACCACTGTTATTGTTGAAATTTCGTCTTTTGATGTGGAAATTCGCGTTATTTGTATAACTATTTTGTTATACAAGTATACAATTGTAACAATGAATCGTCCAAAGCGAGTGAGAAAGCTAATAACCCTTGAAACTAAGAAAGAAATTATAAAGAAACGTGAGAATGGAAAAAGCATTGCGAAACTTAGTGATGAATATGGGATGGCTAAATCGACTATATGTGCGATTTTGAAGAATAAAGAGGAGTTAAAAACTGTGCAAGTGGCTAAGGGAATCTTTAGACTTAGCAAAGCAAGGTGTAATGTGATTGAAGAGATGGAAAATTTACTCTTAGTGTGGATAAAGGAGAAAGAAATGGCAGGTGGTAACATTCGTGAAGCTATAATTTGTGAGAAGGCGAAACAATTGTTTGAGGACCTTAAAGACAAGACTCCCAGTGGAAGTGATAGTGATGTGCCAGTGTTTAGGGGTACCTGCATGCTGAATAACACTAAGGTAAGATAAAGTACCGTATTTTTTACATTTTCCACAGAATTTTTTCAGTGTTAAGCGGTTGTATTTGGGGGCCTGGAACGGATTAATCCTATAATGAACGAATGCTATAACGAACGAGGTTCTGGAACCAATTACGTTCGTTATAGCATACCCCACTGTATATATATATATATAAATATGAGGGGGCGGTTTCTCGAGCTGCCACTAATGTGAGGGGGCGGATTCTTGGTCTGTCACCAATGTGAGGGGGCCTGACTCCCTCTCTGTTTCTACACCACCCTCATCTAATTTACTTCTCTTAGTTCTTACTCTTACTCAGTTCCGTCACCTATTCTGGGTAGCATGGATATTCCTTGGTAGCCTGGGCATTCTTTGGGTAGCATGGTCATTCTTGTGGTAGCCTGGGCATTCTTTTGGTAGCATGGTCATTCTTTTGGTAGCCTGGGCATTCTTTTGGTAGCATGGTCGCGGGTCTAGGCACGTGAGTATGGTAATTTTGGTATCAGGTCACTTGGATGGAAATAAAGGTAAAATACTGTGGGAGAAATGAATACACCTTAATTACTCTAAAACAAGTTTATTAATATGCAATCAATGGGAAAAGATTTTGTATTAATCATATGATTACCAGGTTCACCTCCTGGGCTTAGTGCAAACTCAGTACCTTCTTCTTTACTCTTACTCACAACATTACTGGTGGTACGTTACATGGCACTCATTGTAGATTATTCAACATATGCGTAAACAATGACACTAGTATATGCAGGGGTCCACTACCCAACATGGGATAATTATTTCCAACTAATTATCCCTAACATACATGTTACAACACTCTCTGTGGACTTATACTTCCAAGGAGTAACCCAGGGTAGAGCACTGGGGCTGTTGTTATTGTGGGGTAGCCAGACACATGGCGGGTCTGGGGTCTGGCCCAACGAAGCCGTGGGGCACATTAATCAGGCCGCATCGGTGCCATCTTCTCATATATGATCCCGGCTGGACATCTAATACATCCGAGGCCGTTGTTGGATGGTAGAGCGATTCAAGAATCACAATGGGATCGGGAGACAAACGGGGCAGCGTCAGGGGACCTGTATGGATGAAGGGACGGGCACTCACTAACTGTGACAACAACATTACGTTTCAGGGGACGTTAAAGACGTAAATATGACTTCACTCAGAGCATATCAACTACGTTACTGTAACACTTGCACAATCAACTATTAAT